>OU862906.1:13104794-13704794 GCA_917880885.1 Limnephilus marmoratus | reverse complement strand
TTCGTCGCAAACCGTGTTGTTCGGATCCTTGATAACACGCCAAAAGCAATTTGGAAGCATGTTATTTCAGAGGATAACAGTGCTGACTATGGGTCCCGAGGTACCCTTCCTGCTCATTTTGTAGATCATCTATCATGGCTTTTGGGTCCACCGTGGCTTCGTAATCCAGTAGAGGATTGGCCTTCGGCGAGGCTACCATTTATTCCAGCAAGCGAATTGCCAGAAATTCAACTCCCCTAAACCTACAGTTTTTAATGTCGAATTAAAATCATCTTAAAAAAATTATCTTAATAAATTTGCAAATAATCTGAATAGTAATGAATCTGGTATTCCGTCTATCATATACTACAATGGTAAAATTGCTGATACACCTCAAGGAATTACTGACTTATTTGCCGAATGCTTTGGCGAAGTATATGATGTAAACTCATCTAATAACCAAATACCTCAATTCAACTCAAATATTTCTATCATTCAAATGTTCATTCAAATGTTCAGCGTAAAATTACACTATTAGATAGTCAGAAATCCGCTGGCCCAGACACCATACCAGCAATTTATTTAAAAAACTGTGTATCTAGCTTAAAAGGTCATTTAACCAATATATTCAATATATCATTAACATCAGGCCTTTTCCCTCAAAATTGGAAGATCAGTTTCCTTAGTCCCATCTATAAAAAGGGCGATAAAACGGATGCTTCTAACTACAGACCTATTTGCATACAATCAGCGATACCTAAATTGTTTGAATCCGTAGTTCTATCAAAATTTATATTACAGGCTCGTAAAATCATTTCCCCCCACCAACATGGATTTATATCCGGAAGATCTACACTTACAAACTTAATTATATACGAAAAATATATTTCAGACAATCTAAATTCAAAATTTCAAACGGATGCAGTTTACACAGATTTCAGCAAAGCATTCGACAAAGTTTCCCAAAAAATCTTATTAAACAAACTAAAAGTATATGGGATAAAAGGAAATCTACTAAAATGGTTTGAGACCTATTTAACATCTAGAAAACTATACGTTAAACTATCTAACCGTATGTCAAACGAAATTGAAGCTTCAAGTGGGGTGCCCCAAGGTTCTCATCTAGGTCCTATTCTTTTTTTGCTATTTATTAATGACATTGTTTCAATATTTGAAGGTATCCATTTCCTATTGTTTGCTGATGACTTGAAAATATACACTATTATAAGAAATTTAATGGACTGTCTTGTATTGCAAAACAACTTAGATCGATTATATAATTGGTGTAACATAAATGATTTATTTTTAGACATTAACAAATGTCAATCTATAAGTTTTTCTCGAAATAAAAATCCAATACTCTTTCAATATCACATTAACAATGTTAATCTTTCTACAGTAACATTAATAAAGGATCTGGGTGTCGTTTTTGATAACAAGATGACATTTGTTCCCCACATTGATGCAATTACGAATAAAGCACTTAAATGTCTCGGTTTTGTGTTAAGATCGTCCAAAGATCTAATGCATACTAATACACTCAAAACGCTATAGATAACGCTAGTCAGAAGTATTCTTGAATATAATTCCTCTCTCTGGTCGCCATTATACAATGTGCATTCACACAAAATTGAAAGAGTACAACATAAATTTTTAAGGCATATAAATTACAAATTAAAAATTCCAATAGAAAATTTAAAGTATAATTATTTAATGCAATTGCTTAAATTACCCGAATTGTCACAGCGAAGAAAAATCTGTGATGTTTTATTATTATTTAAAATTATCAATGGATATTTGGATAGCCCTGAACTTGTGAACATGATAAATTATCAAATACCTAACAATTACAATACCAGACTCCATGCTCCATTTAACGTAGTTGCTTCTCGCACTAATTTTATGTTTAACTCTTGTCTTCAGAGATTGCATCGTGTGGGGAATGAAACTTGCTCTGTCGATATATTTTTTTATAAAAACATCGCTTCCTTCAAAAAGCATATATGTATGCAGATGCAAAAAACCTTAAATGTACCAGATTGTTAAAAGTAACAAATTTAATACCCATTGCTCTGTAACTACTTTCATAGTATCAACTTACTTCTTTGTACATATATGTAATTGCTGTGTACCTTTTATTTTATTTTTTTCCTGATAATAACAAACTAATGTAAAATTCCTTAAATGTTTCACATTGTTAACAGTAACAAACTTAATACCCACTGCTCTGTAACTACATTCATGATAACTACATTCATAGTACCTACTTACTTATTTACATATGTAATTACTGTGTACCTTTTATTATTTTTTTTCTTTTTTCTTTTTCATAATAATAACAAACATACATACATTTATGATAGCAAAAAAAAAAAATAAAAAAAAAAATAAAAAAAAAAAAAATTAATTACAAGATTACCTACTTTTATATTAATCGTTAAAAATGTTTTACACCACTGCAATACCGGTATGCTTCAAGTATATTTGGAATCACATTTTGTGTGATATTGTGACAATAATTATTGAATATAATGTAGCGTGAGCCCAAATACGAATCCGCTGGTTGAACTCCTTTGTAAACAATTACTCGAATATTGATACCTACTTATGTTAAGCCTACTCATATCTTTCTAGCTCTGTTTATCATTTTATGTACTATACACTTATGATACTGCATACTTGTTATAATGCTCCTGTACAATTTATTTTATATGTAAAAGCCATTAAGGCGTAAACAAACAAATAAATAAATAAATCTTCTATCATAGCGAAGTATTCTTCATTATCAAAATTAAAGAAAGTCATTGCATGGATCCTTAGGTTCAAAACAAATTGTCTTTCTAATGTTTCCAAAATGGCGAAACAGAGCACAGATCATGCGGCACTCACTCTTCAAGAACTGGACAGCGCATTCATGAAGATTATAAAACTCGAACAGCAGGCTTATTTTCACAACGATATTATTCTGTAAAGCTATGACAAAATGTGTTCTTCCGGCCTTCAAAAACTGAAACCTTTTATTGACCCTCACAGTATCCTGAGGGTGGGTGGTCGGCTAACAAATTCTGCACTCCCATCCGATAGTAAGCATCCCATTTTACTTCCTAAGTCTAGTCATTTGACCGGATTGTTAATTGATTACTATCACCGTGCTTATCTTCACGTTGGACCGCGTACTCTTCAATTTCTTATTCAACGCAAATACTGGATTATGTCCGGTCGTACCGTCATTCGATCTCAGTTATCAAAATGTGTTACATGCCACAAGTTTCGGGCCACTGCACATTCACCTATGATGGCGGATCTGCCGTCCTCTCGTGTTCAACCTAGTCGTCCCTTTTCTCGTGTAGGTGTCGATTTTGGTGGACCTTTTATGCTGAAGGATCATAAACGTCGCGGAGCAAAAACCACTAAGGCTTATTTATGTCTTTTTGTCTGCATGGCCACCAAAGCCTTGCACCTTGAGGTCGTGTCAGACCTCTCCACGGATGCCTTTATCGCATCCCTAACCCGATTCATAAATCGATGGGGTTTGTGTTCCGAAGTCTTCAGTGACCGCGGCACAAATTTTGTAGGAACAAAGCGATACCTAACTGGAGTTTTAAATATTTCTATTCTTCACCACAACGTGAAGTAATTTCAGACTATCTTGCCCAAAAGGAAATTCTGTGGACATTTAATCCTCTCGCCAGTCCACACTTTGGTGGACTGTGGGAATCCGGAATTAAATCCGTCAAGCATCATTTGGTTCGAGTAGTGGGTGATACTTCCCTAACATTTGAGGAGTTTGCCACACTTCTTACTACCATTGAAGTTATTCTAAATTCACGCCCCCTTTGCCCCCTGTCGGTTGATCCAGAAAACGTCGACGCCCTTACACCCGGCCATTTTCTGATAGGAGGATTCCTCTTAGGACTTCCCGAATATGACCTGTCCGCTACTGGATCAAACCGTTTAAGTCGTTGGCAACACATACAAAAGATGTCTCAAAACTTTTGGCGACGTTGGAATGTGGAGTATCTTAATACTCTACAACAACGTGCAAAATGGTTGAGAGACAGACCCAATTTAGAGATTGGTCAACTCGTGCTAGTAAAGGATGAACGTCTTCCCCCCATGCGCTGGGCTTTAGGGCGAATTGTTGCCGTACATCCGGGTAATGACAATATCGTTCGCGTTGCAACTATTAAAACCACTAAAGGTATATTTGTCCGCCCAGCGGTTAAGCTTTGCCCCTTGCCTATAGAATAAGTCATCTTTTAACCCTCCCGTTGCTGAAAGGGGTTCCCATAATTTCTAAATTTACTATTCTCCATGTAGAATTTTTAATAGAGACTTAACGATTTCGATATTTTTTGTATTCCTGCAAAACCGATAAACACATATTCTTCCATTAAAAAAAATATAAAATTGTCCTAGATTAAAGCGTAAAAAAATATTTTGTTACCGTGTAGGTATCATTCCTTGCCTCGTATGATATTTCTTGCTCGCTGGAACCACATCTACGACAAAATAAACTATGAGAAATGCTCCATCTCTCTCCCACATTAGTTCGCTAAATGGATATGGTTCCCTGTTCTATTCGCACCTTGGCAATTTACGCCATCTCGTTCCCACGCACTACATCGAAAGCTGCATAAGGGTGTAAGGACATAGTGTCCTTTACCTAGTGCGTCGCCCGTCTGGCTGACCCAACCAGCTGTGTTTATTGGGGTTTAGCTACAGTGCGTATCAAAACACTACAGCGGACGGTAAAAAAATAATTTGAATAGTAAAAAGTTTGAATTGCGGTTTTTGTGGTAAATCGTTCCATTCTTGTAATATTGCCTTTCAATGATTGCGTTAATAATGACAAGAAGGGGTATAATTGATGAAGAATTATTAAAATTTCAATATTTCGTCAGGAGCGTTACAGCATTGCTTTTTTTTAGTATATATCTACGACAATAATGTCATTTTTTTCGTGAATCCAGATATTGTTGACAATTCTTCCCTGTTTTTATTACTATGTACTTTTTATATCCATTTCGCCCATACAATTTTATACTAAAAATAAGTTAAAATATAACAATCTATGTATGTACCTTCACAGTTTAAAAAAATCAATAAGAGTTGGGTTACTTTGTTTGAATTTTATAGATATAACTTATCAACAATATGTGAAAGGTTGGCGACAGAAGATGTTTATTATTAGAATTTCCCACCGTAGTTGGAAGGGTATTCCGAGTAAATAGTAATAATTAGTGGCAGAAGGGTATTTTTAAAATGAACCGTTAAAATAACATCAAGGCAATGCAAATAGCATAAATATAATGACATTTGGGAAATAACCCATTCATGGTTTATTCTATTGTACCTATAACAGGTATTATTATTTTCCAGATATTCATGGATTCTTAGGAGCATTATTTGCATATCATTGCTCTGGTACTGCCTTCTAAGAAACTTATAATGATTATTGCGGAACATGGAACTCACATTTTTTCCGTTTCATGTAAGGGGCATTTTGGGGGTCATTTATTTTTAATTATCTCAAAATGGGGTTCATAAAAATTATTTTAAGATTTTTACAGGCTCAATCGTTCGATTTATAAAACAGTTTAAAAACGTTCTTCAACTAGTTTTTAGTGTAGGTAATTTTTATAAAACATACGTTCAATTATAATAAATGATCTTATAGTTAAGTGTTCTAGCTCTTTTTTTTAAACCACCACTATATAGTTATTGTTATTTATAGTACTTATTTGATTCTTTGGATTGCTTTTATATGTAACTTTGCCCCTCTTGGACCTTGCTAAATAACTGTTTTTGAAGATGATTTAAATAAATAATAAATATATTATTTTATTATTTTATGCTGAATTTAAATAAATGATAAAATTGTTTAGTTTTTTATGTAATTGTTGTAATATCGACCAATGTATATCTTGCGTAGTTTAATGTTTAACAATTTTTGATATGTGTTTATTTTCTATGCGTGTAAATCAATTATCTTACCCCAAAAATGAAATTTAAAAAATCATTTTTTTTTTTTTAATATTATTTTTGTTATTTTGGAACCACCCAGTTATTCGCTCTGTCAGCCGCCGACCGCTGCGATACGCCGGCCGGCAGGTGCCAAAGTACCGACTAGGAAGCAAGCCAAAGCCGTCGCGGCCGGAGCCGGAGCGTTCGATGATGAATGATTTTGTTTGAAAATATATCAATAAGTTTAATATTATGAAATTAACTGTATTATGATAATTATTTAACGGAAATACATTAAACGTGCAAGCCACAAGAGTAATTTTCCATTAAATTTATAAATAAATTGGAAAAGTGGCATTGAAATGATAAAATCCCTGGGGTTGTAGCATCACCCCTCATAGTACCCAACGTTTTGTTTTGCATCTTGGCATGCCGAGGGTTAATTCAATACTCAGCATTTTTTATCATAGAGCTATCTATTACTTATATTTTATGTTTTTATTTTCCTTTTGTTTCCTTTGATAAATACACAGAAGACAGCTGGTGTGCTTACGTCTCACAATAATTTTTTTAAATAATTTTCCTTATAATTTTTGATTAATAACATAGTATTCAAGCTACTTTTTGTTATTATTGTTATTATTTTTTATTTTTTTATTTTTATTGTTAATTTTGTTCCAAAATTAGGTGGGCGGAAAATGTTGACGCAACTATGTATACCTATCTATATACCTTGTTCCATTTTTCTACCCATCCTTTTTTTACCACAATTACCTGTCCCTACTGACAATATTACCTACCGTACAACAATAAAATCAATATGTCAGTCAGTCTGTTAAAAGAAACTGTGCCACGAACACCATTATTCTCTCAGTTTTATATAACATCGACCAGTTTATGGAAGCTTGTGCAGTGAGTGACTTGGTGCTCCCTCAGACCCATAATATTGAACCGAACATCAACCATAAGGGGTAAGTCAGTTTCCTTCCCCATTCATCTGTTTACCATTCCCCATAGTTGTGTCAAAGTATTCACAAGCATAACATTTTTTTTAATATATTGATACAGTCCACTCCACGTGTCGCCTTTGCGATACCATATTATTTGAAAAAAAAATTGTCATTGTTGATCATAACAAAAAAAAAATACATAAAACCTTTAAACGTTGCGAAAGATACACTGTAAAAAAATATTTGTTAGAGTGCATTATAATTTGTTGAAAATAGTTCATTTGCGTTAAAACCAAAAGCTTTAAATAAAGTGTCATTGTCAAACATAAGAATGATTACGCATACAAAAAAATATACAGAATGTCATCACAATAAAAACACAAAAAATATGGGTTGAGCACTTTTTTCAATAATTGCAGTTGACTTTCAATGTTCAGGATGTTGACGGGGAGAGTTAGGAGGGATGTCCCCTGCTCCATCTCGACCTGTGATCCTGTCCGTTATCACATTACGGCAAAACTTCCACCCCATAAAGGCTAGAGCGATGAAGATGATGGTGCATACTAATACCAATGAGACCATTGATATGTGGTGTGTTGTCTGGCTGAAGGATGCTCCGCCGGCCTGGGCGACGATAACTTCTTCTTTCGTTGACTGTGCGCCCATGATGCTATCGTCTGATCGTTGAAATTAGAAATGAACATATTTAGGAGAAACGTACTGGTCTTTTGATGGTTCGTCCGGCACGTGTAGTATATTTTGCTGACGGGGTCATGGGTTCAGGTCCGCTGTCTACTTGGGTTGACCGTCTAGTCGCCCTGTCTGCAGCTGACTCAGTAGTTGTCCTGAATAATGTTGGGTCAGCTGGTTTAATTTTTTCAGAAACATTTATGGGTTGAAAATTGCCGGCTTAAGTCTGTAAATTAATACGTTTACTTTTTTAGAATTTATAATTAAGCTAAAATACTTTTCCATTCGTTCGGAAACCTCACACGGACCCTTGTATGGTGGGGTAAGAGCTTTCTTAACTCGTTTCTAAGAAAAACATGGGAGCAAGTTGCTAAGTCGGGGTGAATAAAAATGAGTCTTTGATCTGAAGCGACTCTTCCCTCTGGCCAAGATACATTTCGGAAATGGTGCATCAATCTTTTGTTGAATTCTGTATCGTTTATTTTCGGCTTAGAAGGCACGAATATATCTCCAGGTATTGTTAAAGACGTACCATACATCATTTGCACTGGGCTGTAGCCTTTATCATCCTCGACGGCTGATCGAATGCCCAATAGTATGATTGGCAATTCATGTACCCATTGTGCGTTATCTTTGCATTTTGCCATGATAGCAGCTTTGGGAGTACGATGATAGCGTTCTACTTTGACGTTGGCCTTCGGGTTATAAGCTGTTGTATGTATCTTTTCGATGCTGAGTTTCTTTGCCAGTTGATTAAATAGGTTGGGGCTCAATGAGTGGAAAGGCCACGGTGGAACATTTTCCTGCTAGGAATGTGGGCCTATAAAATACCGTGATACGCCATCTTGCAATAACATCAGCAACATTCCCAGTAAGCCCTACTCCTTAGCGTCCTAGAGTGGTCTTTATGATCCCGCGAATTCCGGGCAATATGACCACTGACCCTAACATCGTGGTCGTAGCAGATAAGGAAAGGACGAATGGCGAGTTTCTGGCGCCATAAACCGGATCAGCTCAGCTAAGGGAAGGTAACCCCTACAGAAATCCCTGGAGAAGGCAATGGGAAACCACTCCAGTATCTTTTCCCAACATATCACTATGGAAAGAAACCAAACAATGGCCCCGAGTCCCGGGCGGCCCTTAAATGGGCCAAGGGTGTGAAGAATCTCCCGGCTCAAAATAGTGAATTCAAAAAAAAAAAATTAGGAACATGGAATGTTAGAAGTTTATACAGCGGTAAACTGGATAATACAATACAGGAAATGGAAAGATTAAAAGTAGATATCCTTGGAATTAGTGAACTGAGATGGACTGGCAGCGGCATACACCAACATGTGAAGGAAAATTTATACTACTCAGGAAGTGACCCACAGGACAGAAACCGTCGAAACGGAGTTGCTATATTTGTCATGGAGAAGTATGTAAAATTTTTTAAGAATTTTGTACCCATCTCGGAGAGAATAATATTATTACAATTACACTGTCAACCCGTCAACATTAATATTATTCAAGTGTACGCACCAACAGCGGAAGTGAGATATGATGGTGATGTGGAATCTTTTTATGACTCACTAGCCAGTACATTGCAAATTTTGAAAGGAGGAGAAGTCAATTTTGTCATTGGAGATTTAAATGTCAAAATTGGTGAAGGTCACCGCTCTCATATAGTTGGTGAATATGGCTTAGGCATGAGCAACAAAATAATAATAATAATATAATAATAATAATAGTATAATAGCTTTCCCTGACGAAGGAACGTTTGTTCCGAAACCGGTCGGATTTGCACATCAAATAAGTGGTTTATACAAAGTAAAATTATTTCATTATTCTATAATGGATAACCACAAAGTAATAGCTACATTCAAAAATATAATAATAATAATTGGATAATTTATAAAGCGCCGTTTTTGCGAAAAATCACCTCAAAGAGGTGATAGACTATATGAATTCTGCCAGGATAAACATATGGTTGTATTAAATACCTGGTTAAAACTGCCGAAAAGAAGGCTTTATACATGGAGATCACCTCAGGATGGAAAAATCTATGATATTGTCAGGAACCAAATTGACTATGTGTTAGTAGACCATAGATTCAGGAACTCTGTAACGAGAGTCACCACGTACCCTGGTGCGGACATTGGTTCTGACCATGTTTTGTTAACTGCCGATATTGTTTTACGCTTAAAACAAATAAAAAAGCCCAAAAACAAAATTAAAATGGATATCTCGAAACTCCACGAAGAAGTTGTCAGAAATAAGGTATCTCAGACTTTGAACGATAATATTAAGCTACTCCCTTGTGATCCATTGATAGAAATACAAACACAATGGGATAACCTTAGTCAGTTATATGTGAAACCTGTGATACAAATTTGAAAGCTGATAAGTAAATTAGAAAAAATAATTGGATGACTGACCACATCTTGAACTTAATGGATGAGAGACGTAAATACAAACATAATGAGACACAATATAAAAACTTACAAATAACGATTAGACGTGAAATTAAAAAAGCCAAAGAAGAATGGATGAAGTCACAGTGTGAAGAACTAGAGTCGTACAGTCGTAGTCACAATGCATTCAAACTTCACAAAAAATTGAAGAAAATTACGGGCACTTCTAGAAGAATTACTCCATCATGTTTAGTTGACGATTCCAATAAATTAATATTGGATGAAAAAGATATTTTACAAACATGGGAAAAGTATATTCATGGTACATTCAAAGATATTAGACCTGATATTAATATTCCTAATGATCAATTGCATAGACCATCGATTTTAAAATCAGAAATTCTTCATGCGATAAAGACTTCAGACAATAGAAAAGCGTGTGGACCAGACGATATTCCAGTTGAGGTGTTGAAGCTCTTTAATGATGAAAATGTTAACTACCTGTTGAGGTTATTTAACTCTATACATGACACAGGGAATATACCCCAAGATTGGCTAAAATCCACCTTCGTGAAATTGCCTAAAAAACAATACCCTAAGAAGTGCAGTAACTATCGATTAATGAGCCTGATGGGTCATGTCCTTAAATTATTCCTTAAAATAATACATTCCCATAATGAGAGATCTAATGCAATTGCCATTCAGCGTGGAGTACGATAAGGCTGTATCCTGTCGCCACTTTTGTTTAATCTCTATTCCAACTATCTTTAAAAGAGCCCTAATTAATACTGAGAAGGGTCTGAAGATCAACGGAGTTATCATTAATAACATAAGATACGCAGATGATACTGTATTACTAGATGACTGTATGGATGACCTTCAAGACCTATTAAATCTTGTTAATAATGCTGGTGAGCAACTGGGCCTAATCAACGTCAATAAAACTAAATGGATGACATTTGGACGACTAGATCACTCTGAATCAGTGATACAGTTAAATGGTTGCAATGTCGAAAAGGTGGAAAGATTTAGATACCTCGGCAGTATTTTCACGGAGACTCTTGACCCAGATGTAGAGGTTAGATGCAGAATTGAAGCAGCAAGAACTGCGTTCATTAAAATGAAATCCCTCTTCTGCAATGACAATGTCAGCTTAAAACTAAGGCAAAGAATGCTAAAATGTTATGTGTGGTCGGTCTTGCTCTATGGATGTGAAACATGGACCTTGAAAGTAAATACCATGAACTGGTTAGAGGTTTTTGAAACATGGCTTCACCGGAGAATGCTCAAGGTCCCATGGACCGACATGATCACCAACACAGAAATTCTCAGGCGAGCTAGAGCAGATAGAGAACTGCTTACATTAATAAAAAACAGGAAAATTTCATATCTGGGTCACTATCTGATACCACTTTTACGGTCGGTAACACATAATCGAGATGTATTTTCAACGCCAACTATCTCAATCGCGGGCGTCGATTCTAGTTTTTTGCTTGTGCATACACTGATCTCCGCACTTGCGGGCCTTTTGACCAAACTTAAAAAGATACCAACATAGGTAGTCTTGATCACAAGGCTGCGGAGCACGACGGCGGTCCTGTGAGGTTGATGCTTGACAATTTCTTGAAAATGAGCGCGCGCGGCCTCGTGGTTCTCTCTGCAAACCAGCAATCTCCAACTGCAGCATTTCTACTTGCCGTGTTAACCTCTCGATGACTGATGGAACCTGCACTTTTATTTCAAGTAATTCGTTGGCTCTGGTAGTTTCCAGAACTTTATCAGCAATCTGGGCCCGCTTTTCTATTTCCTGCACTTTACAGACAGTCAGGACGGTGCGAACGGTCGGTGGAAGACGTCCTAGCCAAAGAATCTTGAGCTTCTCATCTGAAAGTTTATTTATCACCAACTCTTTTATTCGTCGCAGCAGTTGCGAAGGTTTTTGGTCGCCTAGTTCCAGCTCTCCGAGGAGTTGTTGGAGCTGCTGGGCCTTTGACTCTTCATATACCTGAAGGAGTCTGGTCTTCACCGCTAGGTATTTGTTTTCTGCGGGGGGGGGGGGGGTTGTTTAATAAATCACTGATTTGACGCAGTTTATTTTTTCCTAATTTTGTGACTAGGATTAGGTATCGATTATCATCACAAATTTTTTGTGTAGTCAAAATTGCCTCCAATTTGCCAGCCTCGGTTTTTCGTTCCAAAACTTCGGAATTTTGGTATTTAAATAAACTGCATTCACTTCGGGCTCGGGGGCAGCCCTGGAAACACTACTTGGACTATAAGCCATTGTTTTTAAATGTCTCTGACTCTTTTTTTAATTTTTTTATTTAGTAACTATATAATATTTTTTTTTACATTTTTCAATGAAACATGTTAGTTAGATGTAAATATAAAATAGAAAATATATTCGTAGTCCTCCTCACTAGGAGATCCTGTACTGAGGGGGACTATGCTTTGGATAAGTTTTTCAGCGACTTCTATGGTTTAACTTCATTGTTTGGATAAGGTTTTCCAGAAACTTCTATGATGTCTTAAGTATACTAGTAAGTTAATTTTCCGATAGATTCTTCAGCCAACATTTAATGTCCTTAATGTAGCTATTTTTTGTTTTAATTTGTTTGATACAAAATGGGAGTTTGTTATATAACTTTACTGCTAAAAATTCAGAACTTCTTTGACCAAATGAAGAGTTACACTTTGGTATATTAAGTATGTCTGTTTGTTTGGCTCTGGTTTTATGAGCATGTGAGGTGACTGCCTCTGAATCATTTTTGTAGTGATGTACTAGAATGTTTTTGGCATAGATTTTCTGTATGCTTGGAACATCAAACTGTTTAAAATTTTCTGTTGTTGACGTCCTTATGGGGACCTTTAGAATAGTCTTTATGATGCAATTCTGAGTTATCTTAAGTTGTTTTAAGTGATTAGATGCTGCTGATCCCCATCCTATTACTCCATATTCCAATCGAGAGTGGCATAAAACATAATATGCTCTCTTCAGATCCCTCATCGACAAGATGTTTCTTAATTTTTTGAAGAAGTAGATGAGTTTTGTTAGCTATTTTGAGATAAGATCAATGTGTGAATTCCACTGTAGCTTTTCATCAATTTCAATCCCAAGATATTTAATACTTTTTGTTTGGGTTATAGACGGGCAGGAACATTGTGGAAAAGTATTTCGACATTCATGTAATTTGAGAGTATGCACATTCATTGGTTGTCCTATTTTGTTTTTGGAGAAAGTTAGATATTTAGTTTATTTAACATTTAATGTAAGGGAGTTTAATTCTCTAACATTTAATGTAAGTACAGCCAGGCCATGTTCTGCCTCCTTGTAGGTTCTTGTCCAATCTTGTTCGTGGAATATAATATCAGTGTCATCTGCAAAGCTCATTATGTTTCAATTTATGGGAAGATTCATAAGGTCATTTATATATATCAGAAATAGTATAGGTCGTAATACGCTTCCCTGGGGACCCCGAATTTAATTGAAAGAGATTTTCTCTTTCTTTTACCAATTTGTACAATTTGTTTTCTTCCAGTTAAATAACTTCTAAGTAGGTTTAGAGTTGTTTCGGTTATTCCATTTTTTTTGTTTTAAGTACAGTATTTCATGATCAATTGTATCGAAAGCTTTTTGAAGATCAATGAAAACAGCTAAGCATTTTTTGCCTTCACCCAGTTTTCTAATAATTGTATTAAGTACATTAGCTATAGCGTCACCAGTACCCAGGTTTTTTCCTAAAACCATACTGCGTAGGAGATAATATTTTATTGGTATCCAAAAATGTAAGAACTTGTTTTTTTATTACTTTTTCCAATATTTTCGATAGAGGATTTAAAATACAAATTGGTCGATAATTTGAAATATCATTAAAAAGCATTTTTTTTGCGTGACTTAAAATTGCTTCGATCATACCATTATATAAAAATGGTCCCCAAAATATCATTTTTGGGACCATTTTTATATAATGGTATGATCGTAGCAATTTTAAGACACGCGGGAAAAACACCTTTAGATAATGATAGATTTACAAGGTATGTCAGTGGTTGAATTAACTCATTTTGTAGGTATTTAATTGTTTTGCTTGATATCAGTTCATTTCCCGATGAGGTATTTGTGTTTAAGGAGGTTATAATATTTCTTATTTCATCACTTGTTATCTTGACTATATTGAGGCTGTTTTCATGATTTACATCATCATTCCTCATTGTTTTTTCAACAGTGGTAGAATTTTGTTTAATTTTATTTGCAAGGTTAGAGCCTATATTGCAAAAGTAGTTGTTTATAAAGTCAAGAAGTTTGTCTGGTTGTTTCGTAAAAGATGTGGGAATCTCATCAATGTTTAATTCTTTAATGTTTTTGTCTTTATGCGAGGCTTTAGTATTTGTAATTTCATATATGATCTGCCAGAGTTTACGGGAATCATTATTGCATTCATCAATTTTGTTTTTATAGAATATTTCTTTAGCATAACGAATTACATTTTTACATGTATTACGATATCTTTTGTAGAATCAAAGTGTATGGACATCATAAGGGTTGATTTTTACTTTTCTGTGCAGTTCATCTCTTTTTCTGATTGAGTTTATAATATTCTGACTGATCCATGGTTTAATGTGAATATTTTTATGAGATACTTTTTTATCTGTGGTTTTGGTGTTAGATAGAATACTGTGCTGTATAATTTCTACAAAATAACTCCAAACAGTATCAGCATCATCTTTTTCCACAAGGGCGGTCCAGTCATTCATTGTTAACTCCCTTTTGACGTTTTCCCAATTTGTTTCAGACTTCGTTAGGAGTGATTTCGTATTTTGGTTTACATAAGTTATTTTTTGTTATAGATAGAATTATTGTGTAATGGTCTGTCAGTGTGGTAGTATAAATAATAATGGCTTGAGTTTTTTTATTAGTTTTACTAAAGATATGATCAATGCAAGTTTCGCTATCATTAAATATACGCGTAGGTTCCTCAATTAGGCTTTCATATCCATGGTATGCAAGTGTCTGCATGTAATCATATTTTTTTGGGTGGCCATTTTCAAGGATATCAATATTTGGATAAGAAGTTTAGAAATGGCTCCAGATTTTTTGTAGATGGAGATCTGTAAATTGCGAGTATTGTTGTATCATTGCCAATTGATATCCTTTAACAGTTCGCATTATTAATACCGATCTCTCTGACATCAACTTCAATATCTTCTTTAATATATAAGATGACACCATAATTTTTTGTATTATTCATAATTGTAGAGTAAGGACATATTTATCGATTTGTAGGGGATAGTACTCATCAGTTAACCAACATCCAGTAAGAATAATTATATCCCAGTTTAGATTTAAACTTTTTATCAATATTTGTAGTTCGTTAAAGTTTTTATAAATACTTCTAATGTTTTGATGCATTATGTTAAAATTATTTTTTATGGATGATAAGTAAGGTAAGTTGTTATTGTGTTATCCATTTTTGCCATCTAAATTAATTATGTTTTTATATTACTTACTAAATTATTTTCACCATATCATCAAGGTGCTTAATGTGGATTATTTTATCTTCTATTGTTCAATGTTCCGAGAAAATATTGTACTATTGCGGTTTTATGTTACACTTTCTTATCACCCTATTGTTCCCACACACACTTTCTAGATCACGTCGGGGTCACCACTTTGGAGGTGTACGTTAGGTTGTGATGTATTGCATTAATCAACAGTGAAAATTAGAAAATATTGTAGCCTACCCCTTTAATTTAAAAAGAAAATACGAATTACTTATAAAACGGACACACTTGCGACATCTATCGGTTCAAGGTAAATTGAATTCTTGTTGACGATAGGGACCTACAATTAAGGATATTGAGATCAGTATTAATAAAAAAACCACAGATGGTATTAAAAATCGTCACGACACAGGAAAGACCCTTTCTTTAGGCTCAAAAATAAATAGTTGAAACCAACAGCCAATCAGGTAGAAGCAGAAAGCTATAAATAATTTATCACAGAATGAAGGGCGTATTCAGATTTTGAACAAAGAGATGGACTTTGAACTAGGCAATTAATCAGAGATTTATGGGAAAAAATATCGTCATCAACCGAAAGATCAATACACTATAATGTAAACAGGGTCTCACGCCCGGTGCATTGGATACAATGACCCCAGAGATAAAATAAACATTCGGTGCAATGGAGGTATCGGCAACCGCGAGAAACGAACAAGTTAATCCATATTATGTTGAAAAAAATTATGCAAGAAAATAACAAGAAAAATTATAATAAGAAGTAGATAAAGAAAAGACATGGGAAACATAGGAAAAACTACTGCAGGAATATTCAGTTGTATAACGAGTACGTGATCAACGATAGGAGGCCAGATTCGGAGAGAAACGTACGGTTGATATTTAAAAGGAAGAAAAACGCTGGAAATTAGGAATGTCACCTTTAGATGAAGCAATAAAGTCCTGGAAAACGATTTGAAAAGAAAAGCTAATGGAAAAAATGGACGTTTAAACGGAAGTGTTTAACCTTTCAAAGGCCAGGAACGCGCCCGCGCGCGAGATTGGAATTTCAAAAAAGAATATTAATTCAAATAATTTGGATGCGATTTTAAATTTTTTGTATAAAGAAACTGTACCAAGGAAAAAGTCAGAATAGCTTCCTCCATTCTTGTTCTTAAGGTAATTTCCAAAAATTTTTCCAAAAAACCCTGGCCCTTGACAGGTTAATGAACAATATAAGATTTCGACTTAATTTTGCATTTTCAGACGAGTTTAAATAGATAACGTTATATATTTGAAATAGGGTGGTCATTCTAGTCGCATTGCATTAGATAAAGTAAACGGAAGGGGTTGTTTTATGTCAATTGTTTGAGGAGAATTCTATGGGAGATAGGACAGACTGCAAGGAAAAATGAAACATTATTTGGGTTGACGATCTCACACGTGATTTTGTTGTTTAAACAATAAGAAAACGAACATGATATTAGGTGATTAAACCCATTTTAATGGCTTTTAGGACGATAAAAATTATCATTGGTCTTATGGACAGTTTACTTAACTAAAAAACCATTATATTTTATTACCCTCGAATAAACGCTGAGTTATTGGTGAGTACATCGAAGTCCAGACCTAAACACATGTCAAATTTTAAATTAATGTGGATTTCGGTAAGAAAGGGACGGAATTTGGGGGATGACCCATATGAAGTAATAAAAATTGACATATATTTAAGGGCCGAAGTGGAAGTTTCTCCTATAAAAAATGTGGAAAATAACATAAAAAGTAGAAGTATATAGAAAATGAAATTTTCTAAGAGGTGACATACATCGAAGACGAAACGGGGGGTAGTAAAAAAGAAAATAAAGACAATTAAAAGATGATTTCGTAAGGAAAACTCATGAAAATTCAGAAGTATCGATGAAAACAATAAATTTGGCTTGGAATGTAACTAATCATATAATTGTGGAAAGCTACATGAGAATGAATGAGGAAAATCAAAGAAAGAACATCGTGGATAAAAGGAAAATAAGAGAAAATAGGAAAATTCGAGTCTACGACATAAGTAGAGACGATGCAGCTTAAAATTGAATTGATCCATATAAGTGGCATGAAGATATGGAGGAATTTAGTAAAAGGAAAATTGGAAAATGCATGAGTTTGTTCATGTTCTGGTAGCGATAAACAAAATTGAGAATTATATATAGTCTATTGAAGACGTACCTATTATATTTTGAGAAAAAAAAGGATACGAAAATCATGAAATTCAAGCTAATTTTGTATGGCCAACAGCACAAAGTACGAAAGGGCAATTTAAAACAAAGTAACTATTTATTTATTTTTATTTATATAATACATGAGTTATCGAAAGTACATATAGTTTTTTGTGATATTTCACCCTCCATGCTAGGGATGACCCTGTGTTATGGCGGGTGAAGTTTACAGTTTGCGGATATACATTCATTAGTATAGGGTGAAATTTTTCACTAATTGATACTATGCACACAAATTCTCCTACAATAAGAGAGTTTATGTAGTTATATTGGATTACAAGAATGAGGTGAAGAAGTTAAAGAATTATTGGAAAAGATAAAACGAGTGTAAATCCCTGGAACTGCCGCCCAAATGCGCTAACTGTCACTCAGCTAACAAGAAGAAAGAAATAAACTCCTTCAACAGTAAAATGAATGAAATAGACCACCGAACAAACAGCGAAACATGTAAGTTCCGTTCTTACATGCTTAAATTAGCCAAAGAAAGAATAAACTACGACATTGAATAAAAAAAAATAAAAAATTATATATAATTTTGCAAAATACATTAATTAAATGGATGTTTTCTTAAATAGCGAATTAGAATTAAATATTAAAATTCAAGAATATGAATGTATTTGTACTGATTCATGTAACAAAATTATTTCTAAAAACATCAATGATATAATTATTATGCACATAAACATTCGTAGCATTCAGAAAAATTTAGATGAACTAATTCTAAAAATAAATAATTTAATTAAAAAGCCGGACTTCATAGTGTTAACTGAAACATTTACAAACGCTGAGTCACCGTCTTATCACTTACCGGAGTACAATTATATTTCTACCAAAGTAGATATCAACAAAAATTCGGGAATAATAATATTTGCAAATAATAAATTTAGTATTGTTAACATTATAGAACACCCAATACATTTGGTAAACTGCATCGAAGTACATTTCAAACTCGGCAAATCAATATATCATTTAATAGCTATCTATAGAACGCATGGCTCAAGTATTATTACGTTTATTAATGACCTCAAATACATATTATTAAAATTAAAAAATAAACTCTGCTTCGTGGTGGGTGATTTTAATGTGAACATTAATGAAAAAATAGAAAATAGTAACAAAACTGAATACATCAATTGTATGACTGAACAAAATTTCATATCTTGCATAAATAAAAATACTAGAGAAATAAAAGAACATACTCCATCTTGTTTAGATCACATTTGGGCAAACGTAAACATTAAAGATCTTCACAAACTAAAATCAATTGTTTGGAAAACTAACATAACTGATCATCATTCATGCTTACTTCTGTATAATAATAATATTAAACATAAAAAACATAATTTAATTCCCAAAAAATCAACAATAGACATGACTATTCTCTCTGAAAAACTAAAAATGGAAAATTGGAACAATGTTTTAAAGAGTGATGATACCGAAATATGTTCGAAAAACTTTGAAAAAATCCTGTCACAACACATTAAAAATTCGACAAGTGAAATAATAATACACATAAAATCAAAATTAAGATGTTTAAAACCTTGGATTACCAAAGGACCTATAATATCTATCAGAAACAAAGAAAAACTTTATAAAACAACTTTAAAAAATCCCCATGATGAAAAAGCATATATTTTTTATAAAAAATATAAAAATAAATTAACATCTTATATTAAAAAAAGTAAGGAAGAGTTCTTTAAAAATAAAATATTATCTTCAGAAAATAACCATAAACAAATGTGGAAAACTGTGAATTTGGCCATAGACAATACAAAAAAAACACAAAATATTAAGTACATCGAACATGATAAAAAAATTATAGATGCCAATTTACAGCCTAAACAATGTGCAAACATATTTAATTCCTTCTTTGCAAATGTTGGAAAAAATCTTGCGAAAAATATTCATAAGCCTTCTAACCCAGAAAAACAAAAAAATAAAAAATTACAGAAACGTAATATACTTTCAACATTTGAAATAACAACAGAATGTGAAATCTTAAAAATAATAGAAAATATGAAAGGAGGTTCGTCTCCCGGTTTTGATTCTATTACGGCACAAATGTTAAAATCTATGAAATCTTACTTAATAAAACCCATCACTCATTTAATAAACTTGAGTTTAACGAAAGGAATATTTCCAATGAATTACAAAAACACAATAATCTCACCTATTTACAAATCTGGTGATCCGCAACAAGTAACGAATTATCGCCCAATTTGTCTAATTTCTAACATAGGAAAGATATTTGAAAAAATAGTAAAAAAACAATTGGTAAATTTCCTAGATAGTAATAAAATACTACACAAAAACCAGTTTGGTTTTATTAAATCGCTCAGCACACAAGATGCCATTGCTAACGTAACTTCATACATTTACGAATCATTAGATAAAGGTAAAAAATGTGCGGGTATATTTATTGACCTCAGAAAGGCATTCGATAGCATATCCCATGAGATGCTATTAAAAAAATTAAATGATATTGGCATAAAAGGCAACGCGATTAAATGGATCACAAACTACTTAAAAAACCGCCCTCAAGTGGTAAAAATCAATCATGTTAATAGTGATCAAGAGATTTCAAGCTTTGGAATCCCGCAAGGTACAGTGCTTGGACCAATTTTTTTTACCATATATGTAAATGATATTTTTTTTCAACATTTAAATGGTCAAATTACATCATACGCCGACGATACAGTATTAATAATAAGTGAAAAGACTTGGGAAAATGTAGAATTAAAGGCCACAGAAGACATCAACACACTTAAGAATTTTTTCGACACTAATTTACTATCACTAAATAGTGAAAAGACATTTGTAATTCCATTTGCAATCCATCCAAACGATGCTCCCAAAAATTTTAACATTGTCATACACGATAATACTAAAATTCATAGCCAAAATTATTGCAAATCAAACTGTACAATATTAAAAACAACAAATAAAATTAAATATCTCGGAGTAATTATCGACAAAAATCTGAAATGGAAGGAACAAATATGTCAGGTAGTAAACAAAATCAGAAAATTAATATATATATTTTTAAGAATTAGAAATTTTCTGTCGATAAAAAATCTATATTTAATCTACTATGCCTTAGTTCAATCCACTCTACAATACGCTATTATTAGTTGGGGATCCGCGTATAAATGTAACCTTCTTCCAATAGAAATTGTACAAAGGACAATTATTAAAATTATATTAAAAAAATCCTTAGACTACCCAACAGAACGCCTGTTTGAAGAATTTCAAGTACCCACATTTAAAGATTTATATATTAAAAATTCATTGATTCAAATTATAAAGGAAAAAGATAAATATCCATTTTTAAATGAAAACAGAACTCGACTTAAACATGTTTTTCTATGCCCAAAACTAAATACGTCTTTTGCACAGCATCATTATACTTACCAGGGAAGAACTTTTTTCAATCGTCTACCAGAAGAAATCAGAAGCATTAATGATAAAACCCGAATACTGCTCTCTGTCAAGAGACATTTTAAAAATATTCTTAAGAAAAAAATTACTGTCAATTAATCTTACAAATATCCTTAGTTTTCCATTACATTCTTTCTTTTTTTTTAAAAAATTCACACCATTATCAAACAAATACTGCAGCTCACATATATTTATGTACAATTAATTATTTAAGTACTAACTTATAACTAATAACTAATAGCATTTATGTACACTCCCCTTCCATACACAAGCAAATGCTTTAAATGGAAGGGTAGTAAAAAAAAAAAATACCTGTAAAAAAAATTATATATTTGTTGTAAAATTGTAATTATAATAAATGTTGCAATAAATAAATTAAAAAAAAAAAAAAAGTTATTATTAGTATATTAAGGAATTATTGATATATAGTTCACAGAATCAGTCTTATACATATAATGCTGCTTAGATAGTAAATAAGGATATATTACGTTTTGCCTGCTCTCAATACTATGCACACAGATCTATAATAAGAAAATGATATACTTATATAGTTAGATTGGGTTACAAGAAGAAGATGGAGAAGTTAGAGAATTATTGTAAAATAAGAAATTGGAGGAGTTGTTAGATATAGATCATACTAATTAATCTTGCACATACAATGCCGCTAATTTAGAAAATAGAGATATATTATGTTTTATCTGAAAGGTGATTAAATTGATAGAGTGTAAAGTGAATGGGTGTTAAAATTGTAATGTATTCCATAAATTTTAGATGGAGTTGCCGTATGTTTAAGACGTTATACTCGATGAGGAGTCGTTTGGAGGGGTATCTTATCGGTCGCTTGTTAATGACACGTATTACCATTTTTTGGGCTTTTAGTAGAGGTTCGATGATAGATTGTGCACAGCCACCCCAAGTTATAATGCCGTATGCTAGTAGAGATTGGCAGAGAGCGTAGTAAACAGTTTTAAGAGTTGAGGTAGTAAGGATATTTCTTAGGGTTCGAAAGACATAAGAGAGTTTGCGGATGCGTGGGGTTAGACTGGCCAAGTGCTGATCCCAACGAAGGTGTTGATCAATGATGACCCCCAGATATTTTATGTGGGTGACGTGTTCCAAGTTTAGGCAATTACAGGAAGTGCAAGTTCTTAGACAGGAGTGAATTATTATCTGCTGATTGTTAGTAGGTTGGGTTGCAGCAGAAAGACTGAAGGTTAAGAATTTTGTTTTTCCAGCGTTAAGGGTTAGGAGATTATCATCTAACCATTTCTTTATCAGGCGTATGTCGTTTTGAGCTATATCGAATGCTCCTTTCCAGGTTTTGTGTCTAGTTATCAGTACAGTGTCATCTGCAAAAGATATTAGTTTCCCGGTTATGGGAAGGTTACAGAGATTGTTGATGTAGATGAGGAACAGAATAGGGCCTAGAACACTTCCTTGTGGGACTCCGAAGTGGATTGGTAAGGGGTTACTTGTTGTGTTGTTAATTTTCACAGCTTGCGATCTGTCGGTTAGGTATGATGAGAACCAGTTAAGAGTTCTACCTCGGATGCCTATTTGAGATAGTCTTTCTAGAAGTATGGGGTGGGAAACCGTGTCAAATGCTTTGGCTAAGTCTAGGAATATGGCTAAGCAGAAGTCACCTTCGTCCAGGCTGTTAGTGATTTTATTCGTCAAGTCTAAGATTGCAGATTCTGTATTTAAATTATTTTGAAAGCCAAACTGATTAGGCGAGAGTAACTTCTGGGTTTCAGGATGGGAGACAAGCCTACTTTTAACAATTTTTTCAATGATTTTTGACAGGACACTTAGCAAAGAAATGGGTCTATAGTTTTCAATATTTGTTTTATCGCCACCTTTATAGATTGGGATAATAGTTGCATGTTTTAGTAGGTGTGGGAAAGAACCGCTTTTAAAGCCTAGGTTAACTATATGTTTTAACGGCGTTGTAATAAAGTGAACTATGCGTTTTATTATATAAGGAGAAATATTGTCATTACCAGCAGCACTGTTTGTTTTAATGGTGAGTATTGTGTCAACTATTTCTTTATTGGAGGTAGGGGCTAGGATTAGTTCCGGGTGCAAAGAGCTCTGTTGTTTTACCCGTGAGGTTAAGAGATTTTGTGTTTTGTTTGTTGCTTTTAGAATTTTGTTGGCTAAGTTCGTGCCGATGTTACTGAAAAAATGGTTGGCATGATCGGCTAAGGTTTTTGGGTCATCATGGACTTGGATATTTTTCCCATTTATGAAGAGTGATTGCATTTTGAGTGAGGTTTTTTTGTTTTCTGATATGTCATTGACTACGTTCCAGATTATTTTACTGTCATATCCTGATTCTTCAATTTTTTTTTGTAATAGTTTTGTTTGGTTATTGTTATGAGATTATTGCAAATGTTACGATACTTTTTATAGAAGCGCAAGAGTTGGGGGTCTGGGTTGTTTAAGAATTGTTTATGAAGTCTGTCTCTTTTACGTATACAGAAGATAAGGCCATTTGTAATCCATGATTTTAGTTTCTTTTTTTTGTTTGATGCCATTATAATGGGGAAAGTAGCGTGGTTAATGTGGGCAGTTAGTGATGCAGAGAAATTTTCAAGAGCGTCATTGACATTTTCAGAAAGCAGGGTAGATTCCCATTTTTCTTCTTCTACTGATTTTATCAAATGATCCATATCAACAGTTTTATGGGAAGGATTACTGGACTTGGGGGGAGAAGATTTTGAGTTGAGTAGTTCGAGAATGGTTGAGTAATGGTCAGTTACAGTGGATTCGAATACAGCTGTTTTAGCAGTTCGCTTTGATCTAACCATAATGTGATCTATGCATGTCTTAGTAGTGAGGGTGACTCGTGTAGGTATGTTGATGTGTGGTATAAGGCCATGTAGTGCCATTAGGTTTAGGTAATTTGTAGCGTGGGGGATGGATTCATTTAGGATGTCTATATTGATATCACCGATTATGATGAGATCCTTAGTTTTTTCATCGATATTTTTTTCGAGAGAGTAGAGAAAAGGGGTGACATTGTTGGACTTAGGGGAGCGGTATATTGCGAGAATATTTAAGTTATCGATTGAGATATTAAGACAATTTGCATGGTCGACTGAAATTTCGGATACTGCATGTTTTAGGTTAGACTTGACATAAACTATGACCCCATCGGATTGGGACCTGTGCTGAGACGTGTTGTACACAGAGTAGTTGTTTAATAATTTCGGGATGTAATTAACGTTAATCCAGCACTCTGACAGAACAATGATGTCAAATTCATTTCCTATGTCAGTAAGTAGAACAAGTAGGTTATCAAAGTTTTTGTTGAGGCTACGGATATTCATAGCAAATACTCTTAGAGCTTCTGGTTTGGAGATAATTTTTTTAAATGCATTTGTGTTGTTTGTCGTATGTGCCGTGATATTAAGAAAGTTATCAATAGGGTTAATTGGGTCCATTATGGGCATCTGTGTATGGTGGGTGTTTGAGTTCATCAACGACTGGGTAAGATAGGTTTCTGTATAAGTGTATTGTAAGACCAAGACATATATTATTCGTAATGTGTCTTTGCAGGTGCATAGAGTCTTCTGTGTTTGAAAGAATAACAATAATTAGATAAGTATATATACATAGGAGATCTACAAACATAATGGTTATTAAGTGCATTGAAAGTATGAAATTTATATGTATGATTATAACTTTATATATGAAGCAAGAATAGGAATCATAGCAGGTTATTAATATGATTATAAGAATGGAATGGATTACATGTATAAGTGGAATTATACAAGTAAGGATATAATCCTTCAGCTTTGGTGTTGAAGGTATGTGGAATGCATATAATTTGTTGTGGTTATAAGCAATGACATGTAAAAGGTTAGTTTCACTTGGAATTATAATTATACTAATTTTGTATTTATGAATGAGGATGTTAAGATGATAGAAATTATTTGAGTAAGTGGTACCATAGGTTTTTAAAAGCGGTAGTTGTAATGAGAAATTTTTACAATATATGTTCATAGTTATGATACAATTCCAGAGTTCAATGACATTTATATTGATATAAGTGATAATTTTCTGATACTGAGAGTCAATAGCAATAGTAAATAGTTTAAATTTTGTTATTTCAAGATTATAAGTGAAGTTTAGGTAAGGAATGTTGTAATGGAAAAATCTTTTCAATATGAAATATTTTGTAATTATGTAAGTATTGTGGCTATTATATGCTGTTTTTGTGAATTTGTATATAATGAAAAAGGTATGATTAAAGAAGTTTACAGTGTTGGCAAAGCTTGGAAAAAATAATTCAGGGTACGTTGGATTTAAAAAGTTACAAATACGTGTCACACTTATTATAGTAATGGAGTTTATGATAGGCAAGATAGGAATAATATTATTAATTAAGATATGATTTGGGTGGATAATAAGATATAGTATATCAATACTTGGGAGTGAGTACGGTTGTATAGTGGGGAAACATAATACAAGCTTATTTATTAGGTGTGGATTCTCATAAGTAGACGAAAAATTCATTTCATTAGAACACATCATAATAATTAAACCTGCAGAATTATAAGTGGTACAAATTATATCCATTTTACTATAATGTGCGTTAAAGAAGTAGAGTGGGTGATGAGAAAATATGATAATGAGATTTTTAATTTTCATTTTACTATAGTGGAGTAGCTGGACATTAGAGTTAGAGTTAGGCATGCTTTGTGTCGTTAGTCATATTATTTGGCGTTTTACTCGTACGATATCTATCTCATTGCGAATTGTTATTATATTCGAATCATCGGTCTGCCTGAGTAAAATACGACCTGATTTCACCCATGTATATTTGAAGTGATGATCTCTAGCAATTTTTTTTGTCTGGGCCAGTAGAAATTTGCATTTGGAGTTAAGTGTTCCGAAATGTAGATTCGATTTCTTTCCTGCGAGAATCCTAGATCTGCTGTGTTAAGCTTGTTCGAGTTGCTATTAGTCGACGTCATATATGTTTTGATTTTGTCTAACCAGGCGTCTCGTGCTTGAATGTTTTTGAATGTAGCTATAATGGATCTCGTGGTTTTATCGGATGTTTTTTGTCCCAGCCTGGAGATTTTTGTGATTTCAGTTTGCAGAGGAGTGGAAGTATTATTGTAGTTGATAATATTTGATATTTTCTTCATTGTTTCCAAGTTGTTTTCAACGGTTGTTTCGGGAACTCCTCTAATCTCGATGTTGCAGAGAAGGCTTTGGTACTCCAGTCGATCAATTTTTTCATCTTGTTTGGATATTATATTTTGTAAAACAGCATACTGATTTTTTATTTCGATTACTTCAGAGTTGACTTTGTCATTTGATTTTTCGAAGATATCTAGTCGTTTTTTCATTTCTTGTTGTTGGTCAGCAATGAATTGTATGGATTTAATGATTTCATTGTTCTGTAGGACGATTGCTTCATATTTATTTAGGTACGAATCGAATTTTTGCTCAACAAATTTCAATACATCTGTTTTAAATGTCTGTAATTCCGAGGTAAATATTTCAGAAGTTAAAATGCTGCATTTTTTGTTTTGGTTATTACCGCCATCTGTGTTTTCGGTTATGATATTTTCTGTATTATTGGGCAGGTCACTTTCCAGTATCTGTGGTTGGGGTAGCTGTTTTGGTTGTTTGACAATAGATGTCACATCATCGTTTTTAATTGATTTATTTGATGGTTTGAGATTTTTTATCTTTGTTAAACAGTTTTTACACTTCCACTGTGTGCTTCTAGCGCTGCGCCGAGATGTTTCAGAGATTTCCGCACAGGCGAGATGGAAGTTGCCTTCGCAGGTACAGCGCGAAATACAATCTGATGGATTTTCGATGTTTTTTCCACAGGCAAAGCATTTTGTAAACATTGTAGAAGTTTTTTGCTTCAGGCTTTAGTAAGAAGAAAACCACTTATGGTTGATATTTGTTTGAGTTATTGATGAGGAGCACCACTGTGTAAGTTTCACTTTATGTTTGTTAATGAGTGCTGATACGTTTTAGAGCAAGTGACAGTTGTGGAGGTATTATGATGAGTTTTGTGCACTAAAAAATCCACTTCTAGCGATGAAAATACGCTGGTTTGGCGCGCGATATCCAGTTTAGAATATTAAGGCACTTTTGATTCAGTTCACTGTTTTTTTTAACGTTTTTTTTTATTATTTTGAAGCAAGTGAGCAAGTGACAGTTGTGGAGGTGTTATGATGCGTTTTAAGCGCTAAAAAAAATCCACTTCTAGAGATGAAAATTCGCTGCTTTGGCGCGCGATATCCAGTTTAGAATAATTAGGCACTTTTGATTTAGTTCACTGTTTTTTTTTATGTTTATTTTTTATTATTTTGATGTAGGCATAGAAATACGTCAACACTCTGTAGTAGGTAGTAAAAAGTGGGAACTGAATCCGGATCTTGTAGGAATGGAAATAAGAGAGAGGAAGCAATGAGACAATGGAAATAGGGCTTAAGGAACATTATTCGATAATGGTGAGGTAATTTCAAGGGTTTGCGAGTTGATAGACATGAGATTGTTTTGTCACAGGAAATTCAGATACAATCTTTTGGACCTGAGAGGGGTATAAAAAATAGAACTCAGGCAGTTTTCGGGAGTCTGCGGTCGGTTTTTGAAAAGTGGAAGTTGGTGAGACGTAACGGTACGTTCGGTAATTTACTGGTGGAAAAATTTAAATTAATTAGAATCGCAGGACTTAGCAAAAATTTCGTATTCGAGCCAGTGTCTTATAAAGATTTGAGAAATTAAAATCAGTGGAAATAGAAATAAAGTTTACGTTTTATTTAATTATGAAAAGTTAAAAGTGCTGTGATAAATACAATTTGATTAGTGGAAAATTCGGTTTTTATAATCAATAGATATCATATTTTGAGACTTAGTAATTTCGCGACAAGTGTCGGTGTGGTAAATAAATAAAGTGATGTAATAATAATAAAAAGTAAAGAAGTGATAATTAATTACGTGTGCTCAGTCTAAACGGCAAGAGTTCTAGCAAATATTAAATATTTATATTAATTATTAAAAAAAAAAGTGCAAGTCGAACGTAATAATTTTTCACAGGATAAATCTAGTGTTAGATAAAATAATAATAATAAATATGGACGTTAGAATAAATAATTAAAATTATTAATTGCTGTTAAATGAGATTGTGGTAACTTAATAATAATAATTATTTCGTAAAGCTTAAATAAATAGTAAAATACGTTATCTTACTGCAAAATAAAAAAGGGATCGGTGACAAACAAAAATAAAAATAATAAATCTCTTATTTCGTAAATAATCGTGAAGTGGTTATTGCTTAAAAATTATAATTTAAACGGAATGTTATTTTAACGATGGAATAGTTATAATAATGAATCTGGAAGTTAAAACAAATAATAAATAAATAAGCATGATAATAATCTATTCGGTATTTAATTGTATAATACTTTTTGCTAAATAAAAGTACGGTAGAAACACGAACACAAAATAAGTAATTAATTGTTAAATTTAATTTAAAAAGTGTTAAGTTAATCAACGAGTTTTGAAATAAAGTGCAGTTAGAACGATAAACATCATTTAATTTAGTTAGATTAAATGAGAATAAAATAAAATTGAAGTCGGAAAATTTTAATTGAATTTAGTTGATAACATAAGAATAGGTATTAGGTAAGGAAAACATAACAAGGTTTTACCGTGTAGCTCCCGGATGGATAAAAACCTTTAAGGGGTAAGTTTTATTTAAAAAAAAAAAAAAATTTCCAGGGTCCAAGGAGAAAGCGGCATGCATCAGACAGTTGGTATTTGAATAAATTTTATAACAAGATATTACTTGCTTAATATGTGATATGTATCTATATTAAAATATTATATATAAAATAGATATATTTATGTATATGTATATATATATATATATATATTATTCCAAGAAAGTTTTAATCAAAAGAAACACACTATATTAAAAGTAAAGGTATCGATTTCGAATGCCTACCTTTGAATTTATCGGTAACTTTTTAAAATAGTTATGTGTTTGTCAAATTTCCAAGTCAAAGTTTTGTATTTATTTTAGTATATGTACTATTTATTATAACTTCAGCTAATATAAAATGATCAAAAAATGAGTTATGATATTAGAATTTATTTTAACTATAATATAATTGCATGTATGTATCGGTATATTTATTTATTGAGACAAAATATATATGTATGTATATGTATGCATTATAATTATATTTATCGGGGAACAGATTAGACATCTGCAAAAGGAAATTACCACTATTAAATTCAAAAGAAAAAAAATTAGAACCATATAAGCTCGCGTTCAGGAATGTTCTGAAAAAAATAAACAAATATCTCATGTTTGGAATCTAGGTCACGAGGACAGCGGGAATATTTACATAATAAAATTGTTTATAAAACAACTCGGTCATGGGGGCACTGGGTCAGATGCTTTAAAGGAGTATGTCCTTGGGTATATAATAGGTAGTTGACAGGTATTAGTATTGCATTTAGGTATTAACTTTTAGAATGAGGCAAAGCCATGAAGTTGCGCAATTATAGAAAAAGTTTTAAACACAATCTTTAATTTGAACATGAAGAGATTATTTTAGGATTGAACAATTTGAAAATAAATAGATTTATTATAAGCTAGACAAATAATAGGTACATCAAACATTTGGAAAATCACGGGTTAGTTTAGGAGTGTATTGAAGAATTACATGGAACATTCGAGGAGAAATTTTTAGAACAATTACTCTCGTAGGTATCAATCATTTACATGAAACAATTGACAAATCACGGGATAGTCAAATAGAAGAGTATTGAAGAATTACCTGGAAAATTCGAGAAAAATTTATGAAATAATTACTCTTATAAGGTATCAATCATTTACATGAAGCAGTTGAAAAATCACGGGAGAGCAAAAATTTTACCAAAAGTTGAACCTTGGGGAAAATTTAGAAAAACAGTTCAACAATAGGAGGCAGTGGTCGCTCCTTAAAAGCCAGGACCATTAACCAAAACATAATAGAGATGGCAATCTCTTAAATAAAATTGTCAACCAAACAAATCAAAAAGCTTGGAATTTTCGGCACTCCAGAACAAACCGAAAATAATTTCTTAGTCTGTTAGTATATATTAATATCACCCACTTTTAATATGTATATATTCGGTTACCGAACTTAGAATTTCGCAGAATTCTATGAGATGGATCCGAGCCCGGAATGTGAGACTGGCTAGTTTCATATTGTGGGTTATAATCCTACCCAAACGTAAGTTTACATATATATCTTTTTATGTACTGTACATTGATTGATGTGGACCCGCTTACAGCTAGCGTTTTAGACTCGACAGAGTTACTCTCACATCATTTTCTGTACGTGGAGTGAGGATTCACGACCCGTAACTCTACACAACACCGTGAGTATATGATTGCATGTAGGACTTAACCGGTTCGCCCTAAGTAAATAGTAGACCTTGGAGGAGTTGGAATTTGGGGGTTTCGGGACTTGGGGAAAGACCTGAATGACGTGCACGACGACATGGAAGATTGACAGAACAAGGTACTAAGACCCTCTGGAAAATCGCGTCGGCTGACTGTACGAAGTTCTAGTTGATCCTTGACCATCCTGTTAACTTTAAGGAGGATAGGAGCCAAATTTTCGGCAGAAAAAGGGTATTCTGAGTTCGTCTAATATGCAATCTATTAATTACATTAACCTACTAAATCCATTTTCATATGTACCTTATAGCAACTGAATCATAATGGAGGGGCGCCAAGCAGATACTAGATACAATCATAATCAAATTTACTAACATCTAACCATTTGAGTTACATTCAATAATCTATTCAATTAAACATGTGAAATTTCAATAAGTACAGTTTATTTACGAGTTTGTTAGGATGTAAGGAATCATAATAAGCGACAAAGGAAAGTTAGCCCATTTAGAGAAATTATTTAAAGTTAGATTTGCAAGAGAGAGACCAATACAGTTTGAAACTCAACGCTCTGTTTAGAATCAACAGGTTACCACAAAAAGAGAAAGTAATACCGCTGTCAGCGGTAGCGAGTGGACGTATTGTATCGAGAAATTATATTACTGAAAGTGTTACGTCCTTCAAATTATTTGGCGGGAGTGAGATAGAGAGCAGTAGCAAGTTTTGCCGGGAGTGAGGTGGTCCGCGGGGCGGCCACAAGCTTAACCCATTATGGACGTGCTGTCGATAATAGAAAACATAAAATCAGAAATTTCAAATATTTCTACGGTAAAGGACTCGAAGGCAAAAAGTAATCTGGAATTAAATATAAAACTACTAGAAGAAAAATGGACTCAGGAAAAAATATCTTTACAAAACGAGATTGTTTGTCTCCAGTCAAAACTAATCGAAAAATTAGAAAAAAAAATCGAGAATACGAGTAAGTTTGAAAAAAAAAAATACGCAAGTTGTCTCAAAGTAATCCCGGAATCCAAATTCTCATTGATCATCAAAGGTGAAGATGCGAACATGACATCGGATGCTATTAAAGAACAAATCGTAAAGAAAATTAAAATAGCAAACTTGGGTATCGCAGTAAATGGAATACGAAAAGCCTCGCAAAATAAATTAATTATATCTTGCCCCTCAAAATTACATGCAGAGAAATTGACGGATGAAATCAATAAAACCCTTAAAAAAAACATGGTTGCAGAGGAATTAAGAAAGAAAAATCCAAAAATATTCTTAAGAAATCTTCAAGTAGATTTAACTGAAGAGGACATAATTGAGGCTTTAAAAACGCAAAACGATGGAATAAAAGATATCATAAATAACGATATCAAAAACACGATTAAATTAATAAAAATGTTTAAACCAAAAAACCAAAATGGACTCACTAATTATATACTTGAAACTAGCGGAGCAGTAAGGTCATACCTCATGGAAAAGGAAAAAATCAACATTGGTTTTAGCAGAGTACGAGTGGAAGACGCCGTCCCCGTGACGCAATGCTACCATTGTCTCAAATTTGGTCACACTGCATTAAAATGTTTAAATAAGGATAAAAGTGCGACGTGTTTACATTGCGCAAAGGATCACGAATGGAAGGAATGCCCTAACAAAAACACTGAAGAAAAATGTAGTAATTGTGTTCATCAGAACACTATATTCAAGATGAACCTAAATACAAATCATAAAGCTAATAATACAAATTGTTCTTACTACAAAAAGATGATGCATATCGCTCAAAGTCGTATAGACTATGGTTAGGTATGTATTATAATTCTAAAAAACAATTAAAATGCTAATCATTTTTTTTTTATTTAACTTCATATTATCATTTTCATTCATGCATCTTAACGTATACAATTTTTTGAGACACACTTACCTTAAAAAGATGATGTATATCGCGCAAAGTCGCATCTATTATGATTAGGTATGTTTTGTATGTATTTTTATTCTAAAAAACAACATTCAATGCTTTTAACCAAAACTCTATTTAAATACTTAACCTCTTTTTCTGTTAAGCTCAATAATATATGTCTTCTACTTACGAAATATGAGTATCTCATATCCTTACAATTTTTTCTTCTCCAACTATATTATATTCTGAATTATTGTCCGGTAACCACAGTGTTAACACGCTAATATTGAAATGTATGTTGATGTTAGTCTATCCTTTGTTCACTCGTACATGCAGAAAAAATATTTATTGTTGTCAATTATTAAACCAAATATGTTCTGATCAAAATCAAAATCTAACTATGAATATATTGTTAATGCTTACTGCTATAAAAACATTGATTTGTATAATTTGCCTTTATAAATCTTCATACATGTTGACATACTACTCCCGCATATTTAAATATTTAAATATTATTCAGTATGGGTGATTTGAACGGAGATTTTGACATATCAGAAATTGATTATGAACGTACTCACAATTTTGAAAATTGGTCAAATAAACATGTATTAGGAATTAATAATATAACTGCCATTAACCTCAACATTCGATCCTTATCAAAACATTTTGATACTTTCCTCCTAACTATTTCTAGTTCCTTGCGAAATATTGACATAATAACGCTATGTGAAACGTCGATAAATGAAAATAATGTAAACCTATACAAAATATCGGGTTTCAACTCTTACTATTTTTGTCGTACAAAAAGATCGGGTGGCGGAATTATTGTATACGTGAAGGATCATCTTACATTCGAAAAAATAAATATAGTAACAACTAATTTTGAATGCGTTTACGGCACTATTTCTATTTACAAACATAAACGTATACATCTATTGGCAATGTACAGACCTCCAAACACAAATAAAAAATTATTTCTCCATGAACTGGAAACTATAATGGGCAGTATTGACATTAAAGAATCCTTTTTAATTCTTGGCGATTCGAACGTAAACATTTTACATGAACTCGAACCGATTGTAATCCAATACGAAAACCTAATGGCCAACTTCGGATTTGTCAAAACTATTCACGATGTGACACGAGAAGCAGTATTGTCAAACTATATAACGGCTACTTGTCTAGACCATATTTATATAAGAGAGAGGGAGACCATAGAAATCAGTTCGTGCGTATGTGAAACAATAATAGCTGACCACTACCTAATTGCAACGACGATTTATTTCTCTAACTACGACAAACACACTTTAGACAAATCGCACACTGAGTACTATACTGCACTCTCTGAAAAAAAAGTTAATCTATTTATCTCAATCACCGATTGGAATGAAATGCTAAAATTATCTGAACCAAATGTATTGTACGAAGAAATGAAATCGAAATTTAAAAATATTTATGAACTAAGTAACATCACAAAATTTAATAAAAAATATCGCAATTATCAAAAAACTTGGATGAATGATAGCCTCATTGAAAATATACAAACACGAGATACTCTTTGGAGGAAATGGAAAAACTCACCTAACAACAAAAAATATGAAATCGATTTCAAAAAATACAGAAATAAATTAAATAAACAAATAATAAACACAAAAAAATTATACTTTAATTATAAATTTAAACACTGTTTCAAAGACATTAAAAAAACATGGAATGAAATTAATAAAATTTTAGGTAGGAAAGATAAATCCGGTTGTGATGAAGTCATATCAAAATATTTCTTAAAATCCGAATCGAAAGATGCAGTGGCAGAAAATTTTGCAGACTTTTTTGATGAGGGGGTAAATAAGTTATTACATGTATGTGATGTCCGAGCGTCAGAATACACGCCGGAATATTTAAATCACACAATGTATCTACCACGAGCAAATACAAAGCAAATCGAATTAATTATCGGAGGTATGAAAAATTCCAAGACACCAGGCATAGATTTAATTCGTATGTATGATTTGAAAACACATGTTAAATTACTTAGTCCTATAATCGCTCACTTAATTAACAGAATAATTGATACGGGCCATATTCCCGATGAACTAAAATATAGCATTGTAAGGCCTATCTTTAAAAATGGAAATCACTCTTTAATAAACAACTACAGGCCGATTTCCTTACTTCCTGCATTAGAAAAAATCTTAGAAAAATATATATCAATAAATTTAGATAAATACTTAAATAATCTGAGTATTATTGATGAATGCCAGTATGGCTTTCAAAAAAATAAAAGTTGCGATAAATTGCTCGAAAAATTTTCTAATCATATAAATTCACAACTAAACTGTAAACAACATGTATTGGTTCTATTTATTGATTTCTCAAAAGCTTTCGACACACTTAGCCATTTACAAATAATTAAAGTACTTGAATTTATAGGTATACGGGGTAAACTCCTCTTATTCTTCAAAAACTATTTGAAAAATAGAAAAATGAGTGTTAAGATTTTAAATATAATAAGTAAATCAAGATACATCAAATCGGGAGTACCGCAAGGGTCAATTCTAGGTCCAAAATTATATATTATATATGTAATTGCTATGTGTAAGATTTTCAAAAAAGCTCGTCGATTCATTTTTGCTGATGATACTGCTCTTGTTGTATCACATGAAAATCCTGAAATAGCTATACAAGAATTACAAAGAGATTTTAACGAGCTTCTCAAATGGGCTCATGATGTAGGATTAATTATTAATGTGAAAAAAACCAAATGCATGTACATAAAATCACCAAGTTTGAAAATGTGGAATGTTCCTAAAATAACCGCTCATAGCTTTGACTGTATACATAGAGGAATTGTTAATGTTTGTGACTGTGAAAAAATAGATTTCACAAATGAATATACTTATCTGGGAATAATTGTTGATAACAATTTTAAGTGGGATAAACAAGTGGCTAAAATTTGTAACCAGCTCAGATCCTTAGCTAGTAACTTTTACAAATTAAAATTTATTTTGCCTCATTGTACTCTTAAACTCATATATTTTTCTATGGTCGAATCCATCCTTAGATATGGTATTCGAACTTGGGGACATGCAAGCACTACTTACATTAAATATATTGATAATAATAAAAAAAATTGTCACAACAAATATTTACAAACAGAGACATAACTTAAAACTACTGTATGGCTCAGAGAGCCTACTTACAATAAAAGGTCTCCACTGGTTCACTACTATTATGGATAATATGGGGGAAAGCCCTTACAAACACCTACTTGTACACAAACATACCACAAGATTTAGAGAAGGAAAGGGCCTAAAAACTCCTCGAATATTAAATAAATATGGAAGCCGTACTCTTGAATATCTAATACCAGTGATTTTCAATAAAATCAATAAAAACATAAAATTTGAAAAAAATGAGAGACTAAGTCCTAAAATGATAAAACTATGGTTAATGAACGAAAACTCCATGTATCTTTGAATATCTTAATATAGCTGCCTACATATCTTGTTATTAGGCAGATATATTGAAATATCTTATATATTATGATTGTAAGTTAAAATATCTAATATTACTATGTGATCTATTCTAATGTTTCCTTAACTATAAATGTATTTACAAATATTTTCTCAGATATTTTATTAAGAATGTTTAAATTGTTAGAACCTGCAGACAAGCTGTCATATGACAGCTTTGTGGGTCTACTCAAATTTTTGTACTAAATGTATATTTAATCTAATTAATAAAAAAAAAAAAAAAAAAAAAAAAATTAAAGTCCCATATCATTAATCAAAAAAATTACACAACGTTTGATGGAGTTTAATTACAACATAAATACGAAAATATTTACGTTCAAGGTCGTAAATAACGTATTCATTAGTTAAGTACATATATCTCTAAAGATATGTAGTACAAGGGAGCTTTAAGTAGCTTTCTGTAGTTATCAATGAAAATAAGGGTCCAATTTTCATGAAGGCTTGCGTGACGTAGGGGAGGATTTTTCCGTCCCTACTATACACATGCAAAGCCTTAAAAAATTAAATATCGATCAGAGCCAAAAGAAAAGTTCAAGAAAACTTGAAGGGATGAAAGAATTCCAAAAATATTTAATATCAAGTTTAAAAGAGGTAGAAACTTTAAACATCACAAGGTACACATCATGCTAGTTGTGTGTGTGATAAGTAAGACAATGGGAGTAATAAGAATGACACGTATGCTTCCTAGCGAGTGCGTTTATTGACTGAATTTTGTGGTGTACTGTCTTTCAGAGCACTGGGCCAATGAGGCCCCTTTCTCTTTCATCGTGTGTTTGATATGGTTGTATAAAATAGTATTTAGTGTTTGTTAATTAATTTTTGGGGAGGATGGGAAGGGGTAGGGAGGGGAAGGGGGTAGTAAGAGAGATTGGGGGGGGGGGGAGAAAGAGAGATGTCGGGGCTCAGGGGGAGGGCAGGAAGGCTTGGGGGGGTGGTGGCACGTCGAGGAGTGAGGGGAGTGGTAGACTGAGGGGTGGGGCCTGAGCTTGAAGGAGGTGTTTTTGAGGGATCGTTTTACTAGATTGGGAAGGAACTGCTTGTTATTTAGGAATGAGAACGAGGGGGGGGGAGGTTTCTTTAGACGGACTCGTTTGCGGGATGGTTTGGAAGTTGGTTGGACGGGATCTTGGGTGTCGCTGGAGCGCGAGGATGTGAAGTGATATCTTTGCCCCTTGGTTGGGGGATTGGGGGGAAAGGCAAGGAACCCTAAACCGATAGTGGACCAATCGGTTTGGAGGGCGATTAAAGGGGCGATGGAAGGGTCAACGGGTTGGGGGGCAGTGAGGGGGCGATCTGCTAGAGGGGCGATAGGAGGGCAAACGGTTTGGGGGGCAGTAGTAGGGCGGTTATCTTGAGGGGTGGTAAGGGGGTGATCGGTTTGAGGGGTGATAGGGGGGCCATCGGTTGTGAGGTCAGTTTGGGGGGCAGTAAGGGGGAAGGTTGGGGGGGGAGGTTGGTTGGGCGGGGGTTAGAGGGGAGGAGGGGGGGGGGTTGTTGGGGAGGTGTATCCTGAGTCGGGTTGGGGTGAGTTGCAGGGGGAGTTGGGAGGGGAACCGTGAACTCTGCGGGAGGCCAGAATGCAGACATGATCTATGTCTTCAGGGGACATGTTGTTGGGGTCGGGGTGGTTTTCAAAGAAGGACTGAATCTCGAGGGTAAGTCATTGGTATTCATCGGAGGTTTGGAGAAGGGGGGAGGACATGATGGTATAGAATGGGGGAAACACGAGGGCACGAATGTTCAAAGCACTGATGTTCAAAGCACTGAGTTGACCGACGTTGGTTTCGCGGGACGGTGGCGCGAAAAAGCACGGTAGACTGGGGTGATTTTGGGTTCCTTTACTGGGAAAGGCACTTGGAATCAATTAAGAATGATTGGTTTATTGACTGAGCGTTGTTAGTCTCAGCAGTATAATATATAAGGTAATGTTAAGGTGAGGGATGACTGTGATAAAAAGCAATAAAAAATGTAGACAAAATCATCCTTCACATTGATTAACAAAGTGCTTCGCAGTCTCCCCACTCTTGTCTACTTTAGTTTTCTAAAGGTTTCACTTCTACCACGTGTGAATTACACACTCTGATTTTTTTATTGCATGATTGGTTGACTTTTTAAATTATTGGCATACAGAGCTCCGGGCCAATAAGGCCCCTTTCTCTTTCATCATGAATTTATTTATGGTTGTTGTAAACATTGATTTTTTGGTTTGGTTTGAAGGGCGGTGAGTGGGCAGTTAGTTTGGAGAGCGATAGGGGGACGGTCGTTTTGAGGAGCAGTAGGGGGGCGGAAGGTTAGGGGTTGGTAAAGAGGCGGCTGTTTGGGGTTAATTTTCTGAGATGGGCTGGGGGACAGACTGGCTTCGAGGGGAGGTTTGGGGGGAGGTAGGGGGGCGATTGTTGGGGTGGTTTTTCCTAAATCGGGCTGGGGCCAGCTGCAGGGGAGCGGGGAATGGTAGGGGAGCGGGCGTGGTGTCTGCTAATGCCCATTTTGAAGACATATTGTCGGGGTCAGGGTGATCGTCAAAAAAGGACGTTAGCTCAAAAAGAGGTTTTGTTTGGGGGAAGACGGTGAAGAGTTTGTACGAATAATTGTGAAGATTGAAGAGCAATAATTAAATTATTTGTGAAATGACGTTATTTTACAACATGGATTAATCTGTATGCCAAGTAAAATGAAAAGACTTACGGAGTGAATGAGTAGGTGGCACGATGGGGCTGGTCTGTAGGGTAATGCTGGACGCGTAGTTGTCTGTGGTAGGTACACTTTCACTTCACGTAAATGATTAGATATGTTTTAAGATTTTGACGGCGAAAAATATTTTCGTTATTTGTTTTTGGGGTGTTATGTCGTGATGCACTACCTTCTTCTTGAACCAACGTTTTGACAGCGTTGTAGTGTCACACATCTACCGGATCTGCCGGATCTGCCCTAATGATAGACACTGCATCGCTGTCCGAAACTTTGGCTCAGGAAGGAGGTAGCGCAACACGGCATAACACCCCCAAAACAAATAAAGAAAATAACCGGCGTAGTGCAGCGGTAAGGCGCTTGACTCACATTCCGAAGGTCGCGGGATCGAATCCCGGTGGCGTGGCAATTAAATTTTATTTGATTAATGTGTGTATTTCACAATTTCTTCAGTTAAAAATAATATATAGTATATTTGCGGCACTTCCTGGAAGATACTCTCAGTATCGCCCTGGTGTAAGAACACCATTCAGAATTGAAACGTTGCCTGAAGTGGCTTTCGCCGTGTTTGGTGACTAGATCTGAATAGTCAGGTGAACCCACTTCCCAGCTTCATCTTCCCTATCTCCTTCCCTCCCCACTACCTTCAGCCTGACAACATACCCCAATTGGGGATGCCATAGTCTCACTGGCTCCAAACGGGAGCAGTTGGGACTCTTGTGCGGTATTCATGTAAAAAAAAGTTAATGATTAATTTTCTAGGAATTTGTTGGGCCGGGTTGGCAACAAAAGCACTTTGAGTGGAAATTCCAAGAATTGTAGTTTAACATAATCACTGAATCACTGGGGTAATACAGTTGATCGGAACAGCAGAGGTGTTGCTTGTAGCTTGGTTCGAAAGGGAATGTTGCTGCTGCTAATGTGAGATAGACTTTGTTTATTGGTTGACTGCCCCATCGCGTTCGATAAATTTGACAGAGCAAAACAACAACATTCCGGCGAAGACCCATAAGACAGTGGCGGATACAAAAAAAAACTCAAAGGGGGTACGCTAAAGACATAAGAAAACTAAAAAAGAGACAACAGTGGGGAGAATACGAAGCACCGCACAAAGAGAAGACCGACTATACTTTCTCATTCTCACGCAGGCTAAAACATTATAGATGTATGTGTTTGTCAAATCACAACGGTTCTAAAGAAGTGTTCACTTAAATAAATAAATAAGAGATTGGCGGACCGCACATTTAAAACTTGTCTGGCCACAATGAGCAGTAGGGCTGCATTACACGATCAATGGAATCAAATACTTGAGTCGGGCCATGTTAAGGGTAGGAACCTTTACATGAAACGACATATGAATACGAATGAAGCAAAAGTTTCAATTTAGGAGGCGAGTGTGGGTACCGCCGCCAAAGGAATTATTGATTGGATAAACAATACCTCTGCTATAATAAGTCATCCCAAGTGGATCGCTAAGTTTGGTGATTTAGCGGTAATGCCTGAGATCATGGGATGTGGTTTTTCAAGGTAGTGGCGGATGCGTTTGCCCACGTGCTGCGCGGCGAGCTGGAAAAGACTGGTTGAGGGAGACTATTTAACCTCTCCAGTAAGAATCTCTCGACCCATTGCGTCGCATCGCAGTGTGGGGGAAAGGTTCATCTGTCTATCTCTACTGGACACACTAACCCAGAGAGTCCTAATCACCTATCATACGTTTTTCCTTCCACTATTTCCTTTTCTAAAATGACCCTTCACATAGCATCTCCGAAGACAGTTTGAAATAGTTACCCAAAAATGACAGTGGATGAGTTTACGTATTCGGGAAGTATGTTTACGAGAGATGGGAAGGCTGATAGAGATATTGAAAGAAGGGTAAATGCAGGTAACTCCGCATTTATGGAGGACTGAACGCTTTGGCGATAACAAAAAAACTGTCAAAAGAAGCGAAGCTAGCAGTCCACAATGGAGTGCTGGTACCAACCCTGATGTATGGCAGTGAAGCATAAAACTGGCAGAGGAAGGACTAAATGATACATAATTGAGATCCCTGCGTTGTATGTGTAGTAAAGCCATGTATGATAGTGTGAGAAAAATATGAAAATCACGCAAGGCTGATTGATGCAAGCGTAATAAGTATGATTAAGAAAGGGATGCTTAACTGGTTTAGACCTGTAGAGCGAATGATTGAAGAAAAATTATCTTATATTAAGGGGAGGAAAAGGGGAGGGGGCGCGCCACCCGCTTCTCCCATATGTATACGCCACTGCCATAAGAACACATTGTTTTCTCCTTCGGAGGTTTATTTAGACACATCCCTACTCGTATTTCTGGGTATTTTTATTTTGATAATAATACATAAAATATTGCTTACAATTCCTTATTAATTTTATTGACACTTCTAATAATAAGTGTAGATAATAATTACTAGCTGAATTCCCGGAGTTGCTCGGGTTTTACACAGAGTTTTTCGAAGTCAGAATTTGACGTTCCACTTTATTCAAAAGTGTGCTAAACTTCATCAATCTCGGAAAAAACCTTAGATTTGTAAATAAATAAAATTCTTGCCGCCTGCCCGCAACAAACAATCGACTTATACATTAGACTAGCTGACGTGTACCCGGCGTTGCTTGTGGTTATGAAAGGTTTGGGAGTACGTAAAGTTTTGAGGTTATAAGTTCTAGTACCTATACCTAAAAACTGTGTACATTTTAAGGTGGCAATAATATAATTATAAAGATATTTTTATTTATTAACCAATACATATAATATATAATTAACCAATATATATATATATAATATTAGTGGTAACAATACCCACTAATTGAGAAATTCCCGTGTTTAGAGAGGGAGCACTATACTGGGGGGTCTTTCACCATCTTGCCTGCAAGCTGCCAGTAGCACTACCCATAGAATAAAACATTTTTTTGATTTCATCATCCTTCAAATAAGCTTATGTGGGTAGATAAAGTCTCCCATTTTAATGGGTACTCAGAGCAGCCATTAAAGTTTAATGTGTAGATGACAGCTAAGTTTTATACCTTATATAATATATATGTTTTATACTTAATATTATACGGTAGAACCTATAGACAAGCTGATCTGTTACAGCTTTGTGGGACTACCCATATCTTTTATATTGTATTAGATGTAATTATATTGAAATTTATAAAAAAAATAATAATAATATTAATAATTCTTATTAGCAAAGTTGTCTACCATGGGTTCAATGTTCAATATTACCTGACAGCTTCTGTCAAATCGCATTAGCATCACCCGATTTTTTTAACGATTTTACTTACGAAAATTATTGTTTTGTAATCCATGAAAAGATTAAACACTCAAAGGACCACCCGGTATGTTATTTTAATATAAATATTGAAAAATAATACATCACTAGCTGGGCCCGTTGCAAAAGCAACTAAAGGGTTAAAATACTATGCGATTTGACGGGTGAACGTGGATGATGCGAGGAGTGTGTGTTCAATAAATATTTGAAGAAAAAAACGATGTTTGAATGTAAACGAAGCGAGGTGTGTGCGCCACGTAGAGGGCACAGGCAGTAGACTGCTCAATTTGGAACACCTACTATAGGGCCACTTCGGCCAACTGGTTCAAGGTGTTCAGTATGGGCCTATAAGTTATTTTTTTAATATTTTTTTTTGAAATTTTTATAAAATTGAAATTTTATGGATCTTAAATTTTTTTCAGATTTTAAAATGGGTTGGATTTTGAAATTTTTTGGATATTAAAATATTTTTCGATTTTGAAATTTTTTGGATATTAAAATATTTTTCGATTTTGAAATTTTTTGGAATTCAAATTTTTTGGGTTTTAAAATTTTTTGAAATTTAAAATTTTATACATTTTTTTCGATTTTGAAATTTTTTGGATTTTAAAATTTTTTCGATTTTAAAATTTTTTGGATTTTGAAATTTTTTGGATTTTTAAATTTTTTTCGATTTTTAAATTTTTTGGATTTAAAATTTTTTGGATTTTAAATTTTTTGGATTTAAAATTTTGTGAACTTTAAAATTTTTTTCGATTTTTAATTTTTTTGATTTTTATTTTTTTGGATTTAAAAATTGTTTGGATTTAAAAATTTTTTGGATTTTTAAAGTTTTTGTATTTTGAAATTAAAATTATTTTGAAATTTGTTATCAAAATAACGTAATATAATTTAGGGCCCCCTAGGTCGAGGGGTTACTCTCGATTCGCAATCCGAAGATTGCGGGTTCGAACTCGATGTGTGCAAATAATTTTTGATCGATTAGTTTGTGTTATTTCTAACACTAATCAATATATATTTTTAAAAAAGTCCAAAAAAACGTGCGGACCGCAAAAACTCAGAAACGAGTGCCGGTACGATCAAGAGAGTTATATGGTATGATAGATCTCTATCTCCCCTAGTGAATAAGGGTATTCGTTTTTACCTAAAGGGTTTGCTTTTGAAGATATAAGGGCTGAAAGTTATAAGAAGACTCTAGAAATTTCAAGAAGAGTCTAGAAGATTTCGGAAAATTCTAGAAAATTCGATAAAACTCTGGAATGTTCTGGAAGAAGTGGAGGAGTAAGTCAGCGTTTCTAGAAGGTTCCAGAAAGTTCAAGAAGGTTCGATAAAGCTGTAGAAAGTTCTGAAAGGAGTGGAGGAGTGTGTCGGTGTGTCTAGAAGGTTCCAGAAAATTCTAGAAGATTCCAAAAAGCTGTAGGAAGTTCGAGAAGGTTCGATACAGCTGTACAAAGTTCTGGAAGTAGTGGCGGAGTAAGTCGGTGAGTCTAGAAGGTTGTGGAAAGTTCTAGAAGGTTCGATAAAGCTGTAGAAAGTTCTGAAAGGTGTGGAGGAGTGTGTCGGTGAGTCTAGAAGGATCTGATGGTCCACAAATGTTTAATAAATTGTGGATGGAGAAAGTTCTAGAAGCTTTCAGAAATAATTGGCGGTAAGTCTAGAAGATTCCGAATGTTCTACAAGGTTCGATAGAGCTATACAAAGTTCTGAAAGGAGTGGAGGAGTGTGTCGGTGTATCTAGAAGGTTTCAAAATATTCTAGAAGGTTCCATAAAGCTGTGGAAGTTCTAGAAGGTTCAATATAGCTGTACAAAGTTCTGGAAGTAGTAACAGAGTAGTCGGTGAGTCTAGATGGTTCCGGAAAGTTCTAGAAGGTTTGATAAAGCTGTAGAAAGTTTTGGAAGGTTCCATAAGTCTATAGAAAGTTCTGAAAGGAGTGGAGGAGCGTGTCGGTGTATGAAGAAGGTTCCGGAAAATTCTAGAAGATTCCACAAAGTTGTAAGAAATTCTAGAAGGTTCGATAAAGCTGTACAAAGTTCTGAAAGGAATGGTGAAATATGTCGGTGGGTTTAAAGTTTCCGGAAAGTTCTAGAAGGTTCGATAAAACTGTAGAAAGTTCTAGAAGGTTCCGTAAAGCTGTAGAAAGTTCTGGTAGGAGTGAAGGAGTGTGTCTGTGTGTCTAGAAGGTCCCGGAAAATTCTAGAAGGTTCCATAAAGCTGTAAGAAGTTCTAGAAGATTTGATAGGGCTGTACAAAGTTCTGGAAGTAGTGGCGGAGTAAGTCGGTGAGTCTAGAAGGTTTCGGAAAGTTTTAGAAGGTTCGAAAAAGCTGTACAAAGTTCTGAAAGGAATGGTGGAATATGTTGGTGGGTTAAGAAGTTTCCGGAAAATTCTAGAAGATTTGATAAAGCTGTAAAAAGTTTTGAAAGGAATGGTGGAATATATCGGTGAGTTTAGAAGTTTCCGGAAAGTTCTAGAAGATTCGATAAAACTATAGAAAGTTCTAGATGGTTCCGTAAAGCTGTAGAAATATCTAATAGGAGTGGAGGAGTGTGTCGGTGTGTCTAAAGAAGGACCCGAAAAATTCTAGAAGGTTCCATTAAGCTGTAAGTATTTCTAAAAGGTTCGATAGGGCTGTACAAAGTTCTGGAATGAGTGGCGGAGTATATTGGTGAGTCTAGAAGGTTTCGAAAAGTTCTATAAGCTTCGATAAAGCTGTAGAAAGTTCTGGAAGGAGGGGTGGAGTATGTCGGTGAGTCTAGAAGATTCCGGAAAGTTCTATAAGGTTCGATAAAGCTGGAGAAAATTCTGAAAGGAGTGAAGTATGTTGGTGAATCGAGAAGGTTTTGAAAAGTTCTAGAACGTTCGATAAAGCTGTATAAAGTTCGGAAAGGAGTGGCGGATTACGTCGATGAGTCTAGAATATTCCGAAAAGTTCTAGAAGGTTCAAAAAAGCAGTTTAAAATTCTGGAAGGAGTGGCGGAGTACGTAGGTGAGTCTAGAAGGTTCCGGAAAGTTCTATAAGGTTCGATAAAGCTGTAGAAGGTTCCGGAAAGTTCTACAAGGCTTGATTAAGCTCTAGAAAGAAAGTATGTCGGTGAGTTTAGATGGTTTAGAAAGTTCTATAAGGTTCGATCAAGCTGTAGAAAGTTCAGAAAGGAGTAGGGGAGTATGTCGGTGAGTCTAGGAGGTTACGAAAAGTTCTAGAAGGCTTGATTAAGCTCTAGAACGTTCTGGAAGGAGCGATGGAGTGTATCAGTGAGTCTAGAAGGTTCTAGATAGTTCTGAAAGGTTCCCTAATGCTCTAGGATGTCTTGGAAGGAGAAAGTTCTAGAAGCTTTCAGAAATGAGTGGCGGAGAGTGTCGGTGAGTCTAGAAGGCTCTGTAAAGTTCTGGAACTTTGTATAATCTTAATCTTCAATATAAATTGTTAAAAAAAGTGTATAACGTGCATGCTGCTAAAATTCAAAGACGAGTCCCGGTACAATAACGGGAGTTATATTGTGTGGTAGCCCTCCCTATCTATGAAGAAAGTTACCGTTATTACCTGAATGGCGTGCTTTGAAAAATATAAGGGCTGGAAGTTTCGCCCCCTTGAAATTTCTAGAACAGGTGAAAACATTCTAGAGTATTCTTGAGCATTCCACCACATTCCAGAACATCTCGGAACATTCTGGAATGTTGTGGAATGGAATAGAATGGAATATCCCCTATCATTGCGGAACATTCCAGAACAGAACACTCCTGAATGTTGCGGAATGATCTGGAAAATTATTCTGGAACATTTGAAGTTTTTTTGTATGGGGCTACCCATATAGGGTATACAAAGCAAGATCCGTCGTGGATTAGAACGTCAATTCAATCTCACGTCAAATCCCTGAGCGAAGACGGACACCCCAGTCAGAGTATTAGAGAGCATTCCACAACGTTCCAGAACATACAGGAACATTCTGGAAAATTGTGGAATGTTCGGGAATAGGGAATCGGGAACATCAATGAGAAACTTTCCAGAACACTCTCGAATGTTGTCCCGAGCGAAGCCGGGTAACCCAGCTAGTTAACTTATAAAGTATAAGTTCTGGTGTAAAACCACCATTCAGAATCGAAACTTTGTTTGAAATGCCTTTGGCCGTGTTTACTTACCAGATCTGAGGTTCAATTTGGGAGGCGGGAATGGGAACCGCCGCCCCAGGAACCTTTATTGGGTAACCAACACCTCTGCCATAGGTCACCCTAGGTGATTCGCTACGCTTAGTGATTTAGCAGGGGTGCCCGGGTTCATGGGATGAGGTGTGTCTAGGTCTGATGATTAGGACACACTGAACCCCAGATTCCTATCCACCCCTTAAACCCTTTTCCTTCCCAGAACTCTCATCTCCTTCCTTTCCTAAAAAAAATCCTCCACACAGCATCCCCAAAGATGACATAGGACCTGAGGGAAATTATTTTCCCCACGGCCTTTTGTGTGTAGCTCATGCAGCAAAAAAAGAATCATCCAATTACGTGCATTCGTTCGCGAGTAATGAGCGTACTTACATTTAGGCGAATCATTTTCAAACAACTTTCGTAATGCCAGAGCTCACCAGTAATTTTATTTAAACCTTGTCCTAATTATAACGAATACAACAAAGAAAGAATTATCCAATTTGGTGCATTCGCTCGGAAGCTATGCGCATATATAGATTTCAGCGATTCATTTTAAACAAATTTTATAATTCCAGAGCTCACCAGTAGTTTTATACAAACCTTGCCCTAACAATGACGAAACCAACTCAAAAAGAATTTTCCAATTAGATGCAGTCGTTCGGAAGTTATGCGCGGACTTACATTTCGTCGATTAATTTTTAAACATATTTCATAATGCCAGAACTCACCAGTAACTTTATACAAACCTTGTCCTGACAATGAGGAATACAACAAAAAAAGAATCATCCAATTACGTGCAGTCGTTCGCGAGTAATGAGCGTACTTACATTTAGGCGAATCATTTTCAAACAACTTTCGTAATGCCAGAGCTCACCAGTAATTTTATTTAAACCTTGTCCTAATTATAACGAATACAACAAAGAAAGAATTATCCAATTTGGTGCATTCGCTCGGAAGCTATGCGCATATATAGATTTCAGCGATTCATTTTAAACAAATTTTATAATTCCAGAGCTCACCGGTAGTTTTATACAAACCTTGCTCTAACAATAACGAAACCAACTCAAAAAGAATTTTACAATTTGGTCCAGTCGTTCTTTAGTTAGAATTTATAAATGATTACCGTGGATAATTAATCCGTTAGTAATTTTCAGGGTTCCTACCTATTTCATCCCAATATTCTAAAATAATATTTTATTTATACGGCAAGACAACCGCTAAAAGTTGTCATAACCACCTGAAGCAAAGCCTGAAAATCGAACACCTGCTTCGGTTTTAGGACATTTCCCATACAAATTACGTCAGCCAACGGTGTCCTAGCCTGGCTAAAAACTTCAGGTGGTTTTGGATGTTGTTCCATGTTCAGTATTGCAAGGTTGCAGAAAATTACATAAAGATTTAAAATATCTACCGATTTAACAGGCTGAATCTCCACGGGATATAATCAATATTGCGTCGTAGTATCTTGAAACATAAATATTATTTAAATTCAGTAATTACACAACGAAGTTTGATTTTCAAATAAAATTCTTTATAACAAAATCAGATATAATGACTTCGCTTATAGTGATTGACATGATTCCTAACACAGTTGATTTTAAGCATATAACACTTGCTTTCCTTGCGTCCAATACAACATCAGTCTTACAGCCAATGGATCAAGGAATAAACGGTCACTCAAAACTAATTTTAGAAAGAATCTTGTGCTTAAAATGTCACAAAGAACCATTTACAATTGTTTCAAACATGCAGGATTCAACCATGACGGTTTACCTGTTCAAACAGCAGAACATAACAGATGAAAATTTTAACAGATGTATTTGAAAATTATAGACGGTAATGCTTCTGGAAGTAACCAGTAGGTACATGGAGCGGGTCTCTACGGAAGATGTCAGCGTATTTAATTTAGAATTTTATTATTATTTTAGAATAGATCACTCTATTATCAAAATGCTTTGTACATAAATATGACATCTGCTTAGTATGATGCGTTTGTCATTTCCCTTCATTTTGTCATTATGAAAATGTTTGTACCCACAAAGTTCAGAAAGTTATTGTAGGTATGTCAGCGTATTTACTTTAGAAAAATACCTAACCAAAATAAGGTTGTTTATTTTCTACAAAATGCTTTGTATGACGTCCGATCATTTGTCATTTTCCTTCGAAGTCATTATCTTCTGGATTGCCGTTTGTCACCCGGTGGCCGCGAGGTGGCCGCGGCACTTTTGAAGGTTAAAACAATAGGAAATACATAATTATCTTGTAAATAATACAATAATTATCTTGTAGATTGCTCTATTTTTTTAAGAAAATAATAAATAAATACCTTTTTAAAATTAATTCCTTTGATCAAGAGTCTTTTTTTGTAAGCTTGCTTCGTTAAATATCTACGCACTTTGCGTTTTCGTGTCACTTTCACTTTCATTATAAATATCATACCAACATCTTAATTTATGGAATAAATATACATCCAATATCTCTGGGGGGCATTTTCAAAATCTTTCCTGTAAGTAAATAAATTACGATTTAGATCATTTTCAAAATCTTTCCCATAAGAAATGACGATTTAGGTTATATCATACGACTGACGAGTTAGCTCATTTTCGAGCTAATCTGTCTATAAGTTGCATAAAATTATCAATGGAGTATTATTTCATATATTATCATACCTATTTGCAGTCAGCAATTTAGTTCCGTCATGTCAATAAATGAACAAAGCCATGAGCGACAGCCCGCCATGTTTACGAAAACAAACACATCCTAAAAATATTTTTTTTTACACATTTTTTTTGCTGTTTTCAAACTTAATATGCAGAACCACATTTAAAATATATTTCCAAATAATAATATGATAGTATAAATGAGTTGAAAAAAAAAGAACAAACAATTTCACATCAGGTAAAAGAAATTCTACCACAACTTCAATAATTTATTTTTTCTAGTTAGTGTAGGTATATTTACAGCAGTTATTTTAGGAATCCAATTAAATTTATATGAAATTTATTTTATATTTTAACGTATCCATATTATTTATTGACAAAATTAACAATTTTATTAAGAGACATTGTGAACCCGTATTAAAATCAATGAGACTACATTCCAAAATCAGCCATTCCAAAATCAAGCACCTGGCAACATTATACTAAGAAAGTCGCTATGTTGACTCCCTTTTTTCGTGAATTGGACATATTTGTGTGAAATCAGACGACCCTGCCATTCGAACGGATAAAAATAGAACTACAACCGTATTCGATAGACATTTGATTTTTTCTAATGTGAACAATCCATACTTGTATTCCGCACCGCTAGTAATCTCCCGTAAAGTTTTGGCAAACATATAAATAAAAATTGAAAATGTTTCCCGATCCAGAAAGAGAAAAGAAATGCTCGTGCCGAAGACTACAAAGAAAGTTGATTTTTAAAGTCATCCGAAATGCTAAACGCTAAGGTCCACTTTGGCTTGAGATTTATGGGCTGAATAATTCTCATACGATCTTAGTTACGCTGCCCTTTGACCGAAAGTGACCCCTCAAAGTGTAAAAATCTCGAGGAGCCGAAATGTCGTTTTGGCGTGACAGATTTGTCTTAAAGTGCCTGATGCGAAAGTGTATCCCGAGTGGGTTAAAACGCTAGGGCACAAAGGTCGTTTTTCGCATCGAGTAAAGAGTGAGGTCCGGCCCCAAACCGAACAATAATATGTACTAGCTGGGCCCGTTGCAAAAGCAACTAACGGGTTAAAACACTATGCGATTTACGTGTAAACGTGGATGAAGCGAGGAGGAGTGTGTGTTAAATCAAATATCAATCGGTTAAATATCAAAAATTATAATGTAGTTTCCCGGGACTTGGGGTGAAACCATTACAGTTTAATTGACCCCGAGATTAAAGTAGCCTTGTAATGCATGCCGGGTACCCGTTGTATATAATGTTATATAGTGCAGTTGCTTGCATTATAATGTAGTTTTTCAGGATTTGGGATGGAAAGAATACAGTTTAGTTGACTCGAGGTTAAAGAGACCTCGCAACGCATGCCGGGTACCCGTTGTATATAATGTTATATAATGCATGTGCTTGCATTATAATGTAGTTTTCCAGAATTTGGGATGGAACCAATACAGTTTATTTGACCCGAGGTTAAAGTCGCCTTGCAACGCATGCCGGGTACTCGTTGTTTATAATGTTATATAGTGCAGGAACTTGCATTATAACGTAGTTTCCCGGGACTTGGGATGGAACCATAACAGTTTAGTTGACCCCGAGGTTACAGTGAGTTTGCAACGCATGCCGAGTACCCATTGTATGTAATGTTATATAGTGCAGTGCTTGTATTACAATGTAGTTTCCCGGGTTCTGGGATGGAACCATTACAGTTTAGTTGACCCCGAGGTTAAAATGGTCTTGCAACGCATGCCTGGTACCCGTTGTATATAATGTCACAAAGTGCAGGTGCTTGCATTATAATGTAATTTCCCGGGACTTGGGATGGAACCATTACAGTTTAATTGACCTGAGATTAAAATAGCCTTGCGACGCATGCCGGGTACCCATTGTGTATAATGTGATATAGTGCAGGCGCTTGCACAGGCATTGAGTTGGGATAGAACCATTACAGGTAAGTTAACCCCGAGATTACAGTTACCTTGCAACGCATGCCGGGTACCCGTTGAATATAATGTTATTTAGTGCAGGGCTTGCATTATAATGTAGTTTCCCGGGAGTTGGGATGGAACCATTACAGTTAAGTTGAACCCGAGATTACACTGGCCTTGCAACGCATGCCGGGTACCAGCTGTATTTAATTTATTTATTTACGGGCAAATAGTCAATTAAAAATATAAAAAAAACTTCAACTTATATCTCCATCTCCCTCTTATCCTTTCCCTCCTCATCCCCTTCCCTATCCCCATCCCCATCCCCGTCCCCGTCCCCGTCCCCGTCCCCGTCCCCGCCCCTGTCCCCGTCCCCGTTCCCATTCCCGTCCCCGTCCCCGCTTCGGTCCCCGTCCCAGTCCCGGTCCCCGTCCCCGTCCCTGTCCCCATCCCCATCGGCATCCATATCCTTATCACTCTTCAAGTCAAGCGTGCGTAAAGGCCCGACCGTTCGCCTCATCCGATCACCATCGATTCGCATCGATTACCGTTCGCATAAAATGTATAATATTTATATTCTCTTCCGTAACGCATTCACCAGCTTACCCCCCATGTCGAGGGTGGGTAAAGAAATTTTATCGCAATTGGATGAACGGTTTAGCAATGCATAATTTCATGATGCCAGAGCTCACTTTTTTATACATAAAGAATCGAGGGGATGCGCACCTCAAATTCCCAAAGTTTCATCACAATCGGTTGCACTGTTTAGCAATGCAAAATTTTATGATGCCAGAGGTCACTCTTGTAGTTGTATTGTATTTCATTTTGCGCGGCTAAGTACTTAGTAGGTACTTTGTTGTAATATTTCACCAAAACGACGCCATTATGTTGTTGAGTATAAAATAATTTTATAAAATTTCTTTTCAGCACAAATAAATTTATTCAATATCATGTTTTGATTTTTAAAGGAAAAAAGTCCCTGCAAGTAAGTACCTACCTAGAACACGCGTAAAACATATATTTTTTTTATTTAACAATGTCCAATAGAACCATGCTTCATTCATAATCAACACACCAATAAATAAAATAAAATAATAAGGCTGTGTTGTTTAAGAAAAAAATGTCAATTCTTCAAATTTTTCAAGTAAATTTTCTAGTTCTAGATAGTTCCGTTCGAGTTCTGTAATTATTTCAGTTTTGTAATGTAACTGGCCTTTAATGATAAAATAACAGAACTTGAGTAGAACCAATACAGAACGTGAAAATTAACTTTAAAAAAAAGTTGAATTATTCAGTATCATCGAAACAACCTTACCTTAGTATTGCATTAAAACCTAATTAATTGTGTATCTACGTATTCGGGTAGGTACCTGCGCATTTCCTTCAATTCCTGCAATCTTTGCTTTTTTCATCATATTTGCAATACTACCGAAATAAGTAGGTACCTACCCCGAATGAATAACGTGTTAATTTGAACTGGCTAGAAAAATTTAAACTTCCGATGGAATCTGTAAGCACGTGTTTTGATGATTTTTTTTCGGAAAATGTCGAGTTTTGTCAGCATCTCCTGAACTTTTTTATGTGGGATTGGCATGTAATTTTGGTATTTAAAGTTGCGGAATTCTCTACTGTATTAGATTTTTGAAAAACATCCAAGCCGGAATCGGTTTTGGGGCCGCAATGCCGCGTACCGTAAAACCACTACCGAAAACTGTGAAAAGTCTGTTTTGTTAGGCTAAAAATTTGACGTCTAAGATCCCTGACCTGACTCAATATTCATAGCATTTTCATTTGCATTGAAACTGATGGCCAAAATGACATCTTTTTTTTTGGAAACGCAAACCTGTCGGCGGGAAATGTAACCTGGCCGAATCGAGTATAATTTTACTATTGGTTTTAGTTTTCGCCGTTGATTCGAGTCAGTTTTTCTGTGAATAAAGCGCTAATTTTGTCGAAAAAAATTGACCTCGCAAAATCAAAGTACTGAGGGTGAAACTGATGGCCAACATGACATCTTTTTTTATGGAAACGCGAACCTGTCGGCGGGAAATGTAACCTGGCCGAATTGAGTGTAATTTTACTATTGGTTCTAGTTTTCGCCGTTGATTCGCGTCAGTTTTTCTGTAAATAAAGCGCTAATTTTGTCGAAAAAAATTGACCTCGCAAAAACAAAGTACTGAGGGTGGCTGAATGTGACTTTAAGCGAAAGTGAACCTTAAGGTGGGAGAAACGCAAGGGGCAGAGTGGTCGGTTTTCGCGTAAAGTCGAAGAGTGAGCTGTCAAAAACCAAGCATTAATATATACTAGGTTTTGCCCGTTGCAGAAGCAACTGACGGGTTAAGACACTATGCGATTTGATGTGTGAACGTGGATGAAGCGAGGAGGAGTGTGTGTTAAATTAAATATATGAAGAAACCTGAGTTCGCAGTGACCTTGCAACGCATACCGGGTACCCGTTGTATATAATATTATGTAGTGCAGCGCTTGCATTAAAATGTAATTTCCCAGGCATTGGAATGGAACCATTACAGTTAAGTTGACCCCGAGGTTACAGTGATGTTGCAACGCATGCCGGGTACCCTTTGTATATAATGTTATAATATAAAGCAGGCGTTTGTATTATAATGTAGTTTCCCGGAACTTGGAATAGAACCATTACAGTTTAGTTGACCCCGAGGTTACAGTGATCTTGCAACGCATGCCGGGTACCCGTTGTATATAATGTTATAATATATTGCAGGCGTTTGCAAGGCGCTTGCATTATAATGTAATTTATTGGAACTTGGAATGGAACCATAACAGTTAAGTTCAATTCGAGGTTACAGTGACCTTGCAACGCATGCCGGGTACCCGTTGTATATAATTTTATAATATAAAGCTGGCGTTTGCAAGGCGCTTGTATTATAATGTAGTTTCCCGGAACTTGGAATGGAACCATTACAGTTAAGTTGACCCAGAGATTACAGTGATGTTGCAACGCATGCCGGGTACCCGTTGTATATAATGTTATGTAGAAATACAAATCCCCAAAGTTGACCTTTATTGGATAACCAACACCTCTGCCATAGGTCACCTCAAGTGGTTCGCTACGTTTGGTGATTAAGTAGGGGTGCCCGGGTTCATGGGGTGAGGTCTGTCTAGGTCTTGGAGGTGGATGCCCAGGACACACTGAACCTCAGATTCCTACCCACCCCTTAAACATTTTTCCTTCCCAGAACTCTCATCTGAAAACCTGAGGTTACAGTGACCTTGCAACGCATGCCGGGTACCCGTTGTATATAATGTTATGTAGTGCAGCGATTGCACTAAAATGTAATTTCCCAGGAATGGGAATGCAACGCATGCCAAGTAACCGTTGTATATCATGTTATATATTGCAGGCACTTGCTTTCAAAAGTTATTTCCCGGGAATCGGGATGGAACCATTACAGTAAAGTTGACCCCAAGGTTACAGTGACCTTGCAACGCATACCAGGTATCCGTTGAATATAATGTTATATAGTACAGGCGCTTGCTATATAATGTTGTTTTCCGAGATTTGGAATGGAACCATTACAGTTTAATGGACCCCGAGGTTAAAGTGGCCTTGCAACGCATGCCGGGTACCCGCTGTATAAAATTTATTTATTTACGGACATTAATCTCCCTCTTATTCTTTCCCTTGTTACCATAATTATTGGAAGGCTTTTGACCTCTCCAGCCAGATTCTCCCAACCCTTCGCCTTGCACCGCAGTGTGAGGAATAGATTTATACGTTCGTCACTCCTGGCCACACTGACCCCAGATTCCTAAACACCCCTCATACCTTTTTCCTTCCCATATCTTCTTCTCCTTCCTTTCCCTTAAAAAACCCAACCCACAGCATCCTCAAAGATGACACAGGCCCCTAGGATTTAGAACGGGCCTTTTCTCGTGTAATTTCGTGATACAAAGCTCATTATTGTATTCTGAAACTGTATGTATTTGTCTAGATCTTGGTGGCGGATACGTTCGCCCAACCACTGCGTGGCGGGCTGGATCGGAGGAGACTGATTGAGGGAGGCTTTTTATCTCTCCAGCCAGATTCTCTCAACCCTTCGCCTTGCACCGCAGTGTGAGGAATAGATTTATACGTCTGTCACTCCTGGCCACACTGACCCCCAGATTCCTACCCACCCCTCATACCTTTTTCCTTCCCATATCTTCTTCTCTACCATTTCCCTTAAAAAACTCTCCACACAGCATCCTCAAAGATGTCACTGCGTGGCGGGCTGGATCGGAGGAGACTGATTAAGGGAGGCTTTTTATCACTCCAGCCAGATTCTCTCAACCCTTCGCCTTGCACCGCAGTGTGAGGAATAGATTCATACGTCTGTCACTCCTGGCCACACTGACCCCCAGATTCCTACCCACCCCTCATACCTTTTCCCTTCCCACATCTTCTTCTCCATCCTTTCCCTTGAAACACCCTCCGCACAGCATCCTCAAAGATGACATAGGCCCCTAGGATTCAGAACAGGCCTTTACTCGCGTAATTTCGTGATGCCAGAGATCATTATTGTATTCAGAAACTGTATGTATTTGTCTAGGTCTTGAAAAAAATGTATTTGTCTAGGTCTTAGTGGAGGATACGTTTGCCCAAACTTTGCGTGGCGGGTTGGATCAGAGGAGACTGATTGAGGAAGTATTTTGACCTCTCCACCCAGATTTTCCCAACCCTTCGCCTTGCACCGCAGTGTGAGGAATAGATTCATACGTCCGTCACTCCTGGCCACACTGACCCCCAGATTCCTACCCACCCCTCATACCTTTTTCCTTACCATATCTTCTTCTCCATCCTTTCCCTTAAAAAACCCTCCGCACAGCATCCTCAAAGATGACATAGCACTGCGTGGCGGGTTGGATTGGAGGAGACTGATTAAGGAAGGATTTCGACCTCTCCACCCAGATTCTCCCAACCCTTTGCCTTGCACCGCAGTGTGAGGAATAGATTCACACGTCCGTCACTCCTGGCCACTCTGACCCCCAGATTCCTTAACACCCCTCATACCCTTTTCCTTCCCATATCTTCTTCTCCTTCCTTTCCCTTAAAAACCCTCCGCACAGCATCCTCAAAGATGACATAGGCCCCTAGGGAAATTGTTTTCCTTGGAGCCTCCTGTGTGGAGCTAATGTAAAAAAAAAGTTCAACACTGCATAATTTCATCCTGAGTTCTACCTGAGGTTGCAGTGACCTTATAACGCATGCCGGGTACCCTTTGTATATAATTTTATAATACATTGCATGCGTTTGCAAGGCGCTTGCATTTTAATGTAGTTTCCCGGAACTTGGAATGGAACCATTACAGTTAAGTTGACCCCGAGGTTACAGTGATCTTGAAACGCATGCCGGGTACCCGTTGTATATAATGTTATTAAGAAATACAAATCCCCAAAATTGACCTTTATTGGATAACCAACACCTATGCCGTAGGTCACCCCAAGTGGTTCCCAAGATTCCTACCCACCCCTTAAACCCTTTTCCTTCCCAGAACTCTCATCTCCTTCTTTGCCTTAAAAAACCCTCCACCCAGCATCTCCAGGGATGAGATGACCCTGAGGGAAATTATTTTCCTCAGGGTCTCCTGTATGGAGTTTTTTCTTCCCCCCCCTCCTGCGCTTTAATGATTCATTTCCGTTACATTTAGTTTTCAAACAGCTCGCGTGCCACCTATTGAAATATTTTTACGCCAATTTTGTAATGCCAAAGCTCACCAGCCAATAAACAAACATAACAAAAAAAGAATTATTCAATTTGGTGCAGTCTTTCGGAAGTTATACGCGTACATACATTTCAACGATTCATTTGTATGCTAATTTCATAATGCCAGAGCTCACCAGTAGTTTTATACAAACTTTGTCCTAACAATAAGGAACGCAACAAAAAAAGAATTATTCAATTACGTGCAGTCGTTTTGAAGTTATGAGCGTACTTACATTTCGGCGAATCATTTTTAAACAAATTTCATTATGCCAGAGCTCACCAGTAATTTTATTAAAATCTTGCCCTAATAATAACAAATACAACAACGAAAGATTTATCCAATTTGGTGCATTCGCTCGGAAGCTATGCGCATATATAGATTTCGTCGATTCATTTTAAACAAATTTTATAATTCCAGAGCTTACCGGTTGTTTTATACAAACCTTGCCCTAACAATAACGAAACCTATTCAAAAAGAATTTTTCAATTTGGTGCAGTCGTTCTTTAGTTATAATTTATAAATGATTACCGTTTATAATTAATCCGTTTATGTAATTTTCAGGGTACCTACCTAGTTCATCAAAATATTCTAAAATAATATTTTATTTAAATGGCAAGACCACCGTCAAACTTTGTCGTAACCACCTCAAGCAAAGCCTGAAAATCGAACACTTTCGCACGTTTAAGTACATTTTCCATACAAATTACGTCAGCTAACGCTGTCAGGGCCTCGCTGAAAACTTGCGGTGGTTTTGAATAATATTCCATGCTCAGTATTGCAAGTTTGGGGAAAATTAAATAAATATTTAAAATATCTACCGATTTTACAGGCTGAAAACCATGTGCATTATGGATGTTATAGAATTTTTCGCAAATGTCAGAAAAATTTCAATCTTTGACGCGATATTGTGAAACATTTTAAATGGGAAGCTACACATGTTTTTATTTTAAAAGTTTCTAAATCTTGTATAATTTATGATTATTAAAAAACATCTGTCGCACAATGTTTATTTTCGTCGTAATTTACCACCCCGAAAAGGGCCTTTAAAATGTCAATTTTTCTTCGGTATTTTGCAGATCGCCGTTTAATTAATCGGAATAAATTCATAGCAGAAATCAGTTTTGTATGGGAGATTTTCGCTATATCTTTCTCAACTTTTCCATGCATTTAAAAAGAGATACACTCCCTTAATCGGCCTTGAGGAAAAGTGAATCTACAGATGTGCCAATCTCGATGAGCCGAGAAGTCAATTTGGCTTGCCAAATTTTAAAAACGGCCGCAAGCCAAAGTGACCCGTGAGGTTTCACCCACCCGAGGGGTAAAGTGGTCGTTTTTCCCCTCAAATCAAAAGTGACCTTTTCCTGACCAATGGCGTCGAAGGTCTAGATTCGTTACATTAAATGTAGAGCCGTTTATTCAAAAAAATTAGATTCTTGTGAGAACTCCGAAGGGGCGACCATAAGTTGCCTATACCGGGGTGGGACAGTGGTGGGTACTTCAATGACCAATGGCGTTTTTAAACAGACGATTTCCTCAACGATAGAGGCCCTATCGTTGAATTCGTTAAATTGCTGCAAACCAATCTCAGGATTGAAACCAGAGAGAGAGAGAGGCCCTCAGCAAATCCTTGACCGAGGGGGATCCTCCCAAGAGTAAAAGGAAGCTAAGAAAGACTACCGACAAAGTCAAAACTACCGACCTTGGTTCTGATACGGACTCGGAAATGGAGGTTGAGCGCGTTATACACGTCGAGACAACAGGCGTACCAATACCTGGCACGAGTGGGGCAGCCATTATCGGCATTCACCCCCCAACCCCCATCCAAGGAAGTAAGAAGAGACAACGGCTTGACTCTCCTAATAGCCTGAAGAGTCTTGTAGAATCCTCAAAAAGGGTGATACCAGCTATGGAGAAGTGCCATAAAATACGTATGATTGTCATGGACGGTACGAACAAATTGAATAAGACTGACAAGAGTGCCCTCAACGTTATTTTGGACGACTTAATGAATGATATTACTAACTTGATGCTGGATCTAAATACTATGACCACCAAGAGCTCCACTATCGACCAAATGCTTAACGCCTAGTCCAGCTTGAACCAGAAGCTGGACTCTGTTATTAAGGTGCGCCCACCAGTAATCCAGGAACCTCAATTGAGATCCTACGCAAGTGCTGCTGCCGGCTTGCCGAACTCAAAGAAAGTCTTAATTAATGGTTATGAACGCCCCATCCCTCCTAAACCATTGACTATTCTCGTCTATCCGGATGCTCCTGAAGGGAAAACATCGGAAGGTACCCAGAAAGACCTCGAAAAGGTCATCAACCCAAGGGTAGATGACTTTCAAATCGTACGGACTAGGAAGATTAAAGGCGCAGGCATGGCCCTTCAAGCGAAAGGGAAGAAGGACCTAGATAATATCTTAAAGGCTGGATCCAAACTGGCAGCCAGCGGCCTTAAAATGGTCACCCCATTGGGACGTTTGCCTAAAATCGTCGTGTACAATGTTCCGAAGGGGGAACCAGCATCGGACCAAGCCCTATTCATGGAGATATACAGCAACAACCTTGATGGGCAGACAACCCTGAGTATGGAAGACCATCTTCGTACGATGAGGCGGGTCTCCCTCTTTGGGAAGAGGGATAATCCGACCATGAATATGGTTCTGACGTGCCATCCGGCCGCCAGAAAGGTACTACTGGACAGCGGGATGTGCTTCCTTGGCTGGACTGCTTGCCGCGTACGGGATTATACAGGAGCCACTCGTTGCTTCAAGTGTCACCAATATGGTCACATATCGAAGAGTTGCTCTCAAGACCAAGTATCGTGCCACCACTGCGCCGCTTTGGGGCACGACCTTAAGACTTGCCCCAAGAAGGCACATTCCGCTGTCTGCGCTACTTGTACGCGCTTTAAGAAGCCGGCGGATCACCCGACGGGTGATAGGGACTGCCCGGCCCAAAAAGCAGCAGTGGAAGCAGCCTTCCGTATGACTGATTATGGCTCGTCCTAATCCCCTCTCCCTAGGTCAGATTAACCTCCAGAGATCCCGGATGGCCACGCTGGAGGTGCTGAGGGTCATGTCTGACCTCAACATTGACATTTTGCTCATTCAGGAACAGTACACCTGGGAAGGTAAGACCCCAATTAATTTTCCGGGTGCGGTACTCGAAGTTGGTCGCTCTCCAGGGGCGGGAGTCCTGATCAACACCTCCTTGATCAGTCCCCTCCTTCTGGCTGGTTTTTCTGATGAGTACCAAACCTGTGTATGTATTAGCTTTGGCGATACTGAGATCTTCTTGATCTCAGTTTACTTTAAATTTGGGAACCCGGTTGGACCCCACATCCTGAGTCTGACGCGCGCACTCAACGCGCTTAAAGGCCGTAACATAGTTATCGGAGGTGACTTTAACGCACGCTCACCATTATGGTTCGATACTAGTGATCGTAGGACGGAACGTTCAGACGCCGTTGAGGACCTGATTGCTGCGCAAGGTCTTAGCATTATTAATGAACAGAGTTCTTTTTGTACCTTTTCGAACATACATGGTGAGAGCAACATTGATCTAACTCTTTGCTCTGGATCTGTTGCGACCAGGATTTCAAAGTGGACAGTCCATGAGTGCGCAATAAATTCGGATCATAGGTTAATCACTTTTACGGTTGGTCTAAATAAAACTGAAGCTCCAAGATCCTCCTGGAACTTCAACACCACTAGGGCGAACTGGGATAACTTTGGGGAAGCGCTACGAGATACGCTAAGGGATTTTCACCACGTAGCAGCTACTGATCCGGATAATTTGGGGAATTTTTTTAATAGGGCGGTTGTATCTGCTGCCAACTCGTCTTTGGGAAGATTAAACCCAAAGACTAGTATTAGGACGCCGTTGTGGTCACCTGAGCTGACTTCGCTGAAGGGGGCCTACAAGAGGGCCTACAGGGCGCTGGGGCTGTCCAGGAGTGGCGGCTGTACGGAGGAGGAGACGGTTGCACTTCAGGCGGGCCTCAGATCTGCCAGGTCGGCCTTCAAACGGGCTGTTCTCCTAGCGAAACGAGCTGCTTGGCATAATTGGGTTAAAAACGTGGGTAACGCCAACCCGTGGGAAATCCACAGCACGATTGAAAAATCCGGGAAAGGTTCTGACCGATATTTGTCAACAGTAATTGGGATAACAGATGGGAGGAACGCTGAGACAGTGGATGTGGCCTCCACACTCGAAACTCTATTGGGCGAGTTAGTTCCTGTAGAATCAGTAATTGGCGAAAGTGACCACCATAAACAGATAAGAAATCTGTCACGGCTGCCACCTAGAGTCCTCGCCCAAGAGGATAACTTCATTAGAGTCACTAAGGCAGAAATTGATGTGATAATTAAGGGTTTGGGTCCTAAGAAGGCACCAGGGCATGACAGGCTCAATGGCGTAATAGCGAAGCAAGTTTGGGTCCACGCCAAGGAGGAGCTCTTCCAGGTGATGGACACGTGCTTGAGGAGGGGAGTGTTCCCCTCTGAGTGGAAGCGTGGCGTGCTCCGGATTATACCTAAGGGGAACGATAAACCACTCACCGACATCAAGGCCTACCGGCAGATAACGCTGCTTCCCGTTTTAGGCAAGATCCTGGAGAAATTACTGAGGGAGCGGCTCCGTCAAACCTTGTCCCCGGCCAGTGACCTCCAGTTCGGTTTCGTCCCCGGGAAACCCACGGTGCACGCCCTGTCGTATGCGCTTGAATGGGTGAAGGCTTGCCCAAAGAGGTATGTAGTTGCAATATTCCTCGATATCACTGGTGCCTTCGATCACGCCTGGTGGGCAATGATACGTACAAAGGTGAAAAACAGGCGGTGTTCCAACTTACTGTTCCAAGCCATCGATGACTACCTTTCTGATCGTACGATTACGATCAGTTTCGGTGAGTTTTGTATTCAGAGGGAAGCCGACATGGGATGCCCGCAGGGCTCCATCCTTGGACCCGACCTGTGGAACATCTCCTTTGACGACTCCTCCAGGTTACCCTTGCCTGAAGGATGTATCGCTGTCGACTACGCTGATGATAAGTTGTATCTAGTCGCTGGGGACAGCAGAAAGGAAGTGGAGAGTAAAGGCAGTGAAGGTTTGCAGATGTTCCTGGACTGGGGTGAAAGAAACAAGATGACCTTCGCTCCCCACAAGACCAAGGGCCTCCTGATGAAGGGCTCTCTCAGTAGAGCAAGAAATCCTACCATCAGAATGGGAGATTCTAACATCCGCTTTTTTGAAACAGTGAAATATTTAGGAGTTACTCTAGATCGATCGTCCTCTTTTCTGGCTCACGTCAAAGAAGTATCCAGCAAGGCACAGGCTCTCTTCTTGAAGCTGAGAAGACTCTTCACAGCTGAGTGGGGATTGCGTAATCCGGCTCTGCGAACGCTATATAGGTGCGTGTACGTGGCGCAAGTCTCGTATGCCGCCTCTGTGTGGGAGCACCGCCTGGACAATTCGCTGATTCTCTTAGCTCTCAGGCGAGGCCAACGAACCCCCTTGCTGGCACTCTCTGGTGCGTATAGAACCGTTGCTTCGGACGCTTTACCCGTTTTGGCTGGCATTTTGCCAATCGATCTGGAAATCAGGGAAGTGCTCACTAAGCAGAAATTAACCAGAGGAATCCCGGCCACTCACCTAGGCGTTGTTCTGACACCGGGCGGGCCGGGGACTCTCCCTGGGCTGCTTCGTCAAATGAGGGATCTGTCGCTCCAAGAGTGGCAGGTCCGTTGGGATAGAACGAATAAGGGAAGATGGACTTTCTCCTTCTTCCCATCAGTTAAAGTCAGAATGGAAGGGGTCTTCCTCAAGTTGGACCACCACATCACCCAGCTTCTATCCGGCCACGGGGAATTCAGGGGGAGACTTCACGTCCTCTCCCTGTCCCCTCACCCCAACTGCGCCTGCGGGTGCACGAACCAGTCGGCGGAGCACATTCTGTGGCAGTGTGAGATAATGACGGACGCAAGAGAGGAAATGCTCGATGGTTTGGACGTACCAATCAGACCAGTGTGGAACACTGATCTGGTTTCGAACAAGACGAATTTCGAGTGCCTGAGGAACTTTACAAGGATCTGGGTTGAGAGATGGCCTGAGCTTAGAGTCGCTGATTAGTAGATTTTGACACCAGGTGTACTTGTTCCTGACTTACCATTGACTTTTCTTGCTTCTATTCTTTTACAAAACCTGCCCAGGATGTACAGTTTTATATTTTTTTTTTCATTTTTATGTTTATTGTTTGCATTTACATTTTATGTTTTTTATGCTTTTACATTTTTATGTTTATTTTTTTCTGGATTACACAGGCCCTGCGTTATTCAACGCTCATGTTTATTTTATGTTTTCTTTACTTTACATGCTTATGATTTATTTTTCGTTATTTGGTGCAATTAAACGCCTAGCGATGACTCCCACACGCTCTTGTTTATTTATTTTTTATGTTTTGCGGTTTTCTACGCTTATACATATACATTTCTTTTCAGTTATGCTATACTATGAGAACTGAACTCCGTTGTTCGTTTTGTACCGTCCTTCTCCCCATATAAGGGGTTGGACCCTGGACCGTGTCCCCGCCTACGTACCATGGCCGGTCTTCTAGAACTGGTGGAGCTGCACCTGTTTGCCGCGCCACACCCCGTGACATGAAGAGGCTGGGGAGAAGGCTGAACGACATCCGAAAGCTGTCCGTCTCGCCTCCGGCGACCCGACGCTTCTCTCCCTAGGGTCTTCTTCATGTTTTCCACTTACTGTCGTCTAGGCACCACCGGCTAGCTGGCTTAAGGACGACGCTGCCGGTTGTGGGGAGGCCGGTCAATCAGCCTCCTTCACTGTCTCGGGGACTGCCGGCAGCCAGGTTGCGGTGACACCGGTTCTTATCTGTATATATGTTATTTTACTTTTGTTTCCTTCTTTTTAACGTACAGTGCTCGGTGCCGCCCGCCGGATTATGTATGGTCATGTCTCCCGCTGTCATGAGCTAATTACTCATGACGGCTGCTGTCATTTTTGATTACTTTATTTATTTGTTGATGTTACTAACAACTTGTTTGACTGTCCATGAGGCTCACTGCTTTTGCATTGACACCTCCATGGGCTTTAGAATTGTAGAGATTGACCATTACAGTACAGTCCTGTAGGCTGTTACATAACGACGGGCTCGAACCGCCTTGTTACGAACAGGTACAATTTAATAGTAAATAATGCCACAATGTTCAAGACAAAAAATGGTTGCATTTAAATACTTACAAAAACCAAATTATAATACAAACCTCGGCTAGCGTCTCTCAGGGATATCGTGTTTTCAGTTCGTTTGGATTTGATTCAAAACGACTGTCGCTTTATTGTTAGAATGATTATAGATAGGGTTTTGATAAATTAAAAAGATCTCTTGTCGCTTTTAAATAATTGGTGAATTTATTAATGACTCGACGCTTCTAGGAAAAGCTTTTAATCTCTTTGTGAACTCAAGATTCTAAAATATAACGAAAGGAATAAATGGAAAACACAAAAATAAATAATATTACGTACGTTACAATGTCACGGGCAGCATCGGGATCACCACTGAGTTGATTTGAATATCAAATTTAACTATATTTTAAATTACGTGTCCCAACCAAATGTTGGAACCAAAAAAAGTTCTAGGCGGCCCCGGCTGAGAAGCAAAGGACCGACCCATAGCACAGTTAAAACCAGAAGAGCCGGCAAGTGGCGGGCTGCAGCCCCCTGGCTGCTTGCTTCCCCCCTCCCACGGCGAATTTTTGACCAATCAAAAAGATCTAGCCGAAGTTGCCAGCTGTTGACAACTAGTATTTAGTACCTGACGACGGAAACATTCATATAGGGGTAGGAAGTTATAATTCAAGAAAGTACTTCATAACAAGGCGCGCCCGCATACCGCCACCTAACACAGTATGAGGGGACATTGAAGGTCTAGATTCGTTACATTAAAAGTAGAGCCATTTATTCAAAAAAATTATATTCTTGCGAGAACTCCGAAGGGGCGACCATAAGTTGCCTATACCGGGGTGGGACAGTGGTGGGTACTTCAATGACCAATGGCGTGAGCAGAAAAAGTGAGTTTTTCCCTGACCTATCCCAAAACTGAACATTAATATATTACTAGGTTTTGCCCGTTGCAGAAGCAACTGACGGGTTAAGACACTATGCGATTTGACGTGTGAACGTGGATGAAGCGAGGAGGAGTGTGTGTTAAATTAAATATATGCAGAAACCTTAGTTCACAGTGACCTTGCAACGCGTGCCGGGTACCCGTTGTATATAATGTTATGTAGTGCAGCGCTTGCATTAAAGTGTAACTTCCCAGGAATTGGAATGGAACCATAACAGTTAAGTTGACCCCGAGGTTACAGTGACCTTGCAACGCATGCCGAGTAACCGTTGTATATCATGTTATATATTGCAGGCACTTGCTTTAAAATGTTATTTCCCGGCAATTGGGATGGAACCATTACAGTTAAGTTGACCCCGAGGTTACAGTGACCTTGCAACGCATGCCGAGTAACCGTTGTATATCATGTTATATATTGCAGTAACTTGCTTTAAAATGTTATTTCCCGGCAATTGGGATGGAACCATTACAGTTAAGTTGACCCCGAGGTTACAGTGATCTTGCAACGCATGCCGGGTACCTTTTGTGTATAATGTTATAATATAAAGCAGGCGTTTGCAAGGCGCTTGCATTATGTGAGATTGCAGTGATGTTGCAACGCATGCCGGGTATCCGTTGTATATAATGTTATAATACAGTGCATGCGTTTGCAAGGCGCTTGAAGTATAATGTAGTTTAACGGAACTTGGAATGGAACCATTACAGTTAAGTTGACCCCGAGGTTACAGTGTTGTTGCAACGCATGCCGGGTACCCGTTGTATATAATGTAATGTAGAAATACAAATCCCCAAAGTTGTCCTTTATTGGATAACCAACACCTCTGCCATAGGTCACCTCAAGTGGTTCGCTACGTTTGGTGATTTAGTAGGGGTGCCCGGGTTCATGGGGTGAGGTCTGCCTAGGTTTTGGAGGCGGATGACCAGGACGCACTGATCCCCAGATTCCTACCCACTCTTTAAACCCTTTTCCTTCCCAGAACTCTCATCTCCTTCCTTTCCTAAAAAAATCCTCCACACAGCATCCCCAAAGATGACATAGGACCTGAGGGAAATTATTTTCCCCACGGCCTCCTGTGCGGAGCTCACGTAAAAAAAAAATAATTAAATGCATATAAATTCACCTTTCCCAAAAAGCCAGAAATAATTGAAAAAAAAAAATGTTCTTAATATATTTTCCCTTGCTTAGTTCTGCACTCCTGGTATTTATCCTTTTAAAATTTTGTTTTATTCGAGTAAAAAAAAAAACAGAAAAAATATTCTTTCATTGCGTACTCTACCCCCCCCCCCTTCCTCCATCCCGCAAAACCCCCTCCCGGGTTCCCCTCCCCCTTCCCAGGTTACCCTCCCCCCTCCGTGGTTTTTCCCCCCCTCCCGCGCTCATTATTTCATTACCGTTACATTTAGTTTTCAAACAGCTCGCGTGCCACCTATTGAAATATTTTTATGCAAATTTCCTAATGCCAGAGCTCACCAGCCAATAAACAAACATAACAAAAAAAAAATTATTCAATTTGGTGCAGTCTTTCGGAAGTTATACGCGTACATACATTTCGACGATTCATTTTTATGCAAATTTCATAATGCCAGAGCTCACCAGTAGTTTTATTCAAAACTTGTCCTTACAATAACGATAACAACAAAAAAATAATTATCCAATTAGGTGCAGTCGTTCCGAAGTTATGCGCGTACTTACATTTCATCGATTAATTTGTTACCATTAAAGTGTGATGACATATTGTTATGAGTTGGTGTTATAAGATTAAAGAGAGATGTACTAATGAGCCTCCCGAGCCCGACAAAGTTTGTCGGGCTCGGGTGTAATCTGCTAGTCAACTTTGATTTCCTCACAGGAAACCTTGGACGCCAAACCCAGCCTTATGTCTGGGTATGTCAACCAGCGGAGAACACGGTACTCAATTCTCAGAGTGTGGGCCATTAGTTTTTATAGCATTCCTGAAAAGGCTGCACAAGGAAACTACTTAATAAAACAAAATGTGGAGTATATAATCGGTTCACTGTATTGATTTCGAAAGACATAATAAAATAAATGGTATGGACTCACCCCCGGGACCAATATCGTAATTTTATGCTAATCCTAGCTACCCTAATTAAATTTACTGCCGCCGAACTCCCGATGTCGTGAGAACCCACCCCAGCTCCTGGTGGCAAGGGTGATCCCAACCTCTGCGGCACAGCTTGGCCCTGCGACCTCCTCAGCAGTCGCATGGAAGTGATGTTAGACCTGGACCCTCAGGAGAAGGAAGGAGTACCCAGACTCTACTCCAAATTGTAAAGGAAGGCCCGTCAGCAATTCGAGGCGATGTTTCGTTCAACACTGCGGTATCTCGGGTTTGTTCCATAAATATACCCTCGGGGGGAATTCAATAGTTGGCCTGCATATAATCACGGGCGCAGCGAGTTATTAATTAATCCGATGACTCGGATAATGAGGTACAATAGTCTTTTCACTCGGACATTGCCAATTCACTCGTGGTCACTCGGACCCTCGCGAAACTCACATTTTACGTGAATAACTCTTCGGTTAGATGCACAGCGCACAATGATAAGCGTGGCGGGTTATTATTTACACCGATGTCTCGGATAAAGAGGTACATTAATCGTAACACACGTACATCGCCATTAAACTCGTGCTCCCTTTTGGGACCCGCGCGAAAACTCGCATTTTACGCGAATAAATCTTTAATTTTTATATTTAAAATAAACACAACGTGTTTCCGTCCCCCGAATGCAGATGCCCAAGCTTGGATTACAATCACATCGTATTAAAACTTAAGATTAATTGACCGTTGTTTTCACGGCGTACCGCACAAATCGCCGTGAAAACCAGAGTGCGGATCCGGAAACCAAACCCAAAAACCGCCGCCTACCGACACGTTGAACGAACTCCCCCAGGTTTGCCAACCTAACCAATTAAAATGCATTTAAGAAAATAGTACCTAACTTACGATAAATACAATCGCTTCATAACATTACCCCCCTTCCCACAAAAATGTTTGCCCTCAAACAAAACTACCAAAAATCTAAACATGCCCTGAACTATCTACGTTGGTCCCAAGGAGTACCTGGTAATAAAATAAAAATAAACAACCAGTAAATGTGAAATACAAAATACAATTATTAGAAATGAAAAAGAAAAGAAAAATCCTTAAATAGTACTCTTATGACGAATGAGTGCATCGTAACCCCAATCGCGCCTATCCTGCGCGTAGGCCGGATAGTAGGTTTACGATGCAACCATTCTCGAACTTAAAAACTAGTAAACCAATATAACCTAAGAACAACTTTTTGTAAGATGATACGTGAATGGACAACAAGCACCCTCAGCACTGGAAAAAACAAATTCTGGGTGGTTGTAATATTGACTCTTACCGAGCACTACCATTGACGTATCATCTGGAACAGAACACATAAACTAACTTAAAAGATAAGTCTTAAAATTAAGAAACATACATTTTTATGATTAAATCACTCCTCCAAATACGTCAAGTTAAATTCTATGCATTAGGCATCACTGTTCCAAACACTATCACTGAATTTATATAGCCTTTCTTAGGCCGAAAATATTTGATGGGTTTACCATCTACACTTCACTGAATTTATATCCTTTAGGATAAAACTAACCCTCTTTTGGGAGAGTATTCCTAACCAACCTCCTATTCTGGTCCTTGGGTGAATAATATTTAACCAACAACAATTATACATTGTAAAGGTAATTTTAATAGTGTACAACCAACGCATCGGATGGTGCCAAAGAAATAAAAAAAACAACCAACTGTTTTAGAAGGTGTCATTTGTTAATAAGATGTGCAGCTATAATTTGGTGCAGCCATAAGTATACGTCCAACTCTATAGAAGGCGTAATCGGTAAGTAAAGAACAAATTTTAAGGTTTTCACTGTAAACCGTTGTTCAACCATATAGTACATAATAACAATGTTATAAGTCTCTCAGGACAATAATAACAGAATACATCCAAAATCTTATACAAATATAAATGATTCTACTTCCTATGTTGGCTTAAAATGTGGAAGGATATGTGATACCATATCATCCCACATTATAAGATCTCAAAAAAAATCTTATAAACAAGGTGGACATTACAAAACATTTTCTGTAACTACTAAAAACAAAATTAAAACGCTTTTCCAAAAGCTGAGGCTTATCTGACGCAGCCTATGTTTATAGAGTAAAACAATATTTTGACAATATTATACGAAATAAATTTACCAATAAAACAGAAGAAGAGTGAGAGAAAGAGAAAAAAAAAAACTTTGAATTTTAGCAATTACTTCTGTAACCTGACAAAATAGGGTCAAATAATGTCAATGCACTGAAGGTGAATAACAATAATTCTTCATTTAAAATCACTTAGAAAACAAAGAGATACAATCCCTGCGTCTCTGTGTTTTCTATGTAATCTGGAACAACAAATAATGACATTATCAAAAGCATGAACATAACCCAAAAAAAAGGTATGTCTGAAACACGCAGAGATAGTGTGCGGATATGTCCGCGTATTTCAGGATACAAGACTTACAACTAATAATCCTAAGTTAATCCAAAAAAGGTATGCCTGAAACACGCCGAGATAGTGTGCGGATATGTCCGCGTATTTCAGGATACAAGACTTACAACTAATAATCCTACTTAATCATCTGTTCAGCCGACGTCCAAATTTACGTCTGTTTTAGCGTTAATACTATCGATAAATTTATACTTATACATGCACATACGTATTTTTAAATATATTCTCAACTCGAGCATTGCCACTAGAGTTGAGGTTGTTATTGTAATGAAACAAACCACCCTCCTCATCAATCTTACAAAACACCCCCCGCCAAGTAAATAACCCAATTCCTTAAAAATGAATCTAAAGACAGGACTAATGACTGTCAGAATGTCGGGTCGTTTCAACTCGGTTGATCAGGCCGGGTTAAAACTCCCAAGCATCAAATATTAACTAACAGATATGATAATTTGCAGTACTCGGTAGGGATGGCCAGACCCTCCGAAGTATTGCCACAATAAGACTATACCGGTATATTATTTGATTTTACTATATCTTTCACATGAAAATCACCCGCAACTTTTCCGTTTAAGTCTGCAAGTGTATAAATTAAGTTTGATTTTTTCTTTACTACCACGTTCTGAACAAACCGGGGTGCCAATTTTTGTGCGAAATAATTCAATGCGTTAGATTGCGCAAAATTCCTCCGCCACACCACATCACCAACCTGATAGGTAATGTGTTTTCTGCGCAGGTTGTAATGGTCAGCTCCTTTTTGAAAAGCTTTAAGAAGAGCATTCGAGACTTGCTCATAAACCGACGACAACTCTTCTAATTTCTGTGCATAAACTTTAGGTTGAGCACCAATTTGCGAACTGGTTTCCTCATCCGCTATTGGATTACGGTGCAGATCACCGTCTAGTATCTGCTCCCGACCATGCATCAGAAAATAAGGTGTATAACCTGTAGCGCAGTTTACCGTATTATTCATCGCTGATTGAACTTGCGGAAGAAATTTAGACCAGTTTCGGTGGTCTGATTCAACTAAGATGGATAACGCCGTGCCCAGGGTTTGATTATAACGTTCGACTACGTTGTTTTGAGGCGTATAAGATGAATTGTAAAATGGTGGCGGCATGTTATAACAATTAAGCAATTCTTTAAATTCTTTCGAAACAAATTGACGACCATTATCACAGACGATAGTTCGTGGTACGCCGTGAACAAGAAAGATGTTTTCTTCTAAGATTTTTATTATGCTTCTCGCGGTGCCATTGCGCAGCGGAAATAGCCATGTAAATTTAGAAAAAACGTCTACACATGATAAGATTACGGTAAAACCTGAGTAACTCCTAGGTAAAGGACCTACTAAATCTATCGACAACATTTGCGTGGGTCTTGTGACCTTTTTTGGGTTTGAAGAGATTCCGTTAGGTGGGGCTGTACTTATCTTATGGGCTTTACAAGTTTGGCAACGATTTACAAATTCTTTGACATCTTTATACATGTTTGGCCAGTAATACCTAAGTTGAAGCTTTTTATAGGTTTTGAAGACCCCTGGGTGACAGGCGCGTGCGGAGTCATGGGAGTCTGAAATAATATTTTTCCTATCCTCTTGAGGAATGACCCTTTTCCAAGCGGTATCCTCACATAAGGCCAAACGGGTTTTCGTATGACGATACAACTCGTTGTCTTTAATTTGAAAGTTCTGAAATCGTTGAGGGAATTCCTGACAACCTTTCCAAGCATTTAAATACCATTCATCAGTGGTATCACTAAGGTTAGATCCCGATATAAGAGCTACATCCATACGCGAAAGGACGTCCGGTACAATATGTTGAGTTCCCTTACGGTGAACAACATCAAAGGAAAATTGCGATAACCGTGAGCTCCATCGTGCAAGACGGCCACTAGGATTAGATAACGACCCTAACCACTTTAAACTTGAGTGATCAGTAACAACTGTGAAATGCGCTCCTTCAATGTAAGGTCTAAAGTGCGTTACTGAATCCAATACTGCTAATAGTTCACGCTCTGTAATTCCGTAGTTGCGTTCGTGAGTATTTAAACACCTTGAATAATATGCAATCGGGTGCTCCAGCCCATCAATGGTCTGAATTAAAACTCCGCCTATTCCACCGGAGCTGGCGTCGCAGTGTATCGCGAAGGGTTTTGAGAAATCCGGGCAACTTAAAACCGGAGCTGATGTCAATGCTTCTTTCAACACGTTAAAAGCTTTCTCGGCCTCTGGAGACCAAGCAAAGTTGCTGATTCCTTTTTTCGAACCAGTGAGTCTTGTAAGAGGGGCGGCAATGCTCGAAAAACCCTTTATGAATCTTCTGAAGTACCCACATAATCCAATGAAGGCTCGGATTTGCTTTGCGTTCTTGGGTACCGGGAAGTTTTTTATACTGTCTATCTTTATGGGGTCTGTACGAAGACCTTGCGAGTCAACCATGTACCCGAGGTATTTGAGCTCGGCTTTGCAGAACTCCGATTTTTTTAGATTTATGGTTAGACCTGCGTCTCGTAGTCGTTCATAGACACGGTTCAATAAACAAAGATGTGATTCTAAGTCTTCTGATACCAAGATCAGATCGTCTAAATAACAGAAGGCATTGTCGTCAAATTCTGGACCGAACAAAGCGTCGGCCAGTCTTTGCAGCTCACTCGGTGCGTTTTTAAGTCCGAAGGGCATCCGGGTGAATTCGAACAATCCACGACCGGGTACAACGAACGCTGTCTTCTGACAGGAGTCATTATCTAATGCAATTTGCCAAAAGGCTTTAGATAAGTCTATAGACGAGATGTATCGGGCACCGCCTAGCTTGTCTAGGATCCTTGTTATGTATGGTAATGGATAGGAATCGCGTGTTGTAACATTGTTAATTTTCCTGGAGTCCAGACAAAAACGACCCGTTCCGTCTTTTTTTTGTACTATGAGCACTGGACTCGACCATGGAGATCGCGAAGGACGGATGACTCCAAGTTTTAACATCTCATCTACTTCTGCGTCAAGTTGACGTTGTCTTGCCGGAGACAGTGGGAAATAACGTTGTTTAATAGGCGGACCTGTTGTATGTATTTTGTGTTGGACTAGATGAGTCAATCCTAATCCCTTCTTTTCGTAAGAAATGGATTCGAATTTTTTGACAATGTCCGAAAGGGCTTTGTTTTCCGAATTTGTTAGAGAAGAGGCAGGCCGAATTGCTCTCACCTCATTGATTTGACCTTTTTGTTGAGGTACGCGAACTTTTGAGAACAGTTCCGGCGCGATCCGAAACTGTTTCCAGAAGTTCACCCCCAATACGAAATTAGGTGTCAACGTTGGAATGACGTAAAAGATAACTTCTCTTGTGGTTGAATTGTACGTCACCGGCAAAGTTAAATACCCTAAAACAGGCTGGCTGGTACCGTCTGCAGTCGTAACGCTAAAATCTGTTTTTACTAATTCTACTCCTAACTTTAAAAAAATCTTATAACTATCCCCCCCTAAACAAGACAAGGAAGCACCACTGTCTAGCAGTGCTTTATAACTATTATTTAGAACAAAAATGTCGGCATAAGGACGCTCATCCTCTGTACTATCCTTCTCCTGTGGCAGTGCGTCCACCGCTTGAGGAGACGGGCTAGAAAGGAATTGTTGCACTAGGCGGAGCCAACGCTCCCACTCCCTCTTTCTTTGTGCACAAGAAGGGGCGCGGTAAGATTGACTCGTTTCTAGTTTTTTGGATCATTGGTATGTTTCTTATTGTTAATACTACTAACATGCTGTTTCCTATTGTCGCTATCTTTTTTCCAACAATTTGTTAACGAATGACCTTTGATCTTGCAATAAGTACAAACAAGAGATTTATTTTGTTGATTTGTTATATCCTGTTTAGCAAAATTATTCGTGTTATTCCCCATAGGTCTTGAATTCCTAGAAGGGTTAAAATTATTATTATTGTTATTATTATTGAACGACCTGTAATTGTTTGTATTAGTGAAAGGCTTATTGTAACTATTGGGGAACGAATTAATTTTTTTAAAGTTACTGGGCTTATTTTGAGTGTCAACTAATTTTGGAATTGCTGTGGATGTTGAGGCTTCAGTGTACGACTCGAGTTTAGCAGCGCACCTCGTAAGTTCCTCAAACGAACAAAAGTCTCTGGATGACATCAAATTAGCATACATAGGCAACAATGCTTTCATGGCTACCCGCAAAAGTTTAACCTCTGGAATTTTGCAATCCAATTTATTGTTAAGTGCTTTAAGTCTCAAAGTGAATTCCAAAACTGACATTCCCTTTGGCTGTTTATAATTTAGAATCTCATTTTCCAGATCTAATTGCCTATCCTGTCCCTCGAATTGTTTTATTAATAAGCTGGATAGGTCATCCCATTTTAAGTCTGGACTATAAATTGACCTATACCATAGAAGTGCTAACCCGTCTAAAATTTCACTGAAAGATTTAACTAAGTCTTTATGAGAAATGTTGCGTGTCCTACAACGCTCTTCGACCAAAAGCAGAAAATCTCTTACGCAGCTTTTACCATCGTACTTGACATCCCAATTTGTAAGCCCCCGCGATGATGAGTCTTTATAAATAACCTTGGTATGTTTAATAACCGTGACCTTCTCCTCTGTTTCATTGTCAGAATCTAGATCCGAATCACTTTCCTCCATAACCACATCTAATGATTTCTTCATATTTTTGTTAAAGGCGCGCGCTTGCGAACGCAACGCTTGGGCGGTGCCCTCCGGTTCGATGGATCGTGAAGTTAATTCCTTTATAAGTTCATCCTTGGATGCATTATTTACATTTGGAATCGGAGTAGACATTGTAACTTTAATGTGATAAGCTTGACACGAAAGCAGAATTGAAAAGAAAGAGAAGAAAATAAAATAAATATAATTTATTCTTTGTTTTTGATGTTGTTGTTATTGTTATTGCTGTTATTGTACGTTGTAGTTGTACGTTGTTGTTGTTATTGCTATATTTTTTTTTTTAATGTGTATGTTGCCCATTTAAATGAATATTTTTTAGTTTATTCAACTCAATATGTAAGTAGCCCATTGAAATAAAAAAAATTAAATTAATATGTAAGTAGCTCAAAAAAAAAAAAAAAAATTTTTTTTCATTTGAATTTCTATGTAAGTAGCCTATTTAAATGAAAATTTAAAACGTCAGTCAGACATTAGTAAATAAACAATTTGCAAGTATAATTAATAGTAGGTTTTGACAGAGCTTTATACAAATTTTCCACTCGAAGCAAAAACGAATTACCCGCATTGTCATTAAAATCTCAGTAAATATCTTAAATATTTGAATAATCTTTAATAATTATCCTCCATTCCTATTTAAACACATAATAAATTGATTTGTCTTCGCTATCAGGGATTCTGACATGTAAACACAACAGTGTTTTGACGTATGCCGAAGTCATAGGTAAAATGTAACGAGGAACCGTCATAGACAATCCGAGGTATTCTTAGAACAGCTAGCATTGATTGGTTCCGGACAGAAAAAAAATTATAGAGCTCTACTTAACACATTGTCCATAGTCTATGACCGATTTCTATGCTTTCAAACAATAACAAAGAAAATGACAAATCATTTTAGGTTACAGAAGGTAAGGATTTCAGGTCCTATGCATAACTGTGTGGTATTGGAAAAACAATAAATACGAGATTAATCATTTATAAGGTGCCCACAATATAATTACGCATAGTATCCCTTTACGAATTCCCGCCGGTAATAGTGCCAGTGAATTGAAATAATGACATTTGTTGTTATTTCCAATCACCGTCACTGCAATCATAGGTTATGACCGCGACCAAGTTTAATAAATACAAACGAAATTAAGACCTCCACTGAACAGATGAATAATAATTTTTGGGCATTATACATTACAGGGCGAAGAAAACATTTTCAGGAATGCTATAAATCGGGACCAGACAGCGTATGGAGCGCCATATTGTTACCATTAAAGTGTGATGACATATTGTTATGAGTTGGTGTTATAAGATTAAAGGGAGATGTACTAATGAGCCTTTGTCGGGCTCGGGTGTAATCTGCTAGTCAACTTTGATTTCCTCACAGGAAACCTTGGACGCCAAACCCAGCCTAATGTCTGGGTATGTCAACCAGCGGAGAACACGGTACTCAATTCTCAGAGTGTGGGCCATTAGTTTTTATAGCATTCCTGAAAAGGCTGCACAAGGAAACTACTTAATAAAACAAAATGTGGAGTATATAATCGGTTCACTGTATTGATTTCGAAAGACATAATAAAATAAATGGTATGGACTCACCCCCGGGACCAATATCGTAATTTTATGCTAATCCTAGCTACCCTAATTAAATTTACTGCCGCCGAACTCCCGATGTCGTGAGAACCCACCCCAGCTCCTGGTGGCAAGGGTGATCCCAACCTCTGCGGCACAGCTTGGCCCTGCGACCTCCTCAGCAGTCGCATGGAAGTGATGTTAGACCTGGACCCTCAGGAGAAGGAAGGAGTACCCAGACTCTACTCCAAATTGTAAAGGAAGGCCCGTCAGCAATTCGAGGCGATGTTTCGTTCAACACTGCGGTATCTCGGGTTTGTTCCATAAATATACCCTCGGGGGGAATTCAATAGTTGGCCTGCATATAATCACGGGCGCAGCGAGTTATTAATTAATCCGATGACTCGGATAATGAGGTACAATAGTCTTTTCACTCGGACATTGCCAATTCACTCGTGGTCACTCGGACCCTCGCGAAACTCACATTTTACGTGAATAACTCTTCGGTTAGATGCACAGCGCACAATGATAAGCGTGGCGGGTTATTATTTACACCGATGTCTCGGATAAAGAGGTACATTAATCGTAACACACGTACATCGCCATTAAACTCGTGCTCCCTTTTGGGACCCGCGCGAAAACTCGCATTTTACGCGAATAAATCTTTAATTTTTATATTTAAAATAAACACAACGTGTTTCCGTCCCCCGAATGCAGATGCCCAAGCTTGGATTACAATCACATCGTATTAAAACTTAAGATTAATTGACCGTTGTTTTCACGGCGTACCGCACAAATCGCCGTGAAAACCAGAGTGCGGATCCGGAAACCAAACCCAAAAACCGCCGCCTACCGACACGTTGAACGAACTCCCCCAGGTTTGCCAACCTAACCAATTAAAATGCATTTAAGAAAATAGTACCTAACTTACGATAAATACAATCGCTTCATAACAAATTTTTAAACATATTTCAAAATGACAGAGCTCACCAGTAGTTGTATACAAACTTTGTCCTAACAATAAGGAACGCAACAAAAAAAGAATTATTCAATTACGTGCAGTCGTTCTGAAGTTATGAGCGTACTTACATTTCGGCGAATCATTTTTAAACAAATTTCGTTATGCCAGAGCTCACCAGTAATTTTATTCAAAACTTGTCCTAATAATAACAAATACAACAACGAAAGAATTATTCAATTTTGTGCATTCGCTCGGAAGCTATGCGCATTTATAGATTTCGGCGATTCATTTTAAACAAATTTTATTATTCCAGAGCTCATCAGTAGTTTTATACAAACCTTGCCCGAACAATAACGAAACCAAAACAAAAACAATTATCCAATTTGGACCAGTCGTTCATGAGCTATAATTTATAGATGATACCCGTGGATAATTATTTATCCGTTTATGTAATTTTCAGGGTACCTACCTAGTTCATCAAAATATTCTAAAACAATATGTTATTTATATGGCAACACAACCGTTAAACTTTGTCGTAACCACCTCAAGCACAGCCTGAAAATCGAACACCTGCGCTGGTTTAAGAACATTTCCCATACAAATTACGTCAGCTAACGGTGTCACGGCCTGACTGAAAACCTCAGGTGGTTTTGGATAGTGTTCCATGTTCAGTATTGCAAGGTTGAAGAAAATAAATAAACATTTCAAATATCTACCGATTTAACAGGCTGAGAACGATGTGCATTTTCGATGTTGTTGGATTTTTCGCAAATGTCAGATATAATTGCAAAGTTTGACGCGATATTGTGAAACATTTTAAATGGGAAGCTACACATGTTTTTATTTTAAAAGTTTCTAAATCTTGTATAATTTATGATTATTAAAAAACATCTCTCGCAAAATGTTTTCTTTCGTCGTAATTTACCACGCCGCAAAGGGCCTTTAAAATGTCAGTTTTTCTACGCTTTTTTGTAGATCGCCGTTTAAATAATTGGAATAAATTCCTAGAAAAAATCAGTTTTGTATGGGAGATTTTCGATATATCTTTCTCAACAATCACCCACAGATAAAAAGAGATACGTTCACTGAATCCGCTTCGAGGGAATGTGAATCGCGGGGAGTTTGAAATCGGATGAGCTTTGATGTCATTTTGGCGGGCCAGCGGATTTTTGTCGCTGGTCCGCCAAAGTGACCCTTGAGGTGGGGGAAAAAGAGGGGCAGTTTGGGGGTGAAAAGAGGGTCAGTTTGGTCGCTTTTCCCCTCAAATCAAAAGTGAGCTTTTCCCGACCTACCCCAAAACCAAACATTAATATATATATATATATATATATGTTATGGTTAAGGTTTTCACGGGTGTAAGATGTAAAACACTTTTCTCGGTTTACCCGCGTAACGTAGTCCTGAGAAGGACTTTTTAACTCCTGACGTTTCGGACAGATCACACTGTCCATCTTCAGAGGCCTTATGTCTTTAGCTTTTGTCTCAAACTGATAGCTTTCGCATGTCTGTTGGATTCTGGACCGAACAGACATGCGAAAGCTATCAGTTTGAGACAAAAGCTAAAGACATAAGGCCTCTGAAGATGGACAGTGTGATCTGTCCGAAACGTCAGGAGTTAAAAAGTCCTTCTCAGGACTACGTTACGCGGGTAAACCGAGAAAAGTGTTTTACATATATATATATATATATATTTATCTCCTCTCGTACTATGTTGATTTTGCGCGACTGTACACCAGTTTTTTGTTGATCCGTTTGGGTTTGTTGATCTGGCCGGATTTTTAGATCCGTTACCGAAGCTGGCATACAAATCCTGATCCATGTGGATCTACTTTTATCATCGAGATTTACCTCTAAGCCACGCCCATTTTTCGGTGACATATACATTTTACACGTTTTTATTTGTTGATCTCCATATATGTATATATGGATGGTGCCGGTCTGTCGAACTTTTCTGCTCCTTTTAGTAGGTAATCGTAGGTACGTTCTTATTTGCCACGTTTTGACCGCGAACTGTGCGCAATGCAAATAAAAAATGTTCTATGTGCGTCTGTCGTATTGTTCAGGTCCATTTAGTATCGGTACGTTCTATAAAGATTAAAATATACTTAAGAGGATAGACCGCCTCACAATTGCGTCATGGTACTTTACCCTTGAAAAGTGTTTTTATTTACCACCTAACACGTGCCAAACTACTTGTACGGACTAGTTAGAGCGGCTTTTTATCGTTACCCGGTTGGGAAACTTTCTGATGCGAGTTAAGGTGGGGACCAAAGACTCGAACTCGAAAAACTACTGTAACCATTAAACAGAGTTAGCACACCTATTGGAGATGGCTTGAGTAATGAGACTACGAACTTTGACTACGAATCCAGAGGTCGCGGGCTAGCATCTGTGCGTAGTATGTATATTCATTTCTAATTAAGAGGATGAACAGTTTGAACGGATGTACTTAATCTTCGAAAACGGTTTTTATTACTTATATGTACGCCATTACGAACTTCGACTAAGAATCCGGAGGTCGCGGGTTAGCATCTGTACGTAGCATGAAGATTAATTTTTACTTTAAGAGGATTAACAGTTTCATCTTGGGGGTCATCTATTAATCACGTGAGACTCGAAAGGGGGGGGGGGTCGAAAAAAAACACGAAATATCACGTGGGGGGGGGGGGGTATAATGAGATATCACGTGTATTTATTTTTCGTGATAATATTCTGAAAATTTCAAAATACTTTGTACTAAAAAAAATACACGTGATTTTGGGTATTTGGGTTATATTACAAATAAATATTAACATTTTAAAATATTGAAATTTAGAATGCAAACAAAAAAAATGTAAAAATTACTCACGAAATGTTTTTACGTGAAAACAGTACTAAAATCATGGATTATGTTAAAAAAACACTTATTCTATTGTATAAATGAATAATAAACAATTTTATCGCCTCACTTTTTTACCACTTCATACAATAATATGTCTTACAACACGTAGGCGATTTGGCGGGTGAAAACTGTTTCTACAAAATAAGTATTTTTATGTATTTCTATGGACAACTTTGAAAAGAGACGTGAAGCTTGATTCAATATGGATCTTCCATTTTTTGATTTTTGTTTTAGAACAATAACAGAGTTATAACGATTTCTGTGGGAACACATGCGTTAGCGTGAAAACATGCTTATTGTACTTGACTGCTATTGTTATATTGCCATGTAAACACGCTTACGGTCGGAGTGGTTAACGAAAAATTTTAGTCAACTGTTTAACCAGAAAAAGAGTTATGTTTTGTTTGTTTGTTTTATAATTTTAGTACGTTACGAGTATGTCTACAGACAGAAGACTCAATTTTTATTTTTATTTTGTTATTGACATATATTCTATACAAATGTCAACTGATGACAAGGATAAGACTGATTAATAATTGTTGTTTTAAAAGTTATATCCAAAATTATGTACGTACGACCGGCTTTTAGGGCAAAATGAGCAGAGTAGTAGAGGGCAGAGCTCAGAGTCAGGATTTTTTATTTTAGAAAATGGCAACATGGTTACCCTACTGGCAAACCGCCCAATGGCCCAATACAAAAACAACAATTGTTTAGAGCGAGACACGCGTGCAAAATGTAAAACCGACCTATTTTTATATCACCATCTCTTTCATCAACACATAAGATTCATAATGCTGTCTCCCTCAGGGGCCTGACCGATTCATGTAATCATGTTTCATGTTTGCAAATTGCAAATGGCGGCGGTTGTGGTTTGATGTTAGTTGTTTTAAATGATGATTTGTGATGTTTATTTCAAACATATTAAATAATCAAACTGATTCGACTACTTTAAACAGTGAAGTTAACTTGGAAACTGAACTGGTAAGTGGATTTTTTATTTATAATGCTGATTTAGTTAAAAAACAAATCTTATTTGACGTATCACAAATTATCAACAAGTTGCGTTGTATCTATATTTGAAATATTCTTTTTAGTTATTACTTTTTAACTGATTTAGATTAAATTTTGAATTGCGTTTATGTTAGTTACCACAGTTAGTTAAGTATTTTATTCGTAACACTATTTTCAACAAAATCATTTTTATATATTTGAGGTTATCTGTCGTGGTTAAAATAAAGGTTTAGATATCTAACGAGCGATTTAAATCAAATTTATATTTGTCATTATTGATACTTACACCTATCAATGCGCTGTATAATATAAATACATTGTTGTCATCAATTACAAGGAGCTTTGCACTTAATGTTTTGTCCGAAACGCAAGTCAAATTCATTAAAATTGTACTAAACCAAATTTTACATTTTTAAATACCTGTGCCTTATTTCGTTTATGTTTTATTTCAGGTGATTTACAAGAACAAGATGGGAAGGTGCTGCAGTGTGATTGGGTGCAAATCCAACTATTGAAGTTTATCCACATTTGCCCTGCCGAAAAATGATGTTTTACGGAAAAATTGGCTTCGTAGGATTCTAACGGATTTCTCTGGAATCAAAAATCCGTACATTTGCATAAAACATTTCGATGAATCATCAATCATGCGAAGCGACAAATGCACAGTTCGCTGGGAAGTTATAGATGTGCCTCGCAAAATTCCCAAGCTTCGTGAGGGATCAGTCCCTACAATATTTCCGAATACTCCCAAATACCTGTCCACCATCTCCCAAGCGTCAAGGAGACTCTGCGATGTGGAGGCATCCCGGATGGAAGCTGCTCTTGAACAGAGCCTCCAAGACTTTAAGAAGCACAAAGAAGCAAAGGCTATTAAATCTTTAGATGACATATCAAAATTCTTTTCTTCTGGAAGGACTTCAAATTTAATTAAACCAGAATGGGTTTTGACGGAGGCAGCAGCACATAAAGTTTTGTGTTTAATCAGTGCAAGTGATACACCTTTTGTGTTTTAAGGGCTGTAAAAGTGATGAGTGACTTACAAATAGATTTATTTTTAGGTGATAAGTTAGTGAGTAAAAGTCTACACCCAAAAAGCATTAGTTTAATTCAAAGTGTGGATGATTTCAACAAACTGATCAATTTTAACGAGTCATTGATCCATAACTTTTTCATCCTTTGCTTTAGATTTAAATGATATTCTCATGATGCTGCAGACACTTTCCAGATGCTGATCTGCGAATTATTTTCATTATAGAACAAATTAAGCATGCCGCTACCCTTAAAAATCTCCGTAGGTACTGTGGGAATACTTTAATACTTGCTGCATCTATAATGAAAACATATTAAAGAAAATAAATTAATTTTTGGGGATCGTTGGAAACGGTTAATAAGCACTTTTTTTTTAAATATCTTTTGATTCACCTTAATTACACTAAAAGACAACTATTTGCATTGGGGGAAGTGGAAAATATTTCATTTTAAATTTCGATTACGTAAAATTAAAAATTAGCTTTCGTCTTGTGAGATTGTACGCCATTATGGTTATTATCTCATTCGCTGTCACTTTGGCATCACTTTGGTATGTTAGTATTCCTGATACACTTGAATGTATAACGAACGGCTAGAAGATTTTGAAGGTACCACGAAATCTGGAAAGGTAAGTACTAAATTATCGGAGTTTTGGGAATAAAATGACGGAAAAAAACATGTTTTTAATTTCGGTAATTATTTTTTATAAATAATACATTCACTTTTGTATCAAAAACCGTGTTACATAAACCTAGCGTAGCCGTTAAACTACTTGAAAACTGGGATGTTTTTCTTGCCTTGACGCGAGTAGGCGTTATAAAAGGGCACTTTCTTTTGTATCACTAACCATATCACATAAAATTAGCGTACGTAGCCGCTCAACATCGCAGAAATAGTTGACTTATAAAAATAAAATTTTAAAGTAAAAAAAAATTTAAGCTAATAAATTTTAATCAACGCACGCAATACATGTGTATTTGGTAAGTACCTACTAATTAGGCGGAATTTCAGTTTTATAACATTAAAAAACTCCCGCGCGATTTTGTCTCCGTTGGTTTTACGAGCCGAATTCCCATGAAGTCTGCTACGATTTGCTCTAGCATCTTTTCGTACAGTAACAAAAATACCAACATTACAAAAAAATGACATTTGAAAATAATGTTTGAAAATGGACGGTCTCGTTTCACAGAATGAAAGCTAATTTTAATTTTACGTAGTCGAAATTTAGAATGAAATATTTTCCACTTCCCCCAATGCAAATAGTTGTCTTTTAATGTATTTAAGGTGAATCAAAAGATATTTTCAAAAAAAAGTGCAAGTATTAAAGTATTCCCACAGTACCTACGGAGATTTTTAAGGGTAGCGGCATGCTTAATTTGTTCTATAATGAAAATAATTCGCAGATCAGCATCTGGAAAGTGTCTGCAGCATCATGAGAATATCATTTAAATCTAAAGCAAAGGATGAAAAAAGTTATGGATCAATGACTCGTTAAAATTGATCAGTTTGTTGAAATCATCCACACTTTGAATTAAACTAATGCTTTTTGGGTGTAGACTTTTACTCACTAACTTATCACCTAAAAATAAATCTATTTGTAAGTCACTCATCACTTTTACAGCCCTTAAAACACAAAAGGTGTATCACTTGCACTGATTAAACACAAAACTTTATGTGCTGCTGCCTCCGTCAAAACCCATTCTGGTTTAATTAAATTTGAAGTCCTTCCAGAAGAAAAGAATTTTGATATGTCATCTAAAGATTTAATAGCCTTTGCTTCTTTGTGCTTCTTAAAGTCTTGGAGGCTCTGTTCAAGAGCAGCTTCCATCCGGGATGCCTCCACATCGCAGAGTCTCCTTGACGCTTGGGAGATGGTGGACAGGTATTTGGGAGTATTCGGAAATATTGTAGGGACTGATCCCTCACGAAGCTTGGGAATTTTGCGAGGCACATCTATAACTTCCCAGCGAACTGTGCATTTGTCGCTTCGCATGATTGATGATTCATCGAAATGTTTTATGCAAATGTACGGATTTTTGATTCCAGAGAAATCCGTTAGAATCCTACGAAGCCAATTTTTCCGTAAAACATCATTTTTCGGCAGGGCAAATGTGGATAAACTTCAATAGTTGGATTTGCACCCAATCACACTGCAGCACCTTCCCATCTTGTTCTTGTAAATCACCTGAAATAAAACATAAACGAAATAAGGCACAGGTATTTAAAAATGTAAAATTTGGTTTAGTACAATTTTAATGAATTTGACTTGCGTTTCGGACAAAACATTAAGTGCAAAGCTCCTTGTAATTGATGACAACAATGTATTTATATTATACAGCGCATTGATAGGTGTAAGTATCAATAATGACAAATATAAATTTGATTTAAATCGGTCGTTAGATATCTAAACCTTTATTTTAACCACGACAGATAACCTCAAATATATAAAAATGATTTTGTTGAAAATAGTGTTACGAATAAAATACTTAACTAACTGTGGTAACTAACATAAACGCAATTCAAAATTTGGCTTAATTTCGGTTTACGGAAGGTCTTCCAAAATAATAAAACTTTTTTTTTTATACTAACTATTGGCTGGAGAATCCGAATCCGAAAGAATTTTTTTTCGGAAAGCAATATTAACAAAGTTACACGACTTTAAAATTTTCTATACGCATACATGAAAATCGACATATTGGAAGTATTATGACAGTTTAAAGTCATAGAAACAGCCACATAAAATTAAGTGTTGCCATATCAATAACTAACTTAAGTAATTATTTTTTATAAATTTTACTCACTTTTGGCGTAAACGCTAAACTACTTGAAAACAGGGATATTTTTTTAAATTGACGCGAGCAGGCGGTATAAAGGGGCACAAACCATGTGACACAAACCTAGCGTAGCCGTTAAACTACTTGAAAACGTAGGCTGTTTTTTAAAATTGACGCGAGCAGGCGGTATAAAGGGGCACAAACCATGTTACACAAACCTAGCGTTAGGTTAGGTTAGGTTAGGTTAGGTTAGGTTAGGGACGCGAGCAGGCGGTATAAAGGGGCACAAACCATGTTACACAAACCTAGCGTAGCCGCTAAACTACTTGAAAACAGGGATGTTTTTTTGCCGTGACGCGAGCAGGCGGTATAAAGGGGCACAAACCATGTTACACAAACCTAGCGTTAGGTTAGGTTAGGTTAGGTTAGGGACGCGAGCAGGCGGTATAAAGCGGCACAAACCATGTTACACAAACCTAGCGTTAGGTTAGGTTACGCATTTTTAAGACTACGAATTTTCATACTTCGTCGATTTATAAGGTATGTTTGATGATATTATTGCATGGTAACATTTAATTTTGTGTGGTAAAACATTTTTCTAGTTTATCTATGACTTTAAACTGTCATAATACTTCCAATATGTCGATTTTCATGTGTGCCTATAGAAAATTTTAAAGTCGTGTAACTTTGTTAATATTGCTTTCCGAAAAAAAATTCTTTCAGTTTTGGATTTTCCGGCCCATAATTAGTATAAAAAAAAAATATATATTATTTTGGAAGACCTTCCGTAAACCGAAATTATTCCCAAAATTTAATCTAAATCAGTTAAAAAGTAATAACTAAAAAGAATATTTCAAATATAGATACAACGCAACTTGTTGATAATTTGTGATACGTCAAATAAGATTTGTTTTTTAACTAAATCAGCATTATAAATAAAAAATCCACTTACCAGTTCAGTTTCCAAGTTAACTTCACTGTTTAAAGTAGTCGAATCAGTTTGATTATTTAATATGTTTGAAATAAACATCACAAATCATCATTTAAAACAACTAACATCAAACCACAACCGCCGCCATTTGCAATTTGCAAACATGAAACATGATTACATGAATCGGTCAGGCCCCTGAGGGAGACAGCATTATGAATCTTATGTGTTGATGAAAGAGATGGTGATATAAAAATAGGTCGGTTTTACATTTTGCACGCGTGTCTCGCTCTAAACAATTGTTGTTTTTGTATTGGGCCATTGGGCGGTTTGCCAGTAGGGTAACCATGTTGCCATTTTCTAAAATAAAAAATCCTGACTCTGAGCTCTGCCCTCTACTACTCTGCTCATTTTGCCCTAAAAGCCGGTCGTACGTACATAATTTTGGATATAACTTTTAAAACAACAATTATTAATCAGTCTTATCCTTGTCATCAGTTGACATTTGTATAGAATATATGTCAATAACAAAATAAAAATAAAAATTGAGTCTTCTGTCTGTAGACATACTCGTAACGTACTAAAATTATAAAACAAACAAACAAAACATAACTCTTTTTCTTGTTAAACAGTTGACTAAAATTTTTCGTTAACCACTCCGACCGTAAGCGTGTTTACATGGCAATATAACAATAGCAGTCAAGTACAATAAGCATGTTTTCACGCTAACGCATGTGTTCCCACAGAAATCGTTATAACTCTGTTATTGTTCTAAAACAAAAATCAAAAAATGGAAGATCCATATGATCCATTTGTTATTTGCCTCTCAAGTTACCCGACCTGACATTTCATTTGCGGTTAGTATGTGAGTCGTTTCAATAACAATCCAGGTCAAGCGCACTGGGCTGCAGTCAAACGAATCATGCGTTACTTAAAGGGTACTGCAGATTGGAAACTGGAGTTTGATGGATGCACACCCTCTTCAATTGTTGGTTTCTGTGATGCTGACTGGGCCAGTGATTGTGACGAAAGGCGATCTGTGACAGGCTACATTTTTACTAAATGTAAAGGAGCTGTTTCTTGGGGGACAAAAAAACAACCAACTGTGGCGCTATCGACAACCGAAGCAGAGTATATGTCCATGTCTGCTGCGACACAGGAGGCATTGTGGTTAAGAGGTCTGGCTCAGGAAATCGACAGTGCAGTATATGACACTCCTACAGTTATCCACGTGGACAACCAGGGAGCGGCAAATCTAGCCGTGAATGGGTGTTACCAAGCCAGAACCAAACATATAGATGTGCGACATCACTTCCTTCGTGAGAAGATCCAATGCCAACTAATTGAATTCAAATACATCCCTACAACTAAAATGGTAGCCGACTCTCTCACCAAAGCTTTGGATAGAGAGAAATTGATGAGATGCATTTGCAATCAGGGTATCATCAAATAGGGAGGGTGTTGGAATATTTGATGCTGGCAACACTGATAGTTCCGGAACAATCTTCTTTTGTTTTTTTTCTAAGGTATAAAGAAGTAGCTAACAATATATTACCCGTCTGCATAGTGTGCTTGTTTTCATTTCAGGAATAAAGCACTCTCCAATACACCAGATACTTTTGACAATCAGATACCTAGCATCTGGCTCCATGCTGATTGCTGTGGGGGACTTAATCAAAGTTCACAAAACTACCGCAAGCAAGCACATTTGGATAGTTTTACAATCAACTGCTTTCATTACTTTGAAAAATGATCCTAAAAGTTTGGAAGAAAAAAAGAGGGTTTTTTGCAATAGCATGCTTCCCTAAAGTGATTGGTGCTCTTGATTGCACTTGCAGGTACAGTCCCCTGGTAAGTTAAACGTCATTTTATCCAAGAACTTGTTCCAATATCAACAAACATGTCCCCCTTTGCTTGCTTACCTTATTCGACTTATGAATGTGCAGACTAATCATTAGTGAACCATTATTTTAGGTGGACGCAACGTAGAGATTCACCAGAACCAAAAAGGTTTCTTTTCTGTCAACGTGAAAGCTATTTGTGATGCCAATCTCAGATTCACCAATATCGTTTCAAGGTGGCAGGGGTTTCATGTTTTATATTTGTGTAATTATTTATTTTTTGAGCTAACGTAGTTGTAAATTTACCTCAGGCCTCTTCAGCATTCAATCATACTGAAAATTAATAATATAGGTACTTATCAAAATAAAAATAAAAGTCTGAGGAAGTATAACAGAGTGTTTATTTTTTAAATGTCTTTATTCAGGTGTAATATTCAAAGGAATACAAACAAATTACACAAAAGAAGAATTCTTAACAGACTTGATACTTCAAAATGAAGATATTAAGATAATGACGAATCAAAATCCGGATATATTTCAGGTGAAAGCTTTCACCGACAACATAGAAATAACCTACTTTATTTAATGGTCACTAAATTAAGCTGGTCTATATTGTCATGCGTGACAATCGGTGTAGTTATAGTGGGAGTAATAATTTTTTATTTTATTTATTTCATTATTTTAATATTACATTTAATTACAGTATTGCTCTTCTCACTAGGTGTGAAACGCCTGTGTTGAGATTTGAGATGACAATTTACAGAGTGGTTGTTATCTAGGTTTTTATTTACATAATATGACAGTTATAAAAATAAAATAAAATCAGTATTTTTTTCTTACATTATACATACAATTCAAGTTTGAATGTAGAAGATTAAGACGAATATAATTTTGAAGCAATTAAATTTCAGTTTAACAAAAAGGCGTAATATTACGTATATATGTGTAAATTGTAATTGAAAATTAACATCCTGTTGACAAACTGCTTAATTGCGGTTTAACGGGATTGTAACTTGAAAAACAATAAAAAAGGAAAGTATTTTAAATTGAATTATTATTTTTGTGTATAAAAGTACAAATATGGAAGTAGTATTTGTACTTTAGTTTTTCCTCCTCATCAGTTCCACCCCGAGGAGGTGCTCCTCGTGTTCTTCCTGGCGTTCGGCCTTGAGGTTTTCGGCCCTGAGCAGATGTTCTTTCTCGTTTTCCTGGAGTTTAGTCTTGATATTATATTAGCGGCACGTTCCAGAATACAAGATGTGTAAGACTGGTATAAGACCACCATTCAAGACCAAAATGGCGTTAGCCGTGTTTGGTGGCCAGATCTGAATAGCCAGGTACTCCCCCATCTCTCCCTCTCCAGTACCTTCAGCCTCACAACATACCCTAATTTGGGATGCCATAGTCTCACTGGCTCCAGACGGGAGCAGCTGGGACTCTTGTGGGGTACCTACTCATATAAAAAAAAAATACATTCCTTGCCTCATTTACATTCATACATCGTCTCGTACATACTCTTATATTATTCTGACTCTTGACATGGTCCGACTCACAATGTATTGCCAATTTCTACCATTCACATTTGCAATATATATTCTCCTAACATTCCTTTCTTCGTTCATTCGCTCTACCCGCCCATGCGTCCCTTTCTGTAGTTTTTTTTTATTTTTTCTTTATTCATTGCTTTGAATGGTTACATCATTTGTAGATTTTTCGAGCACCATGCTATGCTCAAGCCCGTGTTATGGTGGTCAGGTGGATAATTTTATTATAAATAATGCAGGTTATTTTGTGACACCATACTTCCAGGTAGGATATTATCAATATCACCTTGGTGTTGGTAATACATCCACTCAGAATCCAAATACTATTTGAAATCAGTGGCTTGTAATAAAAAAATTCCCCTCAGGGCCTATATCGTCTTTGGGGATGCTGTGTGGAGGAGGGTTTTTTTTAAAGAAAGGTAGGAGAGGAGAGTACGAGGAAGGAAAAGGGTTTAAGGGGTGGGTAGGAATCTGGTAGGGTTCGGTGTGTCTTGGTCATCCACCTCCAATACCTAGACAAACCTCACCCCATGAGCCATAAACCCGGGCACCCCTGCTAAATCACCAAACGAAGCGAACTACTTGGGGTGACTTATGGCAGAGGTGTTGGTTATCTAATAGAGGTTCCCGGGGCGGCGGTACCCACTCCCGCTTCCCAAATTGAGTATATATATATATATATATATATATATATATATAGGTTTATGTTACGGCATTTAGTGGCTCAAAGCGTCCTTTAATTACCGGAACTTCTTGATCATTTCGACTTACTGGCTCATTTGGGCACTTAGTGGCTCATCGTTTTTTTTTTTTTAAGTCCATCATATCAAACTCGATGAGACGAGTCGAACGGTGTAAAAAAAATTTTTGAGTGAATAAATGACATTTTTACGTGGACCGTTAATGCTCCGGAATGCGTTTTTTATCAGTAAATATTCATCCATACTTAGAACATCAATTGGGTACACTTTTTATCGCATCTATAACATCACGGCATGCGACGTTGCCGGATGTTCTCGTCATACAATATCATTCAAACTCCAAGTCGTTTATCAATGCTTTGCGATATTGAACTCAATGGTTAAATTCCTCAAAATCTATTATCGCATGACATTGCTAAGTCAGATTGAATCTTTTTGCGATATGTTATATGTTTGCCGGAATGTTATAATATGTTGTATTCCTACATAGGTAGCCAGACTGTCGAGCGCTCGCGGTGGACTGTTAGAAGAACAGACATTATATTATAATATTTACCGGCTATTCGCGCCCTTTTTTAAAATTGAAGATTGATTTACGAATTGCTTTTATAATATCGTTATTAATTTTGTGTTAATGGTTTTTGTTTTTATTACAAGTTTTATATTATTTCGTATTTTAATACACATTTATGTAGTTTTTCTTTAATAAATAAAATATTTGCTTCGTAATTATGTATTTGTCTTTTGCGTTCCGAAAGCATAGTCAGTTGTAATGTGATGATATCTATACAGGGTTTTCTAAAAATTTCAGAAATATATTAGGTACTCATTTAATATGTTTTTTCATACAGTTATATTAATTTGTTTAGAGTTTTTCATTTAAAAAAATGATCTGTACCTAGGTAATTACTTTACGCGTGACTATTTTTCAAAGGCATTGTCTCTAGTTGTATTGTAGTAGATAATAAAAAGGTGTTTTATTGTTGTTTGGGTGTATTTTATAAAAAATATTATGAACAAAAATAAACAATAATTTAAAAATAAATTACAATATACGGCCTACATAGTCCAGGAGTAAGACCATTGACTCACAATCCGCAGGTCTCAAATTTTATTTGATTAATTTGTGTTATTTCACAATTAATTCATTTAAAATAATATATATTATATTTGCGGCACGTTCCAGAGTGGAAGATACTCTCAGTATTACCCTGGTGTAAGACCACCATTCAGAATTGAAACGTTGCTTGAAAATGGCTTTGGCCGTGTTTAGTGACCAGATCCGAATAGCCAGGTACTTCCCAACCTTCATCTTCCCCACCTCCTTCCCCTATCCATTACCTTCAGCCTCATAACATACCGGGAATGCCATAGTCTCACTGGCTCCAGACGGGAACAGTTGGGACTCTTGTGCGGTAGTCACTGTAAAAAAATAATATTTAGGTATTAACTTACTGGCATAATACGGTGGTTTGAGGGATAGCCAAATTTAGTTGTTTTCTGATGGGTTACGGTAGTGAATTGGTCAAAATAAAGTTGGCAACACTGTCTCGGTGATTTAGTTGATATTTGCGCTAGATTGGTATTTGGTATATTTATGGCGCCGCCGATTCGTGTGTGGATGTGGATCAATGTGGATCATATGAATCCTTTCCTTTCGCATTTTATAAAATGTCGCGCTGGCGAAGGTACCATTATTGCAATATCAATGGATTCTTCAATTAACGGTAAGATTTTATCATATAACCTTAAATATTGTGTTGCATAATGAATTATTACAATCAATGACATACCAAAAATGTTTGGTGATTATCGGTTCGGACTGGCCACGCTTATTACGAATAATTTTTATTATATAATAAAAAGTTTCCTTTTTAAGTAATTAAGGCGAATCTAAAGTGTTTTTCTAAAAATTATTCGTAATAATCGTGGCCAGTCCGAACCGATATTTACCAAATGTTTTTTTAGGTAAAATTACATTTTAGGTTATGATTTCTATAAAAACGCTTTTCACTGATATTTTAATAATAATTCTTGTTGATTTTCACATAAGTATGATAATTATGCTTATTGTTTTATTATGTTTATGATTTTTAATGTGTTTTGTTATTTTATAGATAAAAATATATGTAGTACAAGTGAAAGTTCGCCAATTTCAGAGGATAAAAGAGCCGTAATTAATGAAATGGAGGAAAAACTGGATGATCTATTTGCAAACTCTTCAGATTCAGGTAGCTATGTACATAATAATTACTGATAATATACAATAATCTTAGGTATTTTTCATTACATACCAACATTACGTTACTTATTATTGTGAAATGTTTTAGCAATTAACGATAGTGATGCGGAATATTACGTTACGTAATATGAATTGTTTTATTTCGAATATTACATTATTATGCTTTATTTTAGAAGCAAGTGTGACGTCCGGCAGTGATGACTTATTCAAGTTACCCTCGAGAATTTCGTCTGATTCTGGTAGGTAAAACAAACCCCTTTATCTGACAAACGTTAACCAATGATTCCTGATCATATATGTGATAAGCGCATGGTAAGCGCTCGTTTCAAATTTCCAACTTGGTAATGTAAACGCTATGCTGTAGCGCAGGGGTTCCCAACCTTTTTGTACTCTAGAGCACATTCTAAAATATCGGTAGGGTGGCGGGCACCACATATTTTTAATCGACAAACTCCTCCCATAACTTCTCATTTTCCCATAATTTATTAATAAATAATAAACAAAAATGTTTCAAAATAATAAAATTATTATTCAAATTGCATACACACAGAGAAATGTATTTAATGTATTATTACGTCTCGCAATCGCAATGAAAATCTCGTCTCCTTCAACGGAAGCAACCTTCCGAACAGGCCCTCCATTGATATGCTCGATGTAACTCTAAGTGACCAGCTCAGATTTGGGGGCTCTATCGAAGCCAGAGTAAAGCTAGCCTCTCAAAAACTGGGCGTACTGTACAAGGCCCGCAGATACTTTAATAGTACACAACTGCTAGCCTTGTACAAATCGCAAGTCCGCCCCACAGTTGAATTTGGCAGCCACCTCTGGTCTGGAGCTCCAAAATATCTGAAAAATAACCTCGATTCTGTGCAGAAGCGGGCGATCCGATTGATTGATAAATTCTCCCATTTTAACAGATGGATTGCAATCTTTAGGGCACAGGCGTCAGGTAGGAATGCTATCCTTGTTCTACCGGTATTTCAATGGAAGATGCTCCAAGAAACTAGCATCATTGATCCCTTCGGCACCGGTGCATAGTCGGGAAACACGCCAAACCCGTGCCCAACATATGTACACGGTTGACATTTGTCACATGAGAACTGGTCGCTTCTTCGACTCGTTCTTGTGCTCAACAGCTCGGCTATGGAACGATTTGCCGACCTCTGTTTCCCCTTCCTACAACATGGGTCTCTTCAAGACCAATGTTAACTCCCTCTTCTCCTCAAAAAGACCCTCCACACAGCATCTTAGATGACATAGGCCTTGAGGGAAATCGTTTTCTTAAGGGCCTCCTGTGTGGAGTTTTTTTTTACCGGGTATACCGCACAAAAATCTCAACTGCTCCCGTCTGGAGCCAGTGACACCATGGAATCCCCAATCGGGGTATGTTGTGAGGCTGAAGGTAGTGGGGAGGGGAAGGAGGTGGCGAATAGGAAGGTTGGGAAGTACCTGGCGATTCAGATCTGGTCACCAAACACGGATAAAGCCATTTTCAAGCATACCCGGCGATTCAGATCTAGTCACCAAACACGGATAAAGCCATTTTCAAGCAACGTTTCAATTATAAAAAAAATATAATATCAATATGTCAATGTGATCTGAGGCAATGCATATCATTGGCCACTGCCTCATAATTAGGAGGGTATGACGATAATCCTGTTAGCAAACAATCATAAGGATGCTCATCGGTGAGTCGAGATCTATATCTTGATTTTATTAAGTTCATGTTTGAAAACAAGGATTCGCATAAATATGTCGAACTGAAAAATGATTCAATTTTTTATGCGGCTTTTTTCAAAAATGGGAACTTTTCTCTGTCCACTGTATTCCAAAAGTCCTCTGATATTAAGGATTTTAGCTAAATATCATTCTTAAGGTCCAAAATTTCTAACTCTAGTTCTTCTATCTTACCTTGAACAAAATCTGCAGTACAATGCGTGATGTGCAATAGTGAATAGCACTTCCCGTTCCAGGCTAGCGTGAAGAGTACAGTCTGGCACGCCGCGGCCGCTAGACAAGTTGCGAAGTACTGTCAGCAAAGGAACCACTCATACAAACAATATCGCAAACATACAAACGTATTTAATAAACCTACGCACTTAAAAACTTAAAACTCTAACAAATAAATAAAAATAATTCACATTTTTAATTAATGTTTATGAAAGAATTCTGTCTCTGTCGAATAGTGGTGGGAACATACGAACCGTTCACGGGGTCGGGAAACCCTGCTGTAGCGGGACAGCTTGCGTGAATACAGTTTAAGTTTATCGAACAAAGAAGTCATCCCATAATAAAATGACTGACACACCACATATGCTCAGGAATCGCTGGTTTAAGTTTGTGTGGTAACTTTGTATAATTCACTCTGTATAATTTTCCACACAAATTTAATTTATTAAATATGTTATAAAATGTTATTGCATTTTTAAATTTTAGATTCATATACCAGCGATCATCCAGGGAAGCAGGAGAAAACGGACTGCTATGTGTCATCAACTTCAAAACAATGTACATCTGATTTAGCTAGTAAAAAACCAAGAGTTTATGACCGTAAAAACTTCTGTCCATACTGCTTCAAGCTGATAACCAACTTTGTACGCCACATCACAATCCAACATCCCTTAGAGGCAGAAGTGATTGAATATAATAAAATTTTAGATCCCGATCTGCGCGAACGAAAAAAAAAGTGTGAATTAATTTCGAAGAAAATAAGAAATAGAGGCAATTATCTATATAAGCAGGACGCGATAAATAGAGTTGATGGAATAATACTACCGAATCGCCGCCCAAGAACGACTGCGACAGCTAAAGATTATGCGGTTTGTATAGAATGCTGTGGCACATTCAAAAGAAGTTTACTCTATAGACACCTGAAAAAATGTTCAAATAGAAAACAATCACATGAAGGAAATCCACTAAAACGCTGCAGAGTGTTAAAATCATCCGCTATTTTATTATCCCCAGACAATTCTGAGATCACTGAATCTTTAAGATCTCAGATATTTCCTGTGTTCAAAAATGATCCTATTGCAAAAATTGCAAAGTCTGAGCCATTAATTTGTGCATATGGTTCCCTACTATTAAGCAATCATAAAGAACATCATTTGAAAACACACATTACATCCAAGATGAGAGATCTCGCTAGACTGTTCATGGTCATCAAAGAAAAAAATCCTGCAATATCCTCATTTGACCTTGCATTTGACCCTATACATTTTAATGTTTTTATGGACGCTGTCAAAATAAATAGTGGTTACGATGAAAGTACAGGTTCTGTAAAAATTTCTAGCATCCCTCAACGACTTTGTACAGCTATAAAAGATTGTGCTGATATTTTGATGCGTAAAACAATACAGAATCCTGTGCTGACCACTTCATCCAAAGATGTTATAAAAAACAAGTTGTCTGAATTTAAAATAATCTTTGGTCACGCTTGGAAATTTGAAATTTCTACTAACGCTGAAAAATCAAGGAAAACTCAAAAAATGCTGAAAACTGATGTCATGCCTTTAACTACTGATATAAAAAAAATATGCACGGAAGTTATGAAACTAGAAGTGAATATAGCTCAACGATTTGAATGTGAAAAGTCTTATATCGCCTATGAGGAGCTATGTAAAATAACAATTGCTCATATTATAATTTTTAATAGGAGGAGGGCAGGAGAAGTTGCAAGAGCTCCATTAGAAAATTATATAGCCAGCCAAAGTGAAAAACAAGACATTCCTGAAGAAATATTGGAAATCATGAGTTCTGAGGAGCAAAATGCTATACATACATTATATTGCTTCCATATCCCAGGAAAAAGGGGGAGAACAGTTCCAATACTTCTTCGAAATCAGATGAAAAAAAATGTAGACACTATATTTGCGTACAGAAATTTAGTTGGAATTCCAAATGAAAACAAATTTTTATTCCCAAAACTAGGAGGTGAACCTTATTTTTGTGGCACGCAAATTTTAAGGGAACTAAGACACAAGTTTTCCTTTGTGAATTCAGATCATATAACTTCAACTGGGCTGCGACACCATGTTGCAACCATGAGCCAAGTAGCTGGAAAGAATAATGCTTATGTAAACGCTTTGTCTCATTTCTTAGGGCATACACCAGGTACACATAAAGGGAATTACATGATACCACAACTAGCTCTTGAGAAAGGTAAAGTTGGCTTGAATTTACTGCAATTAGCTGAGGGAAAAATATCTTGCCGATCACAGTCTGATAATGGAACGAACATTACAACAACTTTACAAAATGAAATAGATTCCGTCCCTCAACCTGAAGAATCACATAAAGAAAATGTGGATCATGTTACGTTGGATAATAGCTTAGAAAATGACCAAGAGTCTTTACCAAGTAATTTACTTGATGGGAATATGGCAAAAAAAATTATAGTTAGAAGGAGGTGGCTTAATCAAGAAAAAGATGAACTTTATAAAAACTTTGCAAATTATTTCATCGAAGGGATTGATCCTGGCGCTACGAAAATAAACGAAATAAAAAAACAAACAGGAATATTGTCAATGAGGTCATGGAAGCAAATTAATACATTTATTAATAATCACCGTGTCAAGAAATTGCCCTTACCTAAGGATTTGCAGAGAAAAAGAGAATTCTACCTCCAGGATGCTTAACTTGAATTCAAATGAATTGTATTGATTAAGAGACCGCTATACCGGCTTCAACGATTGAACGATCCAAAGGTATCGACTCCGATTCCACTACAGCTGATATAAAGCGTGAAGCAATCGTAAAGTAGCTGTTGGCTTGTTCCATAGTTTGATCATTGGCAGTCGTTATAGCAGTTCCATATATTTTATCTTTTGTAATACTGGCATACAGAGTACCGGGCGAATAAGGCCCCTTTATCTTTCATCATGATATTGGTTGTGGAGGGTTATAATTTATTTTAGTTTTTGTTAAATTTATGTGCAAGGTATAATTTGATATCCCTTGTTAAATAAAAAAAAAACGAAGGATTCTTCTGTAATGTACAACGCTAAATGTTTCGTGAACGATGTATAATAAAAAGTTATTTGGTTTTAATTATGATTTAATTTTTTATTATATTATGCTGTTTTTATAATGATTGTGAATATAAAGTTATTAGGCTATAATTATTTTTTTATTGTGTTATGTTATTTTTCAAATGATTACACACTTTTTTTAGTATGTATAGTAATATTTTTTGTTTTTAAAAATTCAAATTAAATAGTTTTTTTTCAAAATGATCGTTTTTATTTTATCACCCTTGAAATGTTGAAAGTTACGTTTGAGACCCGTATTGTAGGAGGGAGGACACACAGAGGCAGGCAAAAATGAGTCGTAGAAATGACCCGTTCTCATGTGACAAATGTTGGGCACACGTTTGACGTGTTACCCGACTAAAGGGACCGGTGCCAAAGGGATCAATGACGCTAGTTCCTCGGAGCATCTTCCATTGAAATACCAGTAGAACAATGACAGCTTTCAAACCAGACGCCTGTGCTCTAATACACACACACACCGACACTAATCTTGGGATTAGTGTGTCGGTAACGGGCATATGGGTCTATCCCTTCTACTGCGGTGCAAGGTGATGAGTCGAGAGAGCCAGGCTGAAGAGGTTAAAAGGTCTCCCTCAACCACCCTCTCCCAGATGCGACACCTAGTCAAACCATTTGGGGCGGCCTATTGTAGAGACGTTGGTTGTACAATGTATACTATAGAAAATAATAAAATTAGAATACGTGTATAAAATTGGTGGAAGGTAGGTACCTACCTATGTGTCATACAACTGGAGACAATGCTTACACGTGTAAAAATAATTATAGGGTAAGATAAGATAAGATAAGTAGGTATAACATGATAATATAAAACATTATATAAAAATTACATTTTACACACATTTTAATAAAACTGTATGTAAACATGAAATTAATAAACATATTAAAAATTATAATTTGCAAACCAACCTACAACTTAAAGAAGCGTACGAATCAATGAACAAAGTAAATTTTGTAATATATTTCTAATAAGTTTATTCATAATTTTTCGAAAACACTAATAAAACTAAGATAAAATAATTATGTAGCAAATAAAAGAAACTACACCAATATGTATTTAAATACCTAATTTTATTTGTGATAATATTAAAATAAACCTTAACACAAAACAACCGTAAACACCAAATAAATAACAATATTAATTAGCAAATCATACTCCAATTTTAAAAAACGCGCCAATAATCAAAAACGGCCGCTTGAAATAATAAATGTGTGAATAAGCAACATCCGACCTGTTCTGTCAACCTACCTTCATATGAACTATATTGGTATGTATATGTAGCATTAAACTTGGCAACGTAGCGTGATGCGGTAAGTGTGTTCTTAAAATAGATCAAGGAATGCACGTTATTTTAAGATATTTTTTTTTAATAAATAAACATAATTTTTGATTACATATTATAGCTGACCATATTTTAAACAAAATTTAAAAGACAGCATGTTGGTACTTCATCTACGTAAGTATATATTACATGCGAAAGAATGAGCAACTTAAGTGGCTTCTTCTAAGATGAGCCACAAAATGTGGTATGACATAAATATATATATATATATATATATATATATGTATTTATATATTTTCAGTTACAATATTATCAATAATGTCACATTTTTCACTCTTACCACTCTAGCTTACGAAAAGTCTAGAACTGTCTCTGGTTGAAATGCTTTAGCCTTCTTTGGTGATCATTTCTGAATAGTCAGGTACTTCCGTACCTTCCTCTGCCTTAACTCCTTCACATATTCACCCCGTTTACCCTCACAACATATCCCACATAAGATGCATTCTCACCGACTTCGGTTAGCAGGGAGAGGTTGGGACTCTTGTGGGATATTCACATTAATTCACACGGCAGAAATGAAAGATATGAGTTCAAATCAATTTTAAGTTAAGTAAGTAACTAAACCAACTGTCATAATATCAGGGAATGAATCGCCAAACGTGCAAACACCTTCTTTTACATGCCCTACTGTGATTCTAACTCTTGGCGTGGTCCAACTAATGAAGCCAGTCTTCCTCGGACGACCCCCGGGTTCTTCACCATTCACATTCGTGCCATATATTTTCCTGGCATCCTTTCTTCGTTCTAGTATCCGCGTTCTAGTATTTTTGATTTCTGAAATGATTCACGTAAAGCAAGGTTAACAAAGAATTTCACACTCGTTATCCAACTAGTCAATTCTAATGATTAATCTAAATCGAAGTAAAAATAAAATAAAAACTATAATGAGCAATAATAAATCGAGCTGTTAAATACACAATTGTGCGTAAAAAATGTGTAAAACTTACCAGAAAATAATAAAAAATATCGATGTTTGACGTTTGAAGTTTGGTTTTAACCATAAATAAACCAGTCATGTTTTAACCATAGAGTCCATAGATACTAACATAAATAGATTGGTTCTGCATAGAAATTATCATAGACTAAGCGTTTAAAATTGGTCAACTCTAGGTTTACGACTGATATACGGATTACGTGCTAAGCCACGCTGAGCTCCACATTCCGCCAAAGCCGAGCTTAAACTCAACTGATATACTGGCCCATAGATGTACCATAATAATTTCATTGTTATCAGGGATAATGGAATACCAACATAGATGTACCATAATAATTTCATTGTTATCAGGGATAATGGAATACCAACATAGATGTACCATAATAATTTCATTGTTATCAGGGATAATGGAATACCAACATAGATGTACCATAATAATTTCATTGTTATCAGGGATAATGTATTAATTTTTTATTTTATTTTTTTATTTCTATGTATTACAGTATTTACCTTTTAATACACATTTTTACATAATAGATACATTTTGAAAACATTTTTATATAATATATTTTGCAATTTTATTATGTTTGGTGTAAGGTAGGTTTGTGAAGGTGAAACTGTGGGTAGGTATTGTTGTATGTTTCGTGAACACCTCACTAGGAGAACCTGTGCTGAGGTGTTTACGTGTATATTTATGATTATGTGTGACAAGTATTTATGTGTTGTAGTAGAAAGTTTTTTATTTATTTTAATTTTCTATTTTAATGGTTATTGTACATTGGTTAATTAGAAGAAAAAAATATATATTAGAAAAAAATAAAAAATAAATATGTATATTCATACACATACACATACATACACGTACATGCACATATACACATATACATACAAACATATTCATACGCATATACATTCATATACACACCCTCACATGTTCACACATATATAAATTGTAAGTGCATGTATAGTTGTTGGATACTTGTAAAACTACTTAATTATTAGGTTTATTTAATTTTACCTTTTTTCAGTTTTGTTATGTTTGGTTAGGAATAATAATGTTTTGTATAAAGTTAATATCTTGGTTTTTAATTGAGTCAGTGATATGTTTTTTTGTGTATGTTTGTATATGTATTTGCAGAGAGTATTTGTTTCAAAGTAACTGGCATGCAATTAAAAAGTTTGGTTGTGTCTAAAATTCAGACCTTTAAAAATCGAATTTAGCCAGGACTCACACCTCTCGAGATCCACGTAAAAACATTAGGTGAGAACTCTCATAGTTAGTTAGCTAAATTATCAACAGATGTCCGGAAGGTACAAAGCTGTGACCAGCCAAGGAGATTTTCTATAAATGGCGGTTTTTTAAAGGGATATACCTCTTTTCTCTTCGTCGCTTCGCTGAAACTACACCTAATTAAGTACTAACTCCTTGGTCTGTCTCGGGTAGTTTTGTATCTTCCGATTATAAAAAATGTAATTGGAAATAGAACAAATAAATCAAGAGCCCCTTAAAAATTGTCCTGAAGATGAGTCTTTATTTTACCGGTTCCTTACCTTAAAACTTTACATTTGGTCCTTCGAGCCGGATAGTTTAACGCGAGTGATTAAATTAATAAAAAAGAACTAGCACTGAAGAAGGAACCAGAAATGCAGCCAGAATCCATCAAGCAGATTCCAGCATCCAGAAGACATCACGATAAAAAGGGCAAGTGACCAATCCATTCCATACTACCCACCTTACCATAAAAATCCTAAAAAAAAGAAAGCAAAAAATTTAATGACATCAATATTGTGCATTTCTCATAAAAAAAATTGTTGCAAGCCGGTATGAACAAGTTTACAAAAAATAACACGACATTGCAGCCGGCAATTAGATTATCGCAAAAAACTACAACAATGTTATAAATTCCGGGATTAAAGGAAACTTTCTCCGAAATAATTATTTGAATTAACCGCGAAGCCGATAAAACAGTTTGTTGCTAATAATACTCTATGGGCGAAATTTAACGGCTTGTCAATTATCGCAGATCGTGTTGTGACGGATTGAGAAGTTGTCAGTGTTTATTACAGGATTAATAGTTTTAAACGGTTATTGTGATAAAATAATTGGATAACTCTGTAAATTGTAAGTACCTGATTTGATAAAAATGGATTTAAAAACGCTAATCGGTAAAAGGGGAATCTGTAAAGGAAAAGTCACTAGATTCAGAGAATTTTTAAACAAAATTTCGTTGACACAAAGTGAACTAGGATTACGTATAAAACATTTCGAGCTTTTAATGGATCAATTCGAGGAAATTCAGGATAAAATAGAAGCCTTATCTCCCGATGAGGGCGATCAAGAAAGGGCGAGCTTTGAAAACGATTATTTTGATGTTTTATCCAACGCTAAAGAGAGGTTAGGTTCGGACCATTCCGCAGGCAAAACAAACAACAACATTAAACTGCCGATAATAGAGTTACCAAAATTTAAGGGTGATTACTGCGAATGGATAGAATTCCGAGATGCGTTTATATCTTTAGTAGACAGTAATTCTAACCTAGATGCCGTACAAAAATTTTATTATTTGCGTTCTTGTCTAAAAGGGGAAGCGCTTAAGCTTATAACAGCATTGCCAATGCAAGTTGACAACTATTTAATGGCCTGGGAGATGCTCACGGACAGATACGAAAACTCAAAAATAATTTTAAATAATCATGTAAACGCGTTGTTTAAATTACCGGACTTAAAAGCAGAAAATCACGTCGCAATAAGAAGCCTATTGGACGAGGCACAGTTGCATTTAAAATCGCTAAATAAATTAAATATAGCTACGAAAAATTGGGATGTAGTATTGATTTATTTGTTATCAAACAAGCTAGATTCAAATACAAGGGCTCATTGGGAACAATACCCGACAAAAAATAATCTACCTACCTACGAAGAATTTATTAAATGTTTGTATACAAGGGCCCAAGTATTAGAGGCCTCATCAAATAACGAAAAATAATTAATCCGGGAAAAACGAATCCGCATAATTATAAAAAGGAAGCTATGGTTTCATTTTCTGCACAAAAATTAAAATGTTTACATTGCAACGATAATCATAAGATTTATTATTGCCACAAATTTTTGGAATTGAAGCCAAAAGAACGAATTGATAAAATACACAAATTAGGCGCTTGTTTAAAATGTTTAAACTTCGGTCATAAATTAAAGGATTGCAAATCAAAATTTAATTGCCGTAAATGCGATGGCGTAAATCACAATACGTTACTTCATTTTAAACAAGAGGAGGAATCAAAACACGAAAGGGCATCAACATCTTCAGTATTGTCACATAGTTCGACCCAGAGTGACGTGCGTTCGCACGAAAACTCAAGTTTAACAAAAAATGGATGTACTAACATTAATAGAAAACATTAAAAGTGAACTAAAAAACATTTCAACCGTAAAGGACACAAAAATTAGAAATAACCTGGAACAAACGATTCAACTACTAGAAGAAGCATGGAAACGGGAAAAAAACCATTTTCAAGAACAAATTATTGAACTACAAAAAAAAGTAATCATCAAGCTGGAAAAAAATTATGAACAAAAATCCTACGCAATGGTTCTAAAAGAAAGAACTGTTCAAATCGAAGAACCCAAATTTGCAATCTTAATCACCGCTGAAGGCAAAGAAACATCTGAAGACATAAAGAGTATTATCACAAAAACAATAAAAGCGCCTAACCTAGGAATCGGAATAAGTGGAATAAAAAAAGCAACAAACAATAAAATAATTATGACTTGCTCGAATAAAGAAGATGCTGAAAAACTGAAGGTTGAAATAAATAAAAATAAAAATGGAATATCTGCAACAGAATTAAAAAAGAAGAGACCATGTATGATTATTAAAGGTGTCGGAGGCGAATATAACGAAGATAATTTTCTAAATGATCTTATTTTACAAAACAGTGAACTAAACGATATAACAAATGAATCCATTAAAGTAATGAAAATATTAAAAAATAGAAAAAGTGATCAACTCCGTAACATAATAATTGAAACAACAGGACCAATCCGAAAAATACTACTAGAAAAACAAAGAATTAACATTGGATTTGTCCGAGCGCATATACAGGATTGCGACCCTCTGATGCATTGCTACCACTGCCTTGGATTTGGACATACATCCCTTAAATGTCTAAATAAAATGAACAAACCCAGATGCGTACATTGTGCAAAGAACCACAAATTTAGCGAATGCGAAAAAAATAAAGACAGTGTCAAATGCTACAACTGCGACAAAAACAACAATTTATTTGGAACAAAAAATAATACTCAACATAGTGCAAATAGTGAAATATGTACTTACCGAAAAAGAATGTCTATTATAGCACAACAACGAATTGATTATGAGTAAGTTATGGACGATTTTCTAACTGAGGAAATTGATAAATTAACAGATGTTTCACAGTATATTTGCGACGATTCAAAACAATGTAACAAACTATTAAAAAAAGTCCCAAATGTTTTCATTGTTCTGCACCAAAACATCAGAAGTTTGCAAAAAAATCTGGATGAATTTGTAATAACACTAAACCTTCTCGAAATATTACCGGACATAATTGTTTTAACAGAAGCACACTTAAATATAAATAACGCTGCCGCACTGTACGACATCCCTAACTATACATATTATTCGTCCAAAATGCATATTAATAAGAACTGTGGTATTGCTGTTTTCATTTTAAATAAACACAATAACGTCACAATCACTGAAATCAACATGAAACTAGCGAACTGTCTAAAACTGAACTTAAAAGTAAATGAAGTTATATACAATATTATAGCTATCTACCGCACACATGGATCAAATCCAAACAGTTTCATTATAGAACTGGAACATTTATTGCTACAACTAAAAGGTACTTGTAACGTTGTCACAGGCGATTTTAATCTGAACATTTTAAAAGAGGTAAGCGGTAATCTAAAGGAAGATTATATAAATGTAATGACATCGCTAAACTATAAATCATTTATAAATAATCCAACACGGAATGTCAGAGGACAAATTCCTTCCTGCATTGATCACATATGGTGCAACTCAAATAACAATGACAAAAACATGTCAATATTATGGAAAACCAGCATAACCGATCACTACACCTGTATATTTGTTACCAACATTGATAAAAGAAGTACCAACTCTAATACAACTGACAAAAAAAAAATGAAAAAAAAAAATTTAAATATGGAAATTTTAAGAACAAACCTTAAAACGGAAACCTGGACATCCATATTTGAATCGGAAAATCCAAATACCTGTGCTGAGAATTTCGAAACAGTTTTCCAAAACCACATAAACCTGTCCACACAAATAATTGTTTACAAACCAAAATCTAAGCACAGATTAATAAAGCCATGGATAACTCATGGACTAGTGATTTCAATCAGAAATAAAGAAAAATACTACCACCAGTGTAAAAAATTCCCAAATGATGAAAAAATCGCCACTTTCTACAAGAAATACCGAAACAAACTTGCGCTTTTAATTAGACTGACAAAAGAAAAATATTTTCGTGATAAAATAAAAAATGCTGGTCAAGACAGCAAAGGGTTCTGGAAAATCATCAATACAATAACGAACAAAAGCACAAAACAAAAATTATCAAATGAAATTACTCATCAAGGAATCAACATCAACACCGAAAAAAATCCAAAACTTTGTGGTAATATTTTTAACGATTACTTTGCAAATGTAGGCTCTAATCTTGCTTGTAATATTACACCAAACAATAGACAGACTCCCCAACCAGAGCAGAACTCAAATTTTGAAGAAGGTTTTCACACATTTGCTTCAGTAACTCAAAAAGAAGTTGAAAACGCCGTATTAAGTTTAAGGGGATCAGCAAGCCCTGGCTATGACAACATAACTGTACAAACATTGAAAGCCGTACGTGAGATAATCAGCAAGCCAATTGCACATATAATAAATGTTAGTTTGAAGAAAGGTATATTCCCGAACAACTATAAGAAAACTATTGTCATCCCTGTTTTTAAATCTGGAGACGAAAAAAATATTTCCAACTATCGTCCCATAGCACTCACATCAAACATAGCAAAAATCTATGAAAAAATTGTTAAAAAACAACTTAACAACTACATAAAATCAAAGAAGATAATGAGCCCAAACCAGTTTGGATTTAGAGACAATCTCAGCACTCAAGATGCAATTGCTAAATTAACTTCAACAATAATACAAAATTTAGATAATGGAGAAAAGTGTCTTGGTATATTCATCGACCTACGCAAGGCATTTGATAGCATATCACACTCCAAACTCAATGAGAAACTCATGCAAATTGGTTTGGACGGAACAGTACTGTCATGGTTCCAAAGTTATCTAAAAGAGAGATTTCAATCCGTCAAAATAAATGATACCCTAAGTGAACCCAAAACCTCATCATTTGGTATACCGCAAGGAACTGTAATCGGTCCAATCCTTTTTATTATATATGTTAATCAAATGTTCACTCTTCCCATAGTTGGAGATATCATATCTTATGCAGACGACACAGTAGTTATCACTAAAGGGAAATCATGGGAGGAAACGATGATTAAAGCAAATACAAATATAAACATACTCAAAACATGGTTTGACCTAAATTGTCTCTCACTAAATACAGAGAAAACTTATTTTATTCCATTCTCTTTGAAAGAAAAAAATGTCGAGAACAATATAACTATTAAAATCCATTCATCACAGTGTGAAAATAAAAGGGAATGCAACGATGACAATTGCCTACAAATAACATGCAAAAATAGTATTAAGTATCTGGGTGTCATTGTAGACAAACACTTAAAATGGAACGAACAAGTCGAAAATACGGTAACCAGAGTAAGAAAACTTATTTACATATTCATTAGATTGAGAAACATTCTATCATCTAGTATGATAAAAACTGTTTATTTCTCTCTTGCCCAATCTATTCTAGAATATGGTATAATCGGGTGGGGGGGAACTTTCAAAACTAACCTCCAACCTGTAGAAAGGGTACAGAGGTTGATTCTAAAAGTTATCACACGTAAACCATCTTTATTTCCAACAATACAACTATTTAATTCTTTTAGGGTACTCAGTTTAAATAAAATTTTCAAAAAGAACACACTGTTACAAACACACAAAGATCATTTTAATTCTACAACAACAATCACAAAAATAAGTAACCGTTCAAGATCACGTGGTAATCTAGAAATCCCTAAATTTAATACGAGTGCTTTTCAACAACATTATACTTATCAAGGCATAAAATTTTTTAATGCCCTACCATATAAAATTAAATCCGAAGAAAATTATAAAGTCTTTAAATTACTAATAAAACAACTGCTTGATCAACCAAACACTAATTATAAGTTTTAATTTCAAAGAAAGAATTTCTACGTATATTTTTTGATTACAATGTACTAATTAGTAAAAATTGATCAAGTCTTAATTATAATTTTATGTACTTTATTTCAAAATTAATCACTTAACTCCATCATTAATTAACAAAAAATAAATTATAAATTAATGTAGTCTTCTTATTGATTGCACATATCCTCTTAAAATATTTCATCAACTTTCGAACTGAAATGTAAGCGATTATTGTCGTAAAATAACATTATGTACCTACTCCTGCAATATTATCAGTTAATCCCGTTGTCAGAATCAACTATATGTACTTACCATCTCAACACCTACCTATTAAGAGAAATGCAATAATATTATTTTTATTTTTACTACTTCTATTGTATATTATTACTTTTAAAATATCTATACTACATGTATATCTAATTTAGCAACTGCTACGTTAGTATATTTCTTTATTTAATATTTGTTTTTTATTCATAAGTTTTATTTGTTTCTTAATTTAAAAATATATAGTATATCTTATTTTTTATCTTTTTTCTGTAATGACACGACTCCCCAATTTAAACACGAGAAATTTTTTCTCTTTTAAATTGGGTAGATTCATTAACAAGAAATTATTTTATTTGTAATTATTTTTAAGAACCATGTATTTTCCTTATGTAAATCTGTTATATGTATGTATATTTCAAAATAAAAAAAAAAAAAAAAATCTTCCGCGAAGGAAGCGCCTTTGGTAACAAATCATGCCGCGAAGGTAGAACCAAATTTCGTGTTATTGTCCACTGCCATCATCAACATAAAGGACGATGCCGGACAATCAATTCAAACAAGAGCTCTATTAGATTCTGGGGCACAAACTAATTTTATAAGTAAGGAATTTGCAAAGAAATTGAAATCAAAAGAGAAAAGGGTCAACATTCCTGTTACGGGAATCCACAATAAGATTTTAAATATAAAATATAAAGTGGAATTCAATATAACTTCAAGCTATTCTGAATATAAAAGGAATATAGAATGCCTGATAATACCTGAAGTGACCAGTAACCTGCCACAAATTTCCTTTCAGAGAAAAGACGCGGGGATCCCTAGCGGTCTCCAATTAGCAGATCCGAACTTCAACATTACTAGCCCGATAGATCTGCTACTGGGAGCGGAGGTGTTCTGGGAGGTCTTGCATACCGATCGAATGAGAATTGGAGATGCTGGACTCACGCTACAAAGGACCGAGCTAGGATGGCTTGTCGCTGGACCTATCTCCACTCCGAAACCAAAAAGGCCAGTAAATTCCTGTAATTTATCCTGTTATTGTTCCTAATTTATATTGTTCCTAGATTATTGTTGCCTTCGTATGGCGCTGCGCGTTTCAAACCCGGTCCGCTATTTAACTAAAAATAAATCGGTTGAGATCCTTTTTTTTTAAATGTTTTTAGCATTTACGGGTTCGAGGAGTTAATCCCAGTCACAACAATCCATTTACCTGTCTTAATTTAAACTATATAAGTGATTAATTTCAACTTTATGTGACAAAGTGACGTTTCTTTGATTTAAGTTCTTAGTGTAAATATGTATTAAAACAACAGTTTGATAGGTTATAAATACACACATAGATTTAATTAGTAATATTAATTAGTGATATAGTGCGCAATTACGATATCAGACGTTGTTTAGTGGATTTTTAACAAAAAGTGTGCCTAGGTACAAAGTAAATTCTCACCGTTTGATAATGACATCACACGGTAATTATTCGAGCGATTCTGAGGATGAAGAGGATTCTAATCTAGAGAAATTGAAATCTTTGAGTCCTCAAGAATTGAAAATGATGGCTGCGCAAACAAAACGCCAAAACAAAAAAATGCGAGAAATGATGCAAACACTGAAAGAATATGATCTACAATTAATTTTATTGGAACAGAAAAGTATACTTTCAGTGAATGATCAGGCAATTCTTAATGGAATAAAGAAATCTAAGAAAAAATTACTTAAATTAATTACAGAAATGACTGGGTCCATATCCGCTTTGGCTCTTCCTGAAACGCTTGTGTTGCCACGTTTAGATACTGACAATCCAATTCCCTCGAGTGTTACCTCTCTACATGATAGTGATTCTGAGGACGAAATTTTACCAGCCCCTGGTACTTCTGCTACAGTGGTCACAATCGAACAGTCGCCTAACCAAGACAATAGAAAGAGGACGAGGTTCAGTGACTCACCACATGCGGAGCAAATTCGGATTGTCTCCTCTCTTAAACGATGTATGCAAATAGTAAAAATCGTGAACGACGGCACCAACAAAATGAAAAAATCAGACAAGTCAGAAATTATGAAGATCGTGGACTCTTTGATGTCTGATTTCACCTCGCTCGCTTTAGACTTGAATAGTGTAAAATCTCGAAGTGCCACTATTGATGAAATAATGAATGCACAGGCTGAAATGTCTAATAAAGTTGATAAAATTATAGCTGCACAGGCATCTATACCGGGTGTAATGGATTCCGGTGTGACATCACAACCAGTGAGATCGTACGCTGGAATTGTGGCTGGAGACCGATCCGCTATATTGGTTTATGGTGGAGTTGAGCGACCGATAGTTCCTTTACAGCCCACTGTACTCCTGTACCCCAGTATTCCGGAAGGTAAAACTTCCGATGAAACTAAGAAGATCATCACATCCGTTCTGAACCCAGCTACTGATGGCTTTCAGATTGTCCGTTCAAGAAAAATAAAAGGTGCAGGAATTCTCCTGCAGACATCTAATACTGTTGGTTTGGATAATATTAAAAAGAACACTGAAAAATTAGGTGCTTCTGGCATCAAGGTAGTACAGCCTCTTGGCAGACTACCAAAAATTGTATTATATGATGTTCCCAGCTGCGATATTTCCGGTGACCCCGAACTTTTCAAAGAAATTTTTGTTAATAATATTGAGGGTAAATCTATAATTACAAGGGAGGATCATTTGAGAACGATGCGGCGCGTTTCACTCTTTGGGAAACGTGGCCAACCTACTATGAATATGGTGGTTACCGTTCATCCTGAGGTTAGGAAGATTCTAGTGGATAGTGGTCATTGCTTTCTTGGGTGGAACGCCTGTCGCGTTCGCGATTTTATTGGAGCCATCAGATGTTTCAAGTGTCACCTGTATGGCCATGTAAGCAAGACTTGCATTCAGGAAGTAATTACGTGTCGTCATTGTGCCGAAAGTGGTCACGATTATGAGGATTGCCCCAAAAAGGCAGAGGCCGCTGTCTGTGCTACTTGCAGACGTTTTAAAAAAAAAGATGATCACCCCACGGGTGATAGAAACTGTCCTGCACAGCGAGCCGCTATTGATATACAAGTCAGGATGACCGATTATGGTCGTCCTTGATCCTCCTTTCAAGTTTGGGTATGTTATATATTTCTTTTTTTATTGTTTCTTATTGTGATCTTTCTGTGTATCACTTTTTTTTATTTAAATTTAATTTTTGTGTGAAAAGAAATTTTTAGTATTTTTATCTTATTTTTTCTTTTATTGTGATATCGCTGTGTATCATTCTAGTTATATTGATTTTGGTTGAGCAAAGTTCCTAGAACTTTATATATTTTGTATTGTCTACTCCACCTCAGTCTCTGTATCTTTCAGGTGACTTTACTTGTAATCTTAATATTTTTACAGTTATTATTTTTCCATTGTTTTGAGTGATGGCATTGTTTTTTCTTATATTTTTCTGTAAAGTTTTATAAAATAATATTAATCATACTCTCTGTATTTATCTCATGTTATGTTCATCATTCATTACACTAACCCATCACCTCATTTTCAGACTAACTCCTGTTTTACAGGGACATTTGAGGGTTTAGCTTCGTGCATTATAAGTAGCTTCGTTTATTAAAAAAAATTAGAGTCCTTGTGAGAGCCCTGAAGGAGTAACCATCTGTTACTTATACCAGGGCGGGAAAGCGGTTGGATTACCTCAAGTGTTCCTAATTGTTATTGTTCCTGTAATTTATCCTGTAATTGTTCCTGTATTTATTCCTGTAATTTATCCTATCTGGGTTGAGAGATGGCCTGAGCTTAGAGTCGCTGATTAATAGATTTTGACACCAGGTGTACTTGTTCCTGACTTACCACGGTCTTTCTTCTTTGCTTCTTCTCTACGACCAATATTGCCCAGGATGTACAGTATTTATATTTTCTTTCATGTTTATTTGTTTTTCATGCGCTGCGTCATTGAACTCTCATGTTTTGATTCCAGGTACTTGGTTTAATGCCTTACACTTTTTCGTTATTTTGTAACATACACTTTAGTTATGATTACTCTTTTAGTTTTTTAATTATGATTACCGTTATGATTTAGTTGTGATTAGTTTTTTTTAGTTATGATTACCGCGTAGAACTGAACTCACTTGTTTGTTCTGTGCCGTCCTTCTCCCCATATAAGGGGTTGGACCCTGGACCGAGTCCCCGCCTACTGACCATGGCCGGTCTTATGGAACTGGTGGAGTTGCACCTGTCTGCCGCGCCACCCCCCGTGACATGAAGAGGCTGGGGAGAAGGCTGAACGGCATCTGAAAGCTGTCCGTCCGGCCTCCGGCGACCCGACGCTTTTCTCCCTAGGGTCTTCTTCTATGATTTCCAGTTACTTTCGTCTAGGCACCACCGGCTAGCTGGCTTAAGGACGACGCCGCCGGTTATCGGGAGGCCGGACAATTAGCCTTCTTCATTCTCTCGGGTACTGCCGATAGTCAGGTTGCGGTGACACCAGTTCTACTATGTATATATATACATTATTTTTCTTTTGTTTCTTTTTTCTTTTATGTACAGTGCCCGGTGCTGCCCGCCGGATTGTGTGTGGTCTTTCGCTGTCATGAGCTGATTACTCATGACGGCTGCTGTCATTTTGTATTACTTTATTTTTTGTTCATGTTACTAACAACTTGTTTGACTGTCCATGAGGCTCACTGCTTTTGCATTGACACCTCCATGGGCTTTATAATTGTAGAGATTGACCATTACAGTACAGTCCTGTAGGCGCGTCCGCATACCGCTACCTAACACAGTATGAGGGGACATTGAAGGTCTAGATTCGTTACATTAAATGGAGAGCCGTTTATTCAAAAAAATTAGATTCTTGAGAGAACTCCGAAGGGGCAACCATAAGTTGCCTATACCGGGGTGGGACAGTGGTGGGTACTTCAATGTAATTTATCCTTAAATTTATTGCATAAGCAATTAGAAAGCTTTTGGAAAATAGAGGAAGTAACTCCTGTAAAACATAGAAGCCACGAAGAAAGAGCATGTGAAGAGAGCTTCTTACGCACGCATGAAAGAGATGAGAAAGGACGTTTTGCGGTAAGATTACCGCTGCGGCCCAATATTAATCAAATGGGTGAAACCCTAAAGGTGGCTGAAAAAAGATTCTATAATATGGAAAAAAAATTTCTTGCCAATAAGGACCTGATGCTAGATTATAAAAAATTCATGAAAGAGTATCAGGAATTGGGGCATATGACGCTGTGCGAAGCACCGCCAAAAGATAAAATTCATTATTATTTGCCACACCATGCAGTGATGAAGGAGTCTAGCACGACAACCAAAACCAGGGTCGTGTTTGACGGATCAGCCAAGTCATCAACCGGTATATCATTAAACGACGCCCTCATGGTAGGGCCAGTTTTACAAAAGGATTTATGTGCGCAATTATTATTTTTCAGAAAGCACCAGTATGCATTAACCGCCGACATCGAGAAGATGTATCGTCAAATATTGGTGCAGCCTGAGGATAGAGATTTGCAGCGCATAGTCTGGAGGGACTCTCCGGAAGAAGAAATCCGACACTATCAACTCAATACTGTCACCTACGGTTTGGGACCATCATCCTTTCTGGCTACCAGATGCTTGGAACAGTTAGGAACAGAAAATCAAGAAGCATACAGAAAGGTCAGTCGCATCCTCAAATACAACTTTTATATGGATGATTTGATAACTGGCGACAAAAATGAGGCAGATTGTCTCACTATTAAGCAACAGTTGAGCAGCATTTTGGCATCTGCTGGCATGAATTTACGAAAATGGCGATCAAATTTACCCTCTATAAGTTCGAAACCAGAGAGTGATACAGATATGATTATTACTGATAACCCCAAGGAAAAGAAAATTCTAGGGTTGTCATGGAATAATCAGCAGGACTATTTTCAGTACATTGTAGAGCCCTTAGAAGCCTGCGTTAAAAGCAAACGCCAAATGTTATCATGTATCGCCTCTACCTTTGACCCATTGGGACTGATAGGCCCAATAACTTTAGTCGCAAAACTGATAATGCAAGGTTTGTGGCAAACTAAGATTCAGTGGGACGAAGATGTTCCATCTGAACAGATGAATGCGTGGAATTCATACATAAATGAATTACCTCTTTTAAATAATTTAAAAATACCGAGAAAGGTAATTTGCAAACATCAAGTTAAACTGCATCTGCATGGATTCTGTGACGCCTCGGAGAGGGCCTATGCAGCATGTATATATATAGTGTCTACTGATGAATCGGGAAACACAACTTCTTATTTAGTCACATCAAAATCAAGGGTGGCACCGTTGAAAAGCATATCACTACCAAAGCTGGAGCTTTGTGGTGCTGTTTTACTCACAAAATTAGTGAACTATGTCAAAATAGCTATGAACTTAAATGAAATAGATACAACCTACTGGTGCGATTCCATGATAACGCTATTCTGGATTCGTGGACAGCCAGCAAGGTGGAACACATTTGTGGCCAATAGGGTAGCTGAAATCCAAGAATCCAGTCAACCCGCACAATGGAAACACGTAAGATCGGAGGATAATGCGGCGGACGTTTTATCCAGAGGCGCGACGGTGTTGCAGCTACTAAAGTCTGACATCTGGTGGCATGGACCCACCTGGTTGATTTCAGGCGATTACCCGATTACCAGCAGTGAAGTTACTCCGTTGGATCTACCAGAAGAAAGATTAAAACTAACTTTAATTTCAGCCGTAAAACAGGATTGGGAAATATTTTCCAGATACTCTTGCTTAACCAAATTGCAAAGGGTGACAGCTTATATTTTAAGATTTATATTTAATTGCAGAAATTCTTTGTCCAGGCGTAGCAGAGCACTAACTGTTTACGAATTGGAGAATTCACTTCACTTATTAATATCTCGTGCACAATGTTTTGCATTCCCCGAAGAGACGAGGGCCTTACAAGCCGGGGTAAATGTAAAGAATAGTAGTAGGTTAAAGTCATTAAATCCTTATTTGTTTAAGGATTTAATCCGGGTGGGGGGTAGGTTGTCCAACGGAAAAATGATATCGGAAAGCCAACAGCACCCCATAGTACTACCATCACATCATAAACTAAGTGAGCTTATTGTCAGGCACTACCATTATTTATATTTACATGCAGGAACGCAGGCATTGTTAGCGTTATTAAGAATGAAATACTGGCCGATTATGGTTAAAAATTTAATTAAAAAGGTTCTGAGATACTGTATTATATGTTTTAGATGTAACCCGAAAACAGAGCAACAACTGATGGCGGACCTACCTGCCGAACGAATAACGGAAGGTCGCGCATTTCAATCATCAGGCGTGGATTTCTGCGACCCCATTTTGATCAAATCAGGTGTTAGCCGTAAGACTCACAGCGTAAAATCTTATATATGTCTATTTATATGTATGGTAACCAAAGCAATACATCTGGAACTAGTAATGTCTTTAAGCACTGATAGCTTCTTAAATGCGTTTAAACGTTTCATCTCGCGAAGAGGGAAACCCAGTAAAATGTTTTCAGATAACGCCACTAATTTTAAGGGCGCGAATAATGAATTAAGGGAAATATATGAATTTTTGGAAAATTCAAATGAAAAAATTGATAAATACTTAGCCAATTTATCTATTCGCTGGAAATTCATACCAGCAAGGGCCCCGCACTTCGGGGGACTTTGGGAGGCAGGGATCAAATCAGTAAAATATCATTTGAAAAGGGTAGCAAACGTTTCACTATTAACATATGAGGAATTCAGTACTGTATTATGTCAAATTGAATCATGCTTGAATTCATGTCCCCTCTGTCCGCTGTCCAATGACTCCAAAGACCTAAAACCTCTCAGTCCTGGTCACTTTCTCATTGGAACGAGTTTAGCAGCGATCCCGGAGCAGAATTTGCAGAATGTAGCAGTCAATAGATTGAATCATTACCAAAAATTAAACCAACTAATACAGTCTTTTTGGTCGAGGTGGCGCAAAGAATACTTGGCTGAGCTGCAGACCCGGATGAAATGGACTGGCAACAACCAAAGGCAGCTGCAACCAGGCCAGATGGTCATTCTGAAGGAAGACAACGAACCTCCTTGTTTTTGGAGGCTAGGACGAGTGCACGCTGTACATCCCGGGCCTGATGGAAGAGTACGAGTGGCTACCATCATCACAGCACAGGGAACGGTCCAGAGGGCAATATCAAAACTATGCCTGCTTCCAATTGAGGACAACAAATGCGAAAATCATCTACCCGAGATGGACCAGGGAGAATAAGAAGCGACCCAGTAGCGCCAACACAGTGTGGCGCCCCCAAGCAAGACATAATAACCAGAATAACCAGATTCTATAACCAGACTTTAAATTAATAAAAAGTACAAATAAAAGCGAAAAACAATAAAAAATTAATGAAAAAAATGCAAACAAAAGTGTAAAACAATAAAAAGGCAAAATGAATAAAGGTGGTGGAGGTCGTGACCTCTTGTGAAACTTGTGTAAAAAGAAAAACCAGATTGAGTGAAAATTAAAGGTTATAAGCTAACCAAAATAATAATAATAATTATAAAAAAAACACTGCAAGTGCCCACATATATTTAATTTTAGACATTTAATAATATTTACAATAAAATTGGCTGTCCTGGAAGGAAGACCTGGTCCCGTCCTCATTGTATTGTGTTTGTCCTAAAATTGAATGTGTAATTTATTGTTATAACTCTTTGATTTAATTAACTTTGAATTTTTAGCTAGAGCATGTAAATATGAATTTGTTAATTGCACAATTTAATCTGGGGTGAAATAGTTAAAGTAAAAAAAAATTGTGAGCTATTTTTAGTATTATAAGTAGTATATTTTTTGTTCATTTTAGTATAATAAAAACTCAATCCTCACCGTTTTTTGGCTGGGAATATGTCTAAAATTCAGACCTTTAAAAATCGAATTTAGCCAGGAATCACACCTCTCGAGATCCACGTAAAAACATTAGGTGAGAACTCTCATAGTTAGTTAGCTAAATTATCAACAGATGTCCGGAAGGTACAAAGCTGTGACCAGCCAAGGAGATTTTCTATAAATGGCGGTTTTTTAAAGGGATATACCTCTTTTCTCTTCGTCGCTTCGCTGAAACTACACCTAATTAAGTACTAACTCCTTGGTCTGTCTCGGGTAGTTTTGTATCTTCCGATTATAAAAAATGTAATTGGAAATAGAACAAATAAATCAAGAGCCCCTTAAAAATTGTCCTGAAGATGAGTCTTTATTTTACCGGTTCCTTACCTTAAAACTTTACAGGTTGCATAATACTGAAAATGTCTTTGTCCATGTGTGGTGTGTGTTTTCGGTATATTCAGTGTTTTATTTGTTGAGGACCTGGTTTTTGTTATAGTTTTTGGTTGAATTGGAATATGTAGTTTGTTTTGGACGAGGTATATTATAGCAAATTTGGCATAAAGTTGTCTTATTGTCATGATTTCTAATATTTTGTAAATTTCGCTAGAATCTGTGTGAAATGGTACTTGCAGGATGCGCTTAATTGTCGCTTTTTGTATTTTTTGGATTGGGTCAATTGCTATGTTTGTAGCACTTCCCCAAGCTAGTATTCCATATGTGGCAATGGATTGACAGAGTGCAAAATAGATTGACCTTAGTATTGTTAGTGGGAAGATGTTTTTAATGTGCTTTATTAGGTGCATGACTCGTTTGAGTTTATTTGTGATGAAAGTAATATGGTCAGTCCAGCGTAAGTGTGAATCAATAATAACCCCCAGGTATTTTGTATGTTTTACCCTTTCTATATGTTCGCACTGGCAGTGGGATAAAGTACAGTCATGTAGAAGTAAGTCTATATATTATGTATTATTATTGTCAATATATTATGTATGTACTTGCACATTAAAAAAATTAAAAGCTAACAAAATTAATAATGCTATAACATATGCTTTAAAAAAACATGATGTTTCTTATCAATCTGCATTTTATAAAACAAGTATACTTACTATTAAAACTGAAAATCCCAAGATATATTCAAAAACGATAACAAAAACTTAAAAAAAAATCTCCATAATCAAATTAGGGAACGTACCCATACTACGTGACACGTTTAGAGGGGGGGGGGGTCTTCAAAATGTCACGCTCTATACAAATGAGCGGCGGGTTGCTTAGGATTTTGGTCACTGGGGGGGGGGGGGGGTTAAAAATTGCAAAAAGTTGGTCACGTAGTACGGGTACGTTCCCTTAACTGTCAACATTATAAAAAAATACCTGCTCTTACGCAACAAAAATTGGAATATTGTTATAAATTTTAAAGATATCTATAAAAATATCTCATGTCTGTTCTCAATGTCTTACTTATACCTATGTATTTCGGAATATCCACAAGATATAAAAAATAATAATTCCATAGTCTATACATTAAAAAAACGTCATATCTTTCATCATTCTACATACTATAAAATTAGTATATATGAAAATTTTTGCAACACACGTGTTTTATTTAGAAATTAATAAAAAAGAATAACCTATCAACAAATTATAAAACGACATTTATGTTTATTTTTTATAATGGTTTTTTCTAACATAATTTTATTTTTTATAATGTTTTATTATAAAACGACATTTCGTTTTAAACCAAAAATGTGGAAAATTCAATTCGAATTTACACTATTACCTGGAGGCGATGGCAGGTCAAATATTATTAGCGTTACAAAAATAGTCACAAGTGATGAAAAAGTGTTTACAATACCAGAAATGCTACAATCCGCCAGCCATCACGAGGAGATAATGAAACTTTTGGAAAATAAAAAATAGTTTGAAAAAAAGATACCAGGTTAGAAGAGTCTGGTTAACCATGACAGAAGAACTGAAAAAAACATATGTAGACAAAGATGGAAACCTACAGTTTGGAGACCAATACCTCGAAGAATTGGACGAAAAAAGTTTACAAGTACATCAAAAAGAAGATGCATTAGGAAAATTGATTGAAAAGTTAATGGAAGATAAGCAACAGAGCTTAAAAAACATTGCCGAGAAGTTTGTTATAGAAAAATTCTGCACTAAAAATACAAATGCAAGCCAGTGGATAGAAGTGTTTGAAAAATAATGTTTGCGGTTTGATGTGACCATAGATGGAAAGAAAATAGAAAAACTCAGATTGTTCATGGATAAATCTTGTATAGACTGGTACAGTTCCATGATTATAAAACTAACAATGAACTCAGAGTGGTCAACATGGAAAAACAAATTGTGTGAATCATTTGCAAACAAAGGATGGAACCCTGTCACATACGCACTATCATTTAGATACAAAGATGGTTCTCTGTTGGATTATGCTATGAGAAAAGAAAAACTTCTATTGGATATGAGAAGATCAATTGACACCGGTACTTTGATAGATCTTGTTGCTTCCGGACTACCAGAATTCATACTTAGCAAGATCGATAGAGAAGGATTACAAGATACTGTAGATTTGTTTAATGAAGTAAACAAGTATGAACATATGGTCAAAAAAAAAAGATTTATGAATAAGAAAACATTTGGAAATGCAGAACGTAATAAAAATGGGGGTAAAAATCCATGTAAAATTTGTGAAAAATTTAATAAAGGCATTCGTTACCACCCTGAAGCTACATGCTGGTTCAAAACAAAAGAGGATGAAAATTTTAAGAGAAATGCCATTAAACGTGTTAACAATTCAGTGATAGAAACTGAGTTAAATGAAAATGATCAAAAAAACTAATAGTAACACCATTAATAAAAGTCAAACTATTACTAAATGGTAATTTAAAAATATACGGAATTTATGATTCGGATTCAAATGTTTCTCTAATTAATTCTAAGTTATTGAAACTAAAAGGAAAAGGAAACAATTTGAATGAAGCAAATTTAGTAACGATTAATGGTGTTAAAAAGACGAGTGGTTTGACAACTTCAAAAATAAAAATGTTTGAATTGGAGAAAAAAGTTGATGTGTACATTATTGATGAACACAATTTCAAGTATGATTTTTTGATTGGATTAGACATGATAAAAGACTTCAAACTTATCCAAAGAGAAGACTTACAAATATCACAGAAACTCTGCCTGAATAATTCAAATAAAAAAGAAAAAGATTCTACAGATATGAAAACGAATACTGAATTTAAACATATAGAAAAACACAGAATTAATTTTAACGAACATGTTAAAGAAGAAGATTTTTAAAATAACAATAAATCATTTAAATAATGATCAAAAAACCGAAATAAATGAACTAATAGACAAATACACATCAGTGTTTGCGAAGAGTAAATATGATGTTGGCACTGTTAATGGATATGGAGCGAAGATAGACATATTAGTGGATAAATATTGTAGTAAGAGGCCTTACAGATGCAGTGTAGAAGATAAAAAGGAAATAGAAGAGCAAATAGCAAAATTATTAGACAATAAACTGATAGAAGAGTCGTACAGTCCATTTGCTGCACCGGTTACTCTAGCATTTAAAAAAGAAGAAAACAAAAGATCCAGATTATGCATAGACTTCAGAGACTTAAATAAAATAGTAATACCCCAAGCTCAACTATTTCCATTGATTGAAGACCTAATGACAAAGACCAGAAATTGCAAATTTTTTTCAACGCTGGATATAAACTCAGCCTTTAGGTCTATTCCGTTGTGGATTGAAGACAAAAAAACACGATTTGTAACACAGGAGGGACATTATCAATGGACCTGCCTGCCTTTTAGATTGAAGACTTCTCCGGCAATTTTTCAAAAGATATTAAGCAATATATTGAGAAAATATAAACTAAACGAATTTGCTGTCAATTACATAGATGACATTCTTATTTTTTCAAAAACTTTCGCTGAACACATTAATCATCTGACAAAGCTGCTGAATGCAATCAAAACAGAAGGTTTTAGATTAAAATTTACAAAATGCACATTTGCATCAGATGTGGTAAAATATCTGGGTCATATTATTCAGAATAATTCAGTCAAGCCAGTAAAGGATAACTTGATTTCAATAAAGAATTTTTCTATTCCAAAAACACAAAAGAATGTGAGACAATTTCTAGGAAAAATCAACTTTTATCATGAGTACATTCCGAAGAGTGCAATAATACTAGATCCTTTGCATAATTTATTAAGGAAAAATCAAAAGTTTATTTGGACTGATAAATGCCAAAATGCTTTTGAAACGATGAAAAACCTAATATGCTCTCAACCGATCTTGGAAATTTTTGATCAAGATTTACCAATTAATATATATACAGATGCTTCTCTAGAGGGTGTTGAAGCTATTTTAAAACAGACACAATCTGATGGAAAAGAAAAACCTGTTGCTTACTTTTCGAAAAAATTAAACGGCGCCCAGAAAAAGAAAAAAACAATTTACTTAGAATGCTTAGCTATAAAAGAGACAGTGAGATACTGGCAATACTGGTTGATAGGTAAACCATTTACAGTTTGTTCAGATCACAAACCGCTGGAAAATATGAATATCAAATCTAGAACTGATGAAGAGCTGGGTGACTTAACATATTACTTATCCCAATATGATTTTCAAATTAAATATTCTCCAGGAAAGTACAATATTGAAGCTGATTGTCTAAGCAGAAACCCAGTCTTAGAACCAGATGAGAACCAAGATGAGCAATTAAAATTTGTCAACTTAATAAAATTAGAAGATATCTTAAAAGATCAGTTCAAAAATGAGAAGATACAGTGCAGAAAAGATAAATTGATATCGAAGAATAATGTTTATTACAAGAAAGTTAAAAAAAAGAAAAAATAATTCTATCAGAAAAATTCAGCATAGATTTTATCAAAAATGTTCACACAGACCTAGGTCACATAGGAATTAATCAAATGCAAAAAATGATAAGCTCATGGTACACATCAGAAAACATGACACAATATAAAGAGAACTTGCAAAAGTTGTGCAGTATGTTTAAAGAACAAATCAAGAGGTCAAAATAAATATGGATTGATGTCCTACTTGGGTCCCGCAACAAAACCTTTTGAAATATGTTCTATTGATACGATAGGTGGTTTTGGGGGTTCACGGTCAACAAAGAGATACTTGCACCTGCTATCAGATCATTTCACGGGGTTGGCATATATTTTGACGTCAAAAACTCAAAATACCAACGATTTCATTAAACTCTTAAACTCCACAGAAACTAATGACATTGGTATGATACTATCAGATCAATATCCGGGTCTTAATTCTAGAGAATTCAAAAAATTTTTGGATGAAAAAATTATTCCAATCATTTTTACTGCAGTAAACTCGCCTTTCTCAAATGGATTAAATGAAAGATTAAATCAAACGCTAGTCAATAAAATTAGATGCAAAATCAACGAAAATGACTTAAAAGTGGCTTGGACAACTATAGCCCGTAATTGTGTAAAAAACTATAATGAAACGGAGCACACTGTCACTGGATATGCGCCTCAGTACCTACTTAAGGTGAAACAGATGTGACAATTCCCATACAATCTATTTTTCAGCCGCATTTGAAAACTACAGATAACCTTTTATTTATTTTAGTGCCGAAAAATAATACTAATAATGACATTACCGCGAACCAAAATTTCACTGTTCTATCACTAATAATAACCAAGTAATTAAATTAACAAAAGTAATTATTTTATGCAAACACCGCCAGCTAAAATGCACTAATCTGTATTAGAAGGAGACAAACCTATGTGAGAGCCATTGGTTTCACGTGCACGCTTTCAACCCATTTCTACGGCGTTAAAGTGGTCAGTATATTTGTAGTAAAAATGCCAATTTGCGTGGCTTGATTTGTTATTCTGATAGAATGTTCGTTTTGCTTTTTTATGAATGTTCCAGTATTACTTGGGGCAAAGAACATTTGCGGTTAAGGGCACGCAGTAAAAAAGGTAAAATTAACTATATAATTATGGTGACAGCGACTGTAATTATTTAGAACTTTCTTAAATCTGTAATTATCACTAGACGCCTGCCTAGTTATTTTGTTATTGAGACGTGCTAAACAATAAAATGCATAGATCGAGCTGGTTGCCTACTATTCTCTCTGATTTATGTCTGTTGCCATGGGTTTAGAAGTTTGAAGACTTTACTGCCTACAAGAATAACAAAATTTTGTGCAGCGCATTATTGTTATTCTATAAAAATGAGGCGTGCCCTTTATAAGAAACATAGCTATTAGCCCAGTCAGTGGGGGATAAAAAGGGCCTTTAGCTTGCAAAAGGTCATGTAGTAGCGATTTTGATATATGTTGTTAAGATTGGGACTCTAAAGAAAAAAAAAAGTTTTCGACCTCGGGAGGGTCGAGCTCGATCCGCCATCTTGGATTGAAGGTCCCAAAATTTGGTTTTTTCAAAATAATTATGAAATGGTTGATTTTACAACCAAGTTGTTCAAGGTGAACTTGAAGAAAACTAAATTACGTACATTTTAGGTGCAAGGTTTTTTTTTGTAAGTCTAATAGGTAACGAGTAACAGTGGCGGAAATGTGAATATTTTTCTAAAAAATGATGAAATTCTCAATTCGTGTTATTTTTTCGGGTTATTCATTACATAACTAGCTGTTAAAAACCCGCTCCGTAGGGTTTTACTGCTAGGCCCTGTAGACAGCTTTTGGTTTGGCTTCGCCCAGTTAGTGTTGGTGACCATTTTATACATAATTATATTATATAATATATTTTTTATCATATCATTATAATAATTTTGTTAACTCATCCACACCACCAAGAGGTAGAGAACATGGCGCATTTTTTTATTGTGGTATCCCCTGTAGGTCTACTCCACAGATATACCAGCGATGGTAGATTTCGAAATTATTTTATATATTGGCTATTGCGTAATGATATTTTTTTGTTGATGCCGGTTGGTTGATATCGACATCTTAATAACAGTCTTCATTAATGTCATCATCTAATTCATTGCCTGTGGTACTGAGATTCTGGGCTTCCATTGACAAAATCTCTTCAATTTCTTCCTCGACATCGATATGAACCTCTGGCGAATTTCGGCATGTTTGACCATAACAGCACCCACACACAATAGAACAATTCAATCCAGCTTTCCTGCAGCCACATGCAACGCCGCATCCTTTTTTACAATTACATGAAATAAATTTCAATAAAGTCTCGGGTGCTGGTTTCTTTGTCATTCTTACTGGAACAAGCCCGTTGGTGCCACGTTTCCAGCCCCAGTTTTCTGGATTTTTTTGGATTTCATACAATTTTTGGACTTGGTGGTACGTCCTAAATGCATGGTACCGTGCAGCGTCGTTCATTGGTAGCAAAGAGGCAAGATTGAATTTGCTTTTTGTTGTTGACTTTGTGAAACGTTGGTAGCGGACTTCTTCCAAGGTTTCCTTATCCATGTCACCCCCGTACAAAGCAACAAGAAAGCGTGTTCCTGCATCTGCTATGTCTTCTGGTTTTGCATCATGTTGTTTGAAGATTCCTATCATGGCATTGAGTCTTGTGTCGTTCTGTACAAGTGAACAAATTTTTTTTTCCTTGGTTGAAGACGGACGATGTTGTATGTTGTATCGCAGCCACTAAAGGCATGGAGAAACAGAATATTCTCAGCCGCTTCTTTGTATTTCACACTATTCGCGGAATACAGTCTTTCAAAAGTTTTGCCTCTCCCGGGTTTGCGAAGATATATACTTCTTTCGGGTGGTGCCAATGCTGTTAGCAGAACTAGGAGATCAACGTCTTCGCCAATAACGAATACAGAGTCAAATGATGAACACAAGGAAATCGCAGTATTGACGCAGTATCAACTCATCAGCATCTTCTTCAGCCTGCTTAACTGTAAAATCAGCCTGTATAAATTGCTTTGTAAGCATCGAAATCAGACGGACTTTGTTATTTTCATTGGCTAAAAAACGTTCTTGTGAAACTTGAACTGGCATTGTTTCATCGAAAAGCACATCTGCATACATATGCTTCTTCAATCGGCGAAGTCTTTCTGCGGTTTTTGTATTTTTTTCACCATCATCTAGCGGATATCTATCGAAAACAATAACTGCATGTGATCCATAGTGATGTCTTACATAGTGAACGTACTTCTCGCAAATTGACCCAAAAAAATCATTACGATTCCATACAACTTTATGTAAAAGGTATCCTCCATCCACAACATTAATTTTGCTACCTTCAAGTTGCACGCCTTCTGGAAGTTGTTCAAAAACACCATAAAATGATGATTTCGTACCTTTGCGCATTCCTTCTTCTGAGAAAAGCGACAAAGGAAATGGGGCGAGTTCGAATTTATGGTAATCCTTCAATTCTTCGTCGGATTTCTTCAAAATACACATTCTCTGGAACAACATTAGCGGGTTGATGGAAATAGTTGTTTCGCCGATCTTGATGCTGCTGTTGACTGCTACTAATGGAATAACTTTGTCCTTACGTTTGAATTTAATAGATTCAAAATTTGTATACCTGGTAACCATGTTCGACATCCTCTCGGTACCTATTTTGGATAAATGACAATTAATCTTTTCATCCCCGACAACTCCAGTACTGATAGAAAGAAGTGAATTGATTCCAAGTCAGCTATAGACTAGGAGCCCACTATAACAACGTCAATCGACGTCATCGAGCACACGGATGATGCTATAGAAGTATATTGTTTGTGGGAATACGTTAAAATGATATTTTGTAATATGTTCTTACAAAAATTTTTCAAGAAAACTTGAGTTTTACAATTTTTTGTCAAAATTGTCTTCTTTCTTCCGCTGTAACTCGTTACCTATTAGACTTACAAAAAAAAAAATTACACATAAAATGTACGTAATTTAGTTTTCTTCAAGTTCGCCTTGAACAACTTGGTTGTAAAATCAACCATTTCATAATTATTTTGAAAAAACCAAGTTTTGGGACCTTCAATCCAAGATGGGGGATCGAGCTCGACCCTCCCGAGGTCGAAAACTTTTTTTTTTCTTTAGAGTCCTAATCTTAACAACATATATCAAAATCGCTACTAGATGACCTTTTGCAAGGTAAAACTACGGAATGACTGGGCTATATTCCGGGAAGAGAGTGAATCCAAGACTTAGTGCAAACGGGATGAAACGTCAGCACGGCGAATTGGAATACAGGAATTACTCGGTCCTCGGTCAAACAACTCGGTCTTGGCACACACTCTTTGCCTCACTCACATTCATACATCGTCTCATACATACACTTCTGTCATTCTGACTTTTGACATGACCCGACTAAATTATCTGATTCACTTGATCGTGCCGTGTCTTCCTCGTGTATCCCCGACTTCTTCTACCATTCACATTTACGTCATATATTCTTCTTACACTAGGTACCTACCTTCTTAGGTACCTACCTACTTTCTTCATTTATTCGCTCTACATGCCCAAACCATATAAGGGCCCCTTTCTTAATCTTACTCATTATCCACATTTTCTAGGTACATTCTATAGTTAGGTTATAATATGTTATAATTATTATTATAGTATTGTTAAATTTTGACTAATTATCTATCCCCGTTTTGTCGCTGATACCTAGGTACCTAGGATGGGTAGAGTCAGAGTTGAAAGTGAATGGGAAGAAAACGCGATCATACACTACTTTAGTGTAAAAAGAATATATGATGCAAATGTGAATGGTAGAAGAAGTCGGGGACGCCCGATGAAGACATGGCACGATCAAGTGAATCGGATACTTGAGACGGGCCATGTCAAAAGTCAGAATAATAGAAGAGTATGTATGAAACGATGTATGAATGTGAGTGAGGCAAAGAGTGTGTGTCAAGACCGAGTTGTTTGGCGGTCCGTCCTCTCTGCCTACCCCTGCGGAGAAATGGCGTGATGGTAGTTAGTTAGTTAGTTACTTTTATTCCGACTGTTTGTTCTCAAATAATTAATTCGCCGATTGATTGATTGCGCCGGTTTTTTGCGAAAAATGATCTCAAGAGACACTACCTATACTAGGTATAATGTTAGTAGGTATCACAATAACGGAAAAAATTGTTAGATTTCACAGAACAAAAGTTGAAGCCGATTCAATTTAGGGTTTCTATTGTACAGAAAGCCGGTTCTCAATAGGGATATTTCTCATAGATTTTATGAAATAAATCATGTGGAATCTCGGTTTTAGTCTTGCATTCTTTCTTGATATACCTACCTGGGTACCTAGTACCTAAACACATACTTTATAATATTATTTATTTGACGCTTATAGAACAATCATACACGGATTTACCACACATACACCTCAAGGATCTCATTTCTACTTGTGTCCTTCCTCTGCCAGTTAGTTGCCTATGTGTAGTAATTGTAGAGAGGGTGGGTTTGAGCGAACTAGCGCTGTCTCGTTCTAGCGGCCCTTTAACAAACGAGATGGCGCTAGTTCGCTCAAACCCACCCTCTCTGCAGTCACTGCCTGCTGGCCAGCATGCAGTGTCGTGTGTAGAGCCCATCAACAATTTTGCTTGTTCGATCACCCATATCGCTCGATGGGTATAGGGTGGTTCGTATTTAATGTTGCTCAAAAATTTTATTTTTATTTTATTTTATTTTATTTGGAAAACCAACAGTTACATTATTTACTTAGGTGTATTTACATATGTATATGTTATTGAACCAATGATAGGTTTTCACTGGTGTGTATTAATTAGAGAGATTAAAAAGTTATTAAAGTTATAATAGCTTATTTTTGTATACCTTTATATTATACCTTTTAGTTCTCACAAACACTGGCGCGGAAATAAAGTAAACAAATATTCAGATTCAGAGAGAGAAATTAAAATGCTGAAATCTCGTAAAAATATTACTGTATCACCTAAAGTTCCATATTCGGCCGAGTTACTTAAATATCTAAAACATCGCCTAATATCGTGTATAGAAAAAAAATTGATGAAGAAACTTTTTGCTGAAATGAACCTAGAAGCGGCAGAACGATAAAAACTATGGACCTTCTCAGTGACAAAGATAATTAATTATTGGATAAAGTAGATCAATTCAAGCTTTCGGAAAAACATATAAAACAGCCATTGAATGAAAAAGGAACTTACAATAAAAAAAAAAAAATAAATAAAAAAAAATAAAAAAAAAAAAAACAGAAATATGGACAGAATATGTGGAAAGAATTAAAGAAATAAGTAAATAAAAAAAATGCTTCACTGTCAGAAAAAATTAACGATAAGAACAGATATTCATGACAGAAGTTTTTATTCGCTAGGACCGGCATGGGGGTTCATATTTAAAATTTTAAGTAGGGATTTAATAATATTATAGTAGATGGTATTTCTATTCTGTAGAACTGTAGAATTTCTGTAGAATTTCTGTAGAATTTTTGTAGAATTTCTATTCTGTAGACTGAACGCTGTAGAAATGAGATCCCTGAGGCGTATGTGTGGTAAAACCATGTATGATCGTGTGAGAAATGTGGAAATCCGCAAAGAATGCAAGGCTGATGTAAGCGTGATGAGTAAGATCAAGAAAGGAACGCTCCGATGGTTTGGGCATGTAGAGCGATTGAACGAGGAAAGGAGTGTAAGAAGAATATATAACGCAAATGTGAATGGTAGAAGAAGTCTAGGACGCCCAAGAAAGACATGGCACGACCAAGTGAATCAGATACTTGAGTCGGGCCATGTCAAGAGTCAGAATAATAGAAGAGAATGTATGAGACGTTGTATGAATGTAAACGAGGCAAGGAATGTGTGCCAAGACCGGGATGTTTGGCGGTCCGTCCTCTCTGCCTACCCCTGCGGGGAAACGGCGTGATGGTTAGTTAGTTAGTTAGTTAGTTAGTATTTCTATTCCTCCATTGTCTGCGAATTCTGAATATTTTGAGTAAAACACAACAATTCATTTTGACACTTCTCATGTACACTACACAAGTCTTGCAGGCAAAAATCTGAACCTGCTTTTACTATGTACGGTCTCATACGTTAATAATAAGACCGGTCACTTGCCGAGTAAACATTGCATCTGGTTCCCACCCAGGCGTCGTGAGTTTAATTCCTCAGCTGGCTAATTCTTCCATCACGACCCAGGCAACGATTTCCACTTACTGTGATGATAGTAGAAGATTTTTAATTACTGTGAGGTTTTTCGAAACTCGGAAAGTTTGTATTTCATTAAAAAAAAACATGTCACACTTTTGTCGGCGCTCCTGTGCCAGTCGGCCACTCACGCGCCAACTCAATGCCAATCAGAAAGCCAAAACCCGCGTACTAAGCGTGCATCCGGCTGTAAATGTTTACTTGCCGAAAATAAGAAATCGATGTGTTCAGACCGAAAAAAGTTTTTTGGGATGGAGATTCATCAGTTTTACCACTAGTTTACGGCAGGACTGGGCAGTATTTGAATTACTTGTAATTGAAATACGTATTTGAAATACAAATTCGTATTTTGTATTTGTATTGCAATTACTTCCTAAAAATGTATTTTGTAATTGGTATTTCAATTACCTGCTACTAAGGTATTTTGTAATTTGTATTTCAAATACTTATGGCTTCAAAATACATTTTGAAATACATTTAGCGATCTTAATACTGCTAATAAAAAATAAACTGACATACATAGATAAAACATAGACAAAAACGCTATCCTGGAATATTGTCCTATTTTCCTGTGCTATAGCACTCTTACTAATGATTATTTGTAGTTCTCTTATCATTGCTTTATAATGTACTGTACTTTTTTTTGTCATGCTAGTTATTATTATTGTCCTGTGCTATAATAGCACTGTTAGTGTACATTTTGAATCAAATTATATTATTCTTGTCATTGCTTTGCATTGAACATTTTTGTATCGTTGTATTAGATCAAGCACTACATGAATAATTAGACTGAATACTAGATTATTTTTAACTATAGAGCGCACTTGAAGTGAGATAATACAAAATTGCGCTATATAAATGTTATCTATGTATATAAAAATGAATCCTTGATTCCCCTGGTCACTCCATAACTTCAGAATGACTTTACCTATTTCATTGATTTTTTTAAAAGTTTTCTAATACTTTGTAGAAGGTTCTGACGGATAGAAAAATTAAGAAAATTAAGCAGAAAATTGGATAACTTCAAAAAACTTAACTACTATTTTAACTGAAATTGAATTTAGCAGGCAGCTGTTTTTTTTTGTAACAAAAGAATCTTCTATGGATTTTTGAAATTATAGATATTTTAAATAGTTACCAACCCATGTTAGGTATCAGATATGATTAATGTTCTTATAATATACAAAAAAAATATATTTGAAATGTGAAAAATGAAAATTTGAATCAAAAAAATTGTAATAGCTGGCACGCGAGTTGTTTGAAAACTGATTGTACTGGGAGTGAATATAAAGAACGCGGGAGAGGGGTTGGCGGGACGGGGGAGCGGGAGGGGAGAGTGGGTAGACGGGGAAGGTGGAAGGGGAATGCGGGAGGGGAAGGGGATGCGGGAGGGGAACGAGGACGCACGGGAAAGAACATGCAGGGAGAAACAATTTATTTCTTTTAATATGGCATTGCAACGCATGCCGGGAACCAGCTAGTGTTATAATAATAATAATTATTATTATCTAACACCTAAGTCCTGTACCACAAAACTTTAAATGTGGAGCGGAGACGAGATGTGTCTTCTGAACAATATGATTGATCAATTTTTGCACGTCTCTGTTTCACTCTGCTTAGCTTTGCTTCTATGAATACTCACCAATTACAGGGCAGTTACGACAATTTATTGCAACCAAAGGTTCTACCAAAATCAAATGTATTTTGTATTTTAAATTAAAAAAATGGTTAAAATACTGTATTTTGTATTTCAAATACATGACTTGAAAGTATTTTGTATTTCGTATTTTAAATACATGCGAAAAAGTATTTTGTAATTTGTATTTCAATTACAGCAAAGCATGTATTTTGCCCAGCTCTGGTTTACGGACACCGTGTATAAGATATTTGTACAAAAAAAGTTTTATTTTTAATCCTCATCTCTCTTAACATGACATGCTTATCATTTGTGAAAATAAAATATATTTAAAAAAATACAAAAAGTTTTGTTTATGTGAAAAATGACTTCATATGCACACTGTAGGCAGTGTCTTGTCACTCAAAGGATGTTGACACAAAAATAACATCACAATGTCTACCTATATTATTATGTATTTTGTTGTGCAAAAAGAGATCCTGATTTGAGCACCCGACTAATTTGTTTCTCCTTCTGACAATTCTAACCACTTCGTTGGTTTGATAAATGCGCCCCACAGAAATACAAGAAAAATGTAACTTTTTGACTTATTCACACAATATCTGCGAGCAAACAACCGAGAGAATGCTTGTAGGTATGTACCTACATCGCTTGGCATCGACAAGCTTCACGCAGAGAGCATGGGTTGCGCGAACTAGCGCTGTCTCGTTTGTTAAAGAGCCGCTAGAACGAGATGCATGCAGGGACTCTATGCCGCGTCGAGAGGAGAGCCCTTAGCTATTTAGCAAAAGCGGCCTCTAAAAAAAGAGTCCAGTTAACGCCAGCTCCCGGCACACATGCCTTTATTCACAACTGGCTCCTTTTATCAATCTCCCCACGCGTTGATTCAGTTACTGAATTGCCCGATTTTTAACAAACCTCTATCTTCCGTCTCTCTTCAACCCGTGCGAAATATCATATAATATTTGACATTCACTCTTTTTCGCATATGTGTTTCTGTACCAACGCGCGCGGAGCTGTGAGAAAAGTCTTTTGAACGTATTTTTTGCAATAAAATTGTGTATTTTTCAGCCGTTTTCTTCGATTATGAAATTTTAGGTACCAAAAAAATTTATACAGATTAATATTACTTATATACGGCCGCAAATCAATAATTCATCTCAATATTAAAAAGAATAACGTGTTAAAAGTGTTTTATTAGACGATATTGAAAATAGCACCATCTATCGGTGAAAAGTTTCTAAAAATATTTAAGGAATACCCTTAACGGCACAGATGTTACGATTTTGCCAAATGAGTTAAAACTTAAGAAGACTGACATCGATTTGATTCAAGACAGAAAAAAATCTCTGGAAAATACTATAAAGTCACATAATTACAACAAGATAATTTACGATAAAACCAGGAGACATATTAACTTCAAAGTTGGTGATACTGTTTTTGTGGAGAATGGAAACAAACTTAACAGGAAGAAGCTTGACGAATTAAGAATCGGACCCTTTTTTTTTACAGTGAATACCGCACAAGAATCTCAACTGCTCCCGTCTGGAGCCAGTGAGACTATGGCATCCCCAATTGGGGTATGTTGTGAGGCTGAAGGTAGCGGGGAGGGGAAGGAGGTGGGGAAGAGGAAGGTTGGGAAGTACCTGGCTATTCAGATCTGGTCACTAAACACGGCTAAAGCCATTTTCAAGCAACGTTTCAATTCTGAATGGTGGTCTTACACCAGGGCGATACTGATAGTATCTTCCACTCTGGAACATGCCACAAATATACTATATATTATTTTAAATGAATTAATTGTGAAATAACACAAATTAATCAAATAAAATTTATTTGCGCATGCCGGGTTCGAACCCGCGACCTCTGGAATGTGAGTCAAGAGACTTAGCCACTGGACTACGGAGGTCGTCAATACGGACCCTACAAAATCATAGAAAAATTATCAAACTCAATTTACAAGATAAATACTGGTCGAAAAAAATTAGAATCAAATTTTTTCCACATCTCGAAATTAATTCCAGCACCTGCATTGATGAACCATGAAGAGGATATCGAAGATGAATGAAAATTTTTGAAATAATTTTCTTTCCCGGGGGGGGGGGAGATGTAAAGGAAATATATTCCCTTTAAATTTGAATCCTATAATGTCAATTAGAATACCATCATCGATTGTCTTTTTGTTTTGATTCTATTATTTGATTGTTAGAAAAAAACCATTATAAAAAATAAACATAAATGTCGTTTCTTAGTTAAAAAAAACTTTGCAACACACGTGTTTTATTTAGAAATTAATAAAAAAGGATAACCTATCAACATATTATATATATATATATATATATAAGTTTATGTTACGGCATTTAGTGGCTCAAAGCGTCCTTTAATTACCGGAACTTCTTGATCATTTCGACTTACTGGCTCATTTGGGCACTTAGTGGCTCATCGTTTTTTTTTTTTTAAGTCCATCATATCAAACTCGATGAGACGAGTCGAACGGTGTAAAAAAAATTTTTGAGTGAATAAATGACATTTTTACGTGGACCGTTAATGCTCCGGAATGCGTTTTTTATCAGTAAATATTCATCAATACTTAGAACATCAACTGGGTACACTTTTTATCGCATCTATAACCATCACGGCATGCGACGTTGCCGGATGTTCTCGTCATACAATATCATTCAAACTCCAAGTCGTTTATCAATGCTTTGCGATATTGAACTCAATGGTTAAATTCCTCAAAATCTATTATCGCATGACATTGCTATGTCAGATTGAATCTTTTGCGATATGTTATATGTTTGCCGGTATGTTATGTTGTATTCTATCTACATAGGTAGCCAGACTGCCAAGCGCTCGCTGTGGACTGTTAGTTGTTTTAGAAGAACAGACATTATATTATACGAGTAATATTTAGCGGCTATTCGCGCGCTTTTTTAAAATTGAAGATTGATTTACGAATTGCTTTTATAATATCGTTATTAATTTTGTGTTAATTGTTTTTGTGTTTATTACAAGGTTGATATTATTACGTATTTTAATACACATTTATGTAGTTTTTTCTTTAATAAATAAAATATTTGCCACGTCATTCTGTATTTGTCTTTTGCGTTCCGAAAGCATAGTCAGTTGTAATGTAATGATATCTATACAGGGTTTTCTAAAAATTTCAGAAATATATTAGGTACTCATGTAATATGTTTTTTCATACAGTTATATTATTTTTTTTAAATGTTTTTTTAGTAGAACGTAATTTTTATAATGGATTATATTATCATATTTAAGAAATCTAACAAGTTTTTCATTTTAAAAAATGTTCTGTACCTAGGTAATTACTTTACGCGTGACAATTTTTCAAAAGCATTGTCTCTAGTTGTATTGAAGTAATTAAAATATGTTTTATTGTTGTTTTGGTGTATTTTATAAAAAAAAGTTATGAACAAAAATAAACAATAATTTAAAAATAAATTACAATATACGGCCTACATAGTCCAGGAGTGAGACCCTTGACTCGCAAACCGCAGGTCTCAAATTTTATTTGATTAATTTGTGTTATTTCACAATTAATTCATTTAAAATAATAAATAGTATATTTGCGGCACGTTCCAGAGTGGAAGATACTATCAATATCGCCCTGGTGTAAGTAAGACCACCATTCAAAATTGAAACGTTGCTTGAAAATGGCTTTGGCCGTGTTTGGTGTCCAGATCTGAATCGCCAGGTACTTCCCAACCTTCCTCTTCCCCACCTCCTTCCCCTCCCCACTACCTTCAGCCTCACAACATACCCCAATTGGGGATTCCATGGTGTCACTGGCTCCAGACGGGAGCAGTTGAGATTCTTGTGCGGTATTCACTGTAAAAAAAACTCCACACAGGAGGCCCTTAAGAAAACGATTTCCCTCAAGGCCTATGTCATCTAATATGCTGTGTGGAGGGTCTTTTTGAGGAGAAGAGGGAGTCAACATTGGTCTTGAAGAGACCCATGTTGTAGGAAGGGGAAAACCCAGAGGCCGGCAAATCGTTCCATAGCCGAGCTGTTGAGCACAAAAACGAATCGAAGAAGCGACCAGTTCTCATGATTTTGAATTTGATTTTGAATTTGATTTTAGATTTGATTTTGGATTTAGGGTAGGGTTCAAAAATCTTGATTATTTTGTTTTTACATGAATATCGCACAACGTAGTGGATAGGGGAAGGAGATAGGGAAGAGGAAGGTTGGGAAGATCCTGACTATTCAGATCTGGTCACCAAACACGGCTAAAGCCATATCACGCAACATTTCAATTCTGAATGGTGGTCTTACACCAGGGCGATACTGAGAGTATCTTCCACTCTGGAAAGTGCTGCATATATAAAATATATGTATTATTTTTACTAAATAAATTGTCAAATAACACAAATTATAATCCCGCGACCTTCGGAGTGCGAGTCAAGAGCCTTACCGCTGGACTACGCCGATAAATATACAATAGACTAATCATACCTAAGATGACTTGAGTAAGGACTAATTGTAAACGAGGTATTCCAATTTGGGAAGCGGGTATGGGTACCGCCGCCCCGGGAACCATTACTGTATAACCAACACCTCTGCAAGCAGTTTGCTACGTTTGGTGACTAAGCAGGGGTGCCCGGGTTCATGGTATCAGGTTTGTCCAGGACGTGGCGGCGGATAGGTCTGCCCTGCTGCGTGGCGGGCCGGATAAGAGAGTTTGGTTGAGGGAGGCCTTTTGTCCTTTCCAGCCGGACTCTCTCGACCCATCGCCTTGCACCGCATTTGGAGGGATGGAATTTTAGGTTCGTCACTCCTAGACACATTGACCCCAGATTCCTATCCACCCCACATACCTTTTTCCTTCCCAGAACTTCCTATCCTTCCCTTCCTTAAAAAGACCCTCCACACAGCATCCCCTTAGATGACATAGGCCCTGAGGGAAATTATTTTTCTCAGGGCCTCCTATGTGGAGCTACTGTAAAAAAAATGAGATTGCGAACTTCGACTACGAATCCGGAGGTCGCGGGTGAGAGACATATGAATCCATCTCTCCCACTGCATTGCAAGGCGATGGGTTGAAAGAGATTACACATCTGCCCTGATGATGGACACTGCAACGCTGTCCGAAACTTTGGCTAAAGAAGGAGGTATACACGGCATAATACCCCAAAAACTAATAACAAAAATACTTATGGCCGTGAAAATCTAAAATCACCTCTGCGATAGATCACCCCAAGTCGTTCGCTACGTTTGGTGACTTAGCAGGGGTGCCCGGGTTCATGGGGTGAGGATTATCCGGGTCTTGGCGGCGGATGCATCTCTGCCCACCAGCTGCATGGCAGGATGGATTGGGAGAGAGTGTTGAGGGAGTCCCTTTGATTTCTCCAGCCGTACTCTCTCGGAACATAGCCTTTCACCGCAGTGGGAGGGATAGATTCCTGGACACACTGACTCCCAGATTCCTACCTACCCTTCATCCCTTTTCCTTTTCAGAACTTGCTCTCCTTCCTTTCCTAAAAAGACCCTTCACACAGCATCCCCAAAGATGACATAGGCCCTGTGGGAAATTATTTTACCTAATGTAAAAAAAAACAGTCTATCCCGATCCGTCCTGCCATGCAGCTGGTGGGTAGACGCATCCGCCAACAAGACCCGGACAAAACTCATCCCATGAACCCGGACACCCCTGCTAAGTCACCAGACATAGCTTACCACTTGGAGTGACCTATGGCCAGGGCTGGGCAGTATTTGAAAAACTTGTAATTGAAATACGTATTTGAAATACAAATATATACAAATACAATGTATTTGGTAATTGGTATTTCAATTACCTGCTGCTGAGGTATTTTGTAATTTGTATTTCAAATACTTAAGGCTTCAAAATACATTTTCAAATACATTTAGTGATCTTAATAATGATAATTAAAAATAACCACACATAGATAATACATAGACTAAAAACGCTAGAATCCTGTACCTACTATTGTCCTTTGCTATAGGACTCTTTATTAATGATTATTTGTAGTTCTCTTAGGGGGCATACATTAATTATGTGAGCTCAAAAAAGGAGGGGGGGGGGGGGTCCAGCAAAATCTCACGGTACTTGAAAAGAATAAACGAAGTGGTCCAAATTATCTCACCAAGGGGCGGGGGGAGTCTAGTTTGGAAGAAAAACTGCTCACCTAATTAATGTATGCCCCCTTATAATTGCTTTATAATGTACTGTACTGTATTTTTTTTTACTTCATGCTAGTTATTATTATTGTCCTGTGCTATAATAGCACTGTTATTGTACATTTTGTATCATACTTGTCATTGCTTTGTATTGTACACTCTTGTATCATAGTATTAGATTTTTTTTTCATTAACTCCACACAGGAGGCCCTGAGGAAAATAATTTCCCTCAGGGCCTATGTCATCTGGGATGCTGTGTGGAGGGTCTTTTTGAGGAGAGAAAGGAATGAACATTGGTCTTGAAGAGACCCATGTTGTAGGAAGGAGGAAACACAGAGGCCGGCAAATCGTTCCACAGCCGAGCTGTTGAACACAAGAACGAGTCGAAGAAATGACCCGTTCTCATGTGACAAATGTCAACCGTGTACAATGTGTTTCCCGACTATGCACCGGTGCCGAAAGGATCAATGATGCTAGTTCCTCGGAGCATCTTCCATTGTAATACCGGTAGAACCAGGATAGCATTCCAACTCGACGCCTGTGCTCTAAAGATTGCAATCCGTCTTTTAAGATGGGAGAATCTATTAAACGGACCGCCCGTTTCTGCATAGAGTCGAGGGTATTTTTCAGGTATTTTGGAGCTCCAGACCAGAGGTGGCTGCCAAATTCAACCGTGGGGCGCACTTGTGATTTGTACAGGGTTAGCAGTTGTGTACTATTAAAGTATCTGCGGGCCTTGTACAGTACGCCCAGTTTTTGATCGAGCACTATTGGAATAATTAAATAATGGACTGAATACTAGAAATAAAATATTGGACTGAATACTAGAATGTTTTTAAGTTAACTACTGTAGAGCGCACTTGAAGTGAAATAACACAAAACTTCGCTACACAAATGTCATCCATTTATATATAAAAATGAATCCTTGTTTCCCTTGGTCACGCCATAACTTCAAAATGACTTTACCTATTTCATTCATTTTTTTAAAGTTTTCTTATACTTTTAGAAGGTTCTTACGGAAAGAAAAATTAAGAAAATTACGCAGAAAATGGGATAATTTCAGAAAACTTAACGACTATTTTAACTACGCACGTTTGACAGTTCGCGCGTTTGATGAAAATAAATTTAGCAGGCAGCTGTTTTTTTGTAACCAAAGAATTTTCATTGGATTTTTAAAATTATAGATATTTTAAATAGGTACCTATGTTACCAGGTACCAGATTTTATTGATTGTTTTTATAATATAGAAAAATGTTCTGGGACTAAATATATGGAACGCGGGAGGGGTTGGCGGGATGGGGGAGCGGAAGAGGGGTGAGGGTAGGCAGGGAAGGTGTACGAGGAATGCAAGAGGGTAAAGGGAAGCGGTAGGGGAACGGGGACGCACGGGAAAGGACATGCAGGGAGAAACAATTTATTTCTTTGAATATTGCAGTGCAACGCATACCGGGAACCAGCTAGTGTTATTATAATAATAATTATTATAATCTAACACCTAAGTCCTATACCACAAATCTTTACAAGTGGAGCGGAGACGAGATGTGTGTCCTGAGCAATATGATTAGTCAATTTTAGCACGTCTCTGTTTCACTATGCTCTGCTTTGCTTCTATGGAAACGCACTCTTAGATATGGGCACTTACGACAATTTATTGCAACCAAAGGTTCTACCTAAACCAAATGTATTTTGTAATTTGTATTTTGTATTTTGTATTTGAAATTTAAAAATGGTTAAAATACTGTATTTTGTATTTCAAATACACGACTTGAAAGTATTTTGTATTTCGTATTTTAAATACATGCGAAAAAGTATTTTGTAATTTGTATTTTAATTACAGTAATGCATGTATTTTGCCCAGCCCTGCCTCTATGGCAAAGGTGTTGATTATCCAATAATGGTTCTCGGGGCGGCGGTACACATATCCGCCTCCCAGATGAATATTACCACCTAATCTAAACAAGTTAGCAATTAAAACCGAAAACCCAATTTAAGACTATTTATACAATGTAGACTTAAACCACCTGTACAATGTTGGAGTTCATTTTTACAAATTCCTTCAACCAATTAAACAATAATGATTGTCTCTTTCTGATATATTTTTATTTCACACGACAAACAGAGACGGGTATAATTGGAGTGATGTTTCTAAAAATGGTAAATTCAATATTTTACCGGAAATGTCCCAGACGGAATCATCTAGTACCGGCACGCAAATATTTAAGCATTGTAAAAAGATCATATGAAATGCAAAGTGTAAGCGAACGGGATGTAGTCCTTTCCATTAATAACTTAGAAATTGCTTATTATTGCTTGAATTGTCAAGTTACGCCAACGCCCATTTTCAACTTAAGTAAAGTAAAAAAGTAAAAGCGATATTAAGGAAGCTAGCGTGATTCAATTATTATGACACTTCCCTTTTTATTAAAATGCAACTATTACCGATCCGCTACCAGTCCGTGGAATCTTCAGTTTGTAGGCACGGGGTAACGCTATGCGATGCGTGGCGGAGGGGGGGAGGGCTACAGATACTTTGCCGGAATTTGATAGAAATTATTTTATATTAAAAAAACTAGCAATGCAATATACATTTTTAAAAACAGATCGATAACCAAATAGTTTTTCTATGATTACCAAAATTATTGAGTATATGGTGTAAAAGACAACTGAGATACAGAGTAAAACTGTTCTTAGTGTAATTATATTACCCCGGTCTAAAAAACTATCGAAAGAAGCGAAGCTAGCCGTCCATAATGGAGTGCTGGTACCTACCCTAATGCTTCGCTGTGAGGCTCGGAACTGGTAGAGAAATGATGAAAGTAGACCGAAATGAATAATAATGATCCGCACATAATGTAAGCCTGATGTAAGCGTAACGAGTAAGATTAAGAAAGAGACGCTTAGATTGGTTGGGCATGTAAAGCAAATGAACGAGAAAAATAGTGTAAGGAGAATATATGATGACGCAAATGTGAATGCTAGAAGAAGTCGGGGACGCCCGAGGAAGACATGGCACGACCAAGTGAATCAGATACTTGAGTCGAGCCATTTCAAGAGTCAGAATAATAAAAGAGCATGTATGAGACGAAGTATGCATGTGAACGAGGCAAGGAGTGTGTGCCAAGATCGAGTTGTTTGGCGGTCCGTCTCTATTTGTAAATTGTAAAATATGATAGCAACTAAGTATAATAATAATTTAATAATGAGCAAAATTAAGAAAGGGACCCTCAGATGGTTTGGGCACGTAGAGCGAATGAGCGAAGAAAGTAGTATAAAAAGAATATATGATGCAAATGTGAATGGTAGAAGAAGTCGGGGACGCCCGAGGAAGACATGGCACGATCAAGTGAATCAGATACTTGAGACGGGCCATGTCAAAAGTCAGAATAATAGAAGAGTATGTATGAGACGACCATCACGCCGTTTCCCCGCAGGGGTAGGCAGAGAGGACGGACCGCCAAACAACTCGGTCTTGGCACACACTCTTTGCCTCACTCACATTCATACATCGTCTCATACATTCTCTTCTATTATTCTGACTTTTGACATGACCCGACTCAAGTATCTGATTCACTTGATCGTGCCATGTCTTCCTCGGGCGTCCCCGACTTCTTCTAAGAGTATTATAATTGCTCTTGAAAAGAGAAACTTCTTCGCGGCCTATTTCATACAAAATTTAGTTCTGGATTTACGGTTAAGATACCAAATTATTTCATTACAGAACTTCCTCTTCTTCCTTTCCCTAAAAAAAACCCTCCACACAGCATCCCCAAAGATGACAAAGACACTGAGGGATTTTTTATCAGGTGTTGTGCTAATGCGAGAAAAAATACAATTTAACCAATTAATATTATTTGGCGGTCCGTCTCTATTTGTAAATTGTAAAATATGATAGCAACTAAGTATAATAATAATAATTTAATAATGAGCAAAATTAAGAAAGGGACCCTCAGATGGTTTGGGCACGTAGAGCGAATGAGCGAAGAAAGTAGTGTAAAAAGAATATATGATGCAAATGTGAATGGTAGAAGAAGTCGGGGACGCCCGAGGAAGACATGGCACGATCAAGTGAATCAGATACTTGAGTCGGGCCGTGTCAAAAGTCAGAATAATAGAAGAGAATGTATGATACGATGTATGAATGTGAGTGAGGCAAAGAGTGTGTGCCAAGACCGAGTTGTTTGGCGGTCCGTCCTCTCTGCCTACCCCTGCGGGGAAACGGCGTGATGGTTAGTTAGTTAGTTTCTTTTAGATCGATTTTATCCATATAGATCGGAGGTGACAACTTAAAGAAACGTACGAATCAATGAATAAAGTAAATTATGTAATATATTTCTAATAAGTTTATTCATAATTTTTCGAAAACACTAGTAAAACTAAGATAAAATAATTATGTAGCAAATAAAAGAAACTACCTACACCAATATGTATTTAAATACCTAATTTTATTTATGATAATAATAAAATAAACCTTAACACAAAAAAAAACAACCGTAAACACCAAATAAATAACAATATTAATTATCAAATCATACTACAATTTTAAAAAAACGCGCCAATAATCAAAAACGGCCGCTAGAAATGATAAATATGTGTGAATAATCAACAAGCAACATCCAAACTGTTCTGTCAACCTACCTACATATGTGACTATATTGGTAACATTAAACTTGGCAACGTAGCGTGATGCGGTAAGTGTGTTCTTAAAATAGATCAAGGAATGCACGTTATTTTAAGATATTTTTTTTTAATAAATAAACATAATTTTTGATTACATATTATAGCTGACCATATTTTAAACAAAATTTAAAAGACAGCATGTTGGTACTTCATCTACGTAAGTATATATTACATGCGAAAGAATGAGCAACTTAAGTGGCTTCTTCTAAGATGAGCCACAAAATGTGGTATGACATAAATATATATATATATATATATATATATATATATATATATATATTTATGTCATACCACATTTTGTGGCTCATCTTAGAAGAAGCCACTTAAGTTGCTCATTCTTTCGCATGTAATATATACTTACGTAGATGAAGTACCAACATGCTGTCTTTTAAATTTTGTTTAAAATATGGTCAGCTATAATATGTAATCAAAAATTATGTTTATTTATTAAAAAAATGTATCTTAAAATAACGTGCATTCCTTGATCTATTTTAAGAACACACTTACCGCATCACGCTACGTTGCCAAGTTTAATGCTACATATACATACCAATATAGTTCATATGAAGGTAGGTTGACAGAACAGGTCGGATGTTGCTTATTCACACATTTATTATTTCAAGCGGCCGTTTTTGATTATTGGCGCGTTTTTTTAAAATTGGAGTATGATTTGCTAATTAATATTGTTATTTATTTGGTGTTTACGGTTGTTTTGTGTTAAGGTTTATTTTATTATTATCACAAATAAAATTAGGTATTTAAATACATATTGGTGTAGTTTCTTTTATTTGCTACATAATTATTTTATCTTAGTTTTATTAGTGTTTTCGAAAAATGATGAATAAACTTATTAGAAATATATTACAAAATTTACTTTGTTCATTGATTCGTACGCTTCTTTAAGTTGTAGGTTGGTTTGCAAATTATAATTTTTAATATGTTTATTAATTTCATGTTTACATACAGTTTTATTAAAATGTGTGTAAAATGTAATTTTTATATAATGTTTTATATTATCATGTTATACCTACTTATCTTACCCTATAATTATTTTTACACGTGTAAGCATTGTCTCCAGTTGTATGACACATAGGTAGGTACCTATCTTCCACCAATTTTATACACGTATTCTAATTTTATTATTTTCTATAGTATACATTGTACAACCAACGTCTCTACAATAGGCCGCCCCAAATGGTTTGACTAGGTGTCGCATCTGGAAGAGGGTGGTTGAGGGAGACCTTTTAACCTCTTCAGCCTGGCTCTCTCGACTCATCACCTTGCACCGCAGTAGAAGGGATAGACCCATATGCCCGTTACCGACACACTAATCCCAAGATTAGTGTCGGTGTGTGTGTGTATTAGAGCACAGGCGTCTGGTTTGAAAGCTGTCATTGTTCTACTGGTATTTCAATGGAAGATGCTCCGAGGAACTAGCGTCATTGATCCCTTTGGCACCGGTCCCTTTAGTCGGGTAACACGTCAAACGTGTGCCCAACATTTGTCACATGAGAACGGGTCATTTCTACGACTCATTTTTGCCTGCCTCTGTGTGTCCTCCCTCCTACAATACGGGTCTCAAACGTACCTTTCAACATTTCAAGGGTGATAAAATAAAAACGATCATTTTGAAAAAAAACTATTTAATTTGAATTTTTAAAAACAAAAAATATTACTATACATACTAAAAAAAGTGTGTAATCATTTGAAAAATAACATAACACAATAAAAAAATAATTATAGCCTAATAACTTTATATTCACAATCATTATAAAAACAGCATAATATAATAAAAAATTAAATCATAATTAAAACCAAATAACTTTTTATTATACATCGTTCACGAAACATTTAGCGTTGTACATTACAGAAGAATCTTTCGTTTTTTTTTTATTTAACAAGGGATATCAAATTATACCTTGCACATAAATTTAACAAAAACTAAAATAAATTATAACCCTCCACAACCAATATCATGATGAAAGATAAAGGGGCCTTATTCGCCCGGTACTCTGTATGCCAGTATTACAAAAGATAAAATATATGGAACTGCTATAACGACTGCCAATGATCAAACTATGGAACAAGCCAACAGCTACTTTACGATTGCTTCACGCTTTATATCAGCTGTAGTGGAATCGGAGTCGATACCTTTGGATCGTTCAATCGTTGAAGCCGGTATAGCGGTCTCTTAATCAATACAATTCATTTGAATTCAAGTTAAGCATCCTGGAGGTAGAATTCTCTTTTTCTCTGCAAATCCTTAGGTAAGGGCAATTTCTTGACACGGTGATTATTAATAAATGTATTAATTTGCTTCCATGACCTCATTGACAATATTCCTGTTTGTTTTTTTATTTCATTTATTTTCGTAGCGCCAGGATCAATCCCTTCGATGAAATAATTTGCAAAGTTTTTATAAAGTTCATCTTTTTCTTGATTAAGCCACCTCCTTCTAACTATAATTTTTTTTTGCCATATTCCCATCAAGTAAATTACTTGGTAAAGACTCTTGGTCATTTTCTAAGCTATTATCCAACGTAACATGATCCACATTTTCTTTATGTGATTCTTCAGGTTGAGGGACGGAATCTATTTCATTTTGTAAAGTTGTTGTAATGTTCGTTCCATTATCAGACTGTGATCGGCAAGATATTTTTCCCTCAGCTAATTGCAGTAAATTCAAGCCAACTTTACCTTTCTCAAGAGCTAGTTGTGGTATCATGTAATTCCCTTTATGTGTACCTGGTGTATGCCCTAAGAAATGAGACAAAGCGTTTACATAAGCATTATTCTTTCCAGCTACTTGGCTCATGGTTGCAACATGGTGTCGCAGCCCAGTTGAAGTTATATGATCTGAATTCACAAAGGAAAACTTGTGTCTTAGTTCCCTTAAAATTTGCGTGCCACAAAAATAAGGTTCACCTCCTAGTTTTGGGAATAAAAATTTGTTTTCATTTGGAATTCCAACTAAATTTCTGTACGCAAATATAGTGTCTACATTTTTTTTCATCTGATTTCGAAGAAGTATTGGAACTGTTCTCCCCCTTTTTCCTGGGATATGGAAGCAATATAATGTATGTATAGCATTTTGCTCCTCAGAACTCATGATTTCCAATATTTCTTCAGGAATGTCTTGTTTTTCACTTTGGCTGGCTATATAATTTTCTAATGGAGCTCTTGCAACTTCTCCTGCCCTCCTCCTATTAAAAATTATAATATGAGCAATTGTTATTTTACATAGCTCCTCATAGGCGATATAAGACTTTTCACATTCAAATCGTTGAGCTATATTCACTTCTAGTTTCATAACTTCCGTGCATATTTTTTTTATATCAGTAGTTAAAGGCATGACATCAGTTTTCAGCATTTTTTGAGTTTTCCTTGATTTTTCAGCGTTAGTAGAAATTTCAAATTTCCAAGCGTGACCAAAGATTATTTTAAATTCAGACAACTTGTTTTTTATAACATCTTTGGATGAAGTGGTCAGCACAGGATTCTGTATTGTTTTACGCATCAAAATATCAGCACAATCTTTTATAGCTGTACAAAGTCGTTGAGGGATGCTAGAAATTTTTACAGAACCTGTACTTTCATCGTAACCACTATTTATTTTGACAGCGTCCATAAAAACATTAAAATGTATAGGGTCAAATGCAAGGTCAAATGAGGATATTGCAGGATTTTTTTCTTTGATGACCATGAACAGTCTAGCGAGATCTCTCATCTTGGATGTAATGTGTGTTTTCAAATGATGTTCTTTATGATTGCTTAATAGTAGGGAACCATATGCACAAATTAATGGCTCAGACTTTGCAATTTTTGCAATAGGATCATTTTTGAACACAGGAAATATCTGAGATCTTAAAGATTCAGTGATCTCAGAATTGTCTGGGGATAATAAAATAGCGTATGATTTTAACACTCTGCAGCGTTTTAGTGGATTTCCTTCATGTGATTGTTTTCTATTTGAACATTTTTTCAGGTGTCTATAGAGTAAACTTCTTTTGAATGTGCCACAGCATTCTATACAAACCGCATAATCTTTAGCTGTCGCAGTCGTTCTTGGGCGGCGATTCGGTAGTATTATTCCATCAACTCTATTTATCGCGTCCTGCTTATATAGATAATTGCCTCTATTTCTTATTTTCTTCGAAATTAATTCACACTTTTTTTTTCGTTCGCGCAGATCGGGATCTAAAATTTTATTATATTCAATCACTTCTGCCTCTAAGGGATGTTGGATTGTGATGTGGCGTACAAAGTTGGTTATCAGCTTGAAGCAGTATGGACAGAAGTTTTTACGGTCATAAACTCTTGGTTTTTTACTAGCTAAATCAGATGTACATTGTTTTGAAGTTGATGACACATAGCAGTCCGTTTTCTCCTGCTTCCCTGGATGATCGCTGGTATATGAATCTAAAATTTAAAAATGCAATAACATTTTATAACATATTTAATAAATTAAATTTGTGTGGAAAATTATACAGAGTGAATTATACAAAGTTACCACACAAACTTAAACCAGCGATTCCTGAGCATATGTGGTGTGTCAGTCATTTTATTATGGGATGACTTCTTTGTTCGATAAACTTAAACTGTATTCACGCAAGCTGTCCCGCTACAGCAGGGTTTCCCGACCCCGTGAACGGTTCGTATGTTCCCACCACTATTCGACAGAGACAGAATTCTTTCATAAACATTAATTAAAAATGTGAATTATTTTTATTTATTTGTTAGAGTTTTAAGTTTTTAAGTGCGTAGGTTTATTAAATACGTTTGTATGTTTGCGATATTGTTTGTATGAGTGGTTCCTTTGCTGACAGTACTTCGCAACTTGTCTAGCGGCCGCGGCGTGCCAGACTGTACTCTTCACGCTAGCCTGGAACGGGAAGTGCTATTCACTATTGCACATCACGCATTGTACTGCAGATTTTGTTCAAGGTAAGATAGAAGAACTAGAGTTAGAAATTTTGGACCTTAAGAATGATATTTAGCTAAAATCCTTAATATCAGAGGACTTTTGGAATACAGTGGACAGAGAAAAGTTCCCATTTTTGAAAAAAGCCGCATAAAAAATTGAATCATTTTTCAGTTCGACATATTTATGCGAATCCTTGTTTTCAAACATGAACTTAATAAAATCAAGATATAGATCTCGACTCACCGATGAGCATCCTTATGATTGTTTGCTAACAGGATTATCGTCATACCCTCCTAATTATGAGGCAGTGACCAATGATATGCATTGCCTCAGATCATATTGACATATTGATATTATATTTTTTTATAATTGAAACGTTGCTTGAAAATGGCTTTATCCGTGTTTGGTGACTAGATCTGAATCGCCGGGTATGCTTGAAAATGGCTTTATCCGTGTTTGGTGACCAGATCTGAATCGCCAGGTACTTCCCAACCTTCCTATTCGCCACCTCCTTCCCCTCCCCACTACCTTCAGCCTCACAACATACCCCGATTGGGGATTCCATGGTGTCACTGGCTCCAGACGGGAGCAGTTGAGATTTTTGTGCGGTATACCCGGTAAAAAAAAACTCCACACAGGAGGCCCTTAAGAAAACGATTTCCCTCAAGGCCTATGTCATCTAAGATGCTGTGTGGAGGGTCTTTTTGAGGAGAAGAGGGAGTTAACATTGGTCTTGAAGAGACCCATGTTGTAGGAAGGGGAAACAGAAGTCGGCAAATCGTTCCATAGCCGAGCTGTTGAGCACAAGAACGAGTCGAAGAAGCGACCAGTTCTCATGTGACAAATGTCAACCGTGTACATATGTTGGGCACGGGTTTGGCGTGTTTCCCGACTATGCACCGGTGCCGAAGGGATCAATGATGCTAGTTTCTTGGAGCATCTTCCATTGAAATACCGGTAGAACAAGGATAGCATTCCTACCTGACGCCTGTGCCCTAAAGATTGCAATCCATCTGTTAAAATGGGAGAATTTATCAATCAAACGGATCGCCCGCTTCTGCACAGAATCGAGGTTATTTTTCAGATATTTTGGAGCTCCAGACCAGAGGTGGCTGCCAAATTCAACTGTGGGGCGGACTTGCGATTTGTACAAGGCTAGCAGTTGTGTACTATTAAAGTATCTGCGGGCCTTGTACAGTACGCCCAGTTTTTGAGAGGCTAGCTTTACTCTGGCTTCGATAGAGCCCCCAAATCTGAGCTGGTCACTTAGAGTTACATCGAGCATATCAATGGAGGGCCTGTTCGGAAGGTTGCTTCCGTTGAAGGAGACGAGATTTTCATTGCGATTGCGAGACGTAATAATACATTAAATACATTTCTCTGTGTGTATGCAATTTGAATAATAATTTTATTATTTTGAAACATTTTTGTTTATTATTTATTAATAAATTATGGGAAAATGAGAAGTTATGGGAGGAGTTTGTCGATTAAAAATATGTGGTGCCCGCCACCCTACCGATATTTTAGAATGTGCTCTAGAGTACAAAAAGGTTGGGAACCCCTGCGCTACAGCATAGCGTTTACATTACCAAGTTGGAAATTTGAAACGAGCGCTTACCATGCGCTTATCACATATATGATCAGGAATCATTGGTTAACGTTTGTCAGATAAAGGGGTTTGTTTTACCTACCAGAATCAGACGAAATTCTCGAGGGTAACTTGAATAAGTCATCACTGCCGGACGTCACACTTGCTTCTAAAATAAAGCATAATAATGTAATATTCGAAATAAAACAATTCATATTACGTAACGTAATATTCCGCATCACTATCGTTAATTGCTAAAACATTTCACAATAATAAGTAACGTAATGTTGGTATGTAATGAAAAATACCTAAGATTATTGTATATTATCAGTAATTATTATGTACATAGCTACCTGAATCTGAAGAGTTTGCAAATAGATCATCCAGTTTTTCCTCCATTTCATTAATTACGGCTCTTTTATCCTCTGAAATTGGCGAACTTTCACTTGTACTACATATATTTTTATCTATAAAATAACAAAACACATTAAAAATCATAAACATAATAAAACAATAAGCATAATTATCATACTTATGTGAAAATCAACAAGAATTATTATTAAAATATCAGTGAAAAGCGTTTTTATAGAAATCATAACCTAAAATGTAATTTTACCTAAAAAAACATTTGGTAAATATCGGTTCGGACTGGCCACGATTATTACGAATAATTTTTAGAAAAACACTTTAGATTCGCCTTAATTACTTAAAAAGGAAACTTTTTATTATATAATAAAAATTATTCGTAATAAGCGTGGCCAGTCCGAACCGATAATCACCAAACATTTTTGGTATGTCATTGATTGTAATAATTCATTATGCAACACAATATTTAAGGTTACATGATAAAATCTTACCGTTAATTGAAGAATCCATTGATATTGCAATAATGGTACCTTCGCCAGCGCGACATTTTATAAAATGCGAAAGGAAAGAATTCATATGATCCACATCCACACACGAATCGGCGGCGCCATAAATATACCAAATACCAATCTAGCGCAAATATCAACTAAATCACCGAGACAGTGTTGCCAACTTTATTTTGACCAATTCACTACCGTAACCCATCAGAAAACAACTAAATTTGGCTATCCCTCAAACCACCGTATTATGCCAGTAAGTTAATACCTAAATATTATTTTTTTACAGTGACTACCGCACAAGAGTCCCAACTGTTCCCGTCTGGAGCCAGTGAGACTATGGCATTCCCAGTATGTTATGAGGCTGAAGGTAATGGATAGGGGAAGGAGGTGGGGAAGATGAAGGTTGGGAAGTACCTGGCTATTCGGATCTGGTCACTAAACACGGCCAAAGCCATTTTCAAGCAACGTTTCAATTCTGAATGGTGGTCTTACACCAGGGTAATACTGAGAGTATCTTCCACTCTGGAACGTGCCGCAAATATACTATATATTATTTTAAATGAATTAATTGTGAAATAACACAAATTAATCAAATAAAATTTGAGACCTGCGGATTGTGAGTCAATGGTCTTACTCCTGGACTATGTAGGCCGTATATTGTAATTTATTTTTAAATTATTGTTTATTTTTGTTCATAATATTTTTTATAAAATACACCCAAACAACAATAAAACACCTTTTTATTATCTACTACAATACAACTAGAGACAATGCCTTTGAAAAATAGTCACGCGTAAAGTAATTACCTAGGTACAGATCATTTTTTTAAATGAAAAACTCTAAACAAATTAATATAACTGTATGAAAAAACATATTAAATGAGTACCTAATATATTTCTGAAATTTTTAGAAAACCCTGTATAGATATCATCACATTACAACTGACTATGCTTTCGGAACGCAAAAGACAAATACATAATTACGAAGCAAATATTTTATTTATTAAAGAAAAACTACATAAATGTGTATTAAAATACGAAATAATATAAAACTTGTAATAAAAACAAAAACCATTAACACAAAATTAATAACGATATTATAAAAGCAATTCGTAAATCAATCTTCAATTTTAAAAAAGGGCGCGAATAGCCGGTAAATATTATAATATAATGTCTGTTCTTCTAACAGTCCACCGCGAGCGCTCGACAGTCTGGCTACCTATGTAGGAATACAACATATTATAACATTCCGGCAAACATATAACATATCGCAAAAAGATTCAATCTGACTTAGCAATGTCATGCGATAATAGATTTTGAGGAATTTAACCATTGAGTTCAATATCGCAAAGCATTGATAAACGACTTGGAGTTTGAATGATATTGTATGACGAGAACATCCGGCAACGTCGCATGCCGTGATGTTATAGATGCGATAAAAAGTGTACCCAATTGATGTTCTAAGTATGGATGAATATTTACTGATAAAAAACGCATTCCGGAGCATTAACGGTCCACGTAAAAATGTCATTTATTCACTCAAAAATTTTTTTTACACCGTTCGACTCGTCTCATCGAGTTTGATATGATGGACTTAAAAAAAAAAAAACGATGAGCCACTAAGTGCCCAAATGAGCCAGTAAGTCGAAATGATCAAGAAGTTCCGGTAATTAAAGGACGCTTTGAGCCACTAAATGCCGTAACATAAACCTATATATATATATACATATATATCGGTAATTTGGTTCATTCATCGTTTGTTAATGATTTTAAAATAATGAGGATTTTATGCAGTCGATATAATATTTAGGTATACGTAGATAATGCAAATATTGAACAAGCAACATTTTAGATGGGAAGGTAATGCGCTAAAAGTATGCGGTGATATGTTTTAACTATAGAATTTATAATGGTGATGGAGCAAGATATATGTCAGTAATGTAAATAATAATACTTTTACGATAATAAATGTATAAATAAAGCATTGAAAATTAACATTTTTCGGTCTTTGATGCTGGTATGTTATCACTTTTTTTGTCTATTTTCTGGTTATAATTTATTAAGTATTGTGTTATAAAAAAATATATATATTATTATTATAAGCAATAATTATCAGCCTGAAACACTCATCCACATTGAAAAATCTTCCGAGAAAAGATGCATGACGCCAACGGGACTTGAACCCGTGTCCGTGTTGAACGTTAGTTTTACAATTAAAAATAATAATATATATTATTATTTTTTTTATCATCAATATATATAATGTCTTACAATTTTTAGTTTTTATAACATTTATACTGATTTTATTGCTTGTAGACTGAGATATATCCAGTTTATGAAATGAATATAACATGAAATGATTCAATAAGATAATAAGACAATAATTCATGTTTTTTTTCATTAATATAGAAAATGATTTAAATTTTTTAGTTATATATATATATATTATTTTTTTTTAATTGCTGCTTTGTCCTGTTTTTTTTTCTTTTCTTAAATATTCTAGTTTACATTCAGTTACTTTTATGTTTCTAAATACCTATCTGTGAAAATTAATAATTGGTCTTTTTTTGTTATCCTCTTATGTATATTATGTTATTAAGACAGTTTATGTTCCTCAAATAAATAAATAAATAGCACGCCATATATCGCTCTCCATACCCTTCAGACCGTTCACACCTGACCGCTTTATGCGCACATCAACCATAGACAATGCACATCTTACGCCGTAACCGCTCCTGAGGCGATATGCCAACAGTTAAGCGCCCCCCACTCCGACGAAAACAGGAGAGGGGGTCATTTTAATTACGGAGCTGCCAAGACCGGTGGATGATAGATGTCAAGTTGATAGATTCAGTACAAAAAATGCGCACTCCGTGGCCGCTCGCTAATTCAACTGACCCCCTCTCCTGCCATAGGAAGAAATGTTTGATCTGCGCCGTGTGAACGGCACGAAACATAAGCGCTCGCGGTTCAACAGATACCTGCTCGCGGTTATATTAGATGTCTGAACACCCTTTCAGGAGCGGTTACGGCGTAAGATGTGCATTGTCTATGATTAATGTTGCTGCGTAATCTTAATATTATTTTTTTTCTTTTTTCTCTATTTTGTGGCGTCAATTTTTTGTTGATCATTTTTCCTGTCTCTCTTGGTTTTATTATGTTACTAACATCTTGAATTGTTGCTGTACTGAACTCCATTGTACTGTATTGTCCAACTCCCCACCATGGGGGCGGATAGACCCGGTCCCTGCGTCCAGTCAGGTGGCAGAATTCTGGTAGAGTCATCCCACTAACGCCCGTGCCTCCCCCGGCGTCATGAGCGAGCTTGAGGAATGTTTGCGCGAGTCCAGTTCCCTTCCGTCCTGCCTCCGGTGATCCGAGGCTCACTTCATTCCCCAGGGTCTTTGGGAGTATCTCCCCCCCCCTCCACAAACACTTCTACAAGGGTACTTTTGGGAAACCGGCTAAGGGACGCGGGCGTTTGGGCACGTTGCGGCCAGGCCGCTCGCCCGCTCATTCTCGCCGGGACTGCCCCGTGATAGTGGGACAAACTGCTTTCTTTTTATATATTTTCTTTGGTTTTAATCATACTTACACCTGTAAATATTTTTCTTTTTATTTATTATTTCACTCAACTAGATGCTGTACCAACAGGCGAACACATCTATGATGTGTCTTTATTTTGTTAATTACTGCAAATATAAGTATGCATACATTTTTCTTTTTTACTAACTGTAATGTAGAGTAATTAAGTATTTAATATGGAAAGAATACCATAGATGGCGGTAAGCATGTAGCTTGCACCATAGCTCGCCAGATGGCATTGGCGTACAAGAAGCAGTATCAGAGATATACTTTACGAGCTCCCGTGGCAAGGCTCCAGAGATTTACCTACCCCCGAATAGTAAACAGTCGTAGCTATCCAGCTAGGTTATTCAAGTAATAAACACATTTATATTAAAAGAACCGTATTAATAATTACTATCTGTCGAGAAAAGGGCAGATATAACAATTGGCGCAGCCGTAAAAGTATAATTGTGTGGAAGTTACGCGTACGAATAATAATTGGTGCTGGACACGGATGACTAAGTCACTGCTGGAGTGACTTGCAGTTTTGGCAAAGGAATCGGAAGAGATTCTGCTCGAGATTAAGGAGCATTTGGTTCCGTGGCTACGGGCTGGATAAGAAGATTTTTTGTTCTAGGAACACAAGTAAAATACTGCAAGGAGGCGATCTGGTTGTGGATCATTGGATTGGTTTCAAGGTCAAAACGGATCATTGGGTTAATCGTTTCAAGGACGAATCATTGAATTAATCAGAAGACAAGGATAAAACCCAGAGGGAGACCAGAAGAGTTCCTGAGATAAGTAGTTTTGCTTCTTTGAGAGGGATTATTTGTTATTGTTTTTTTTTTGTTGATTGTTTTTACCGATCTATCTGTTGGGAGTTATGGAATCGGGTAGAATACCACCGTTTTGCCATCTCTCCGGAGACTCGGGATTGTTTCGACTTCGGATAGAGCAATTTTTCGTGATCCATGATGACAAAGCGTCTGTGGAGAAAAAACGGGCTTTTTTATTGAATCTCCTAGAATCAGAAACGTTAACCTTACTAATTAATCTGTGTTTTCCAAGTAAAGTAACGGACTTATCTTTTGATAAACTTCTAGCGCTTCTCGACAAACATTGTAACAAAAATCGTTCAGTTTTTAAAGAACGGGAGAATTTTTTAAAGCGAGACAACAACAAGGCGAGACGATAAGAGATTTCGCGGTTAGACTTCGTTCTTTAGCAACGTATTGTCAATTCGAAACGAGGCTTGAAAAAAATCTTATAGACATGTTTGCAATCGGGTTGTTACCGGGGCGCGCGAAAGAGAAAATTTTTGTAGAAGGGCAAACGTTATCGTTTAATGAAATAGAAGGACTTGCAGTTTGTATGTCAACTTTGGATAGTGCTAATACAGTTAAATCAGAGGTAAACCTGGTAAAAAAACGAGTTACTAGCGATGGGTTCAAGCGAGATCAGCGTAGGGAACGATCGACGAGCCCCAAGGGTAGTTTTAACACGAAACCAGCTTATAGGTTAGGATCAAATTCAGGTGCGAATTTTAGATCACCCTTGGGTAATGTTAAAAAACAGTGTTTTATTTGCAAAAGGAATGATCATCTATCGTTTGATTGTAAATTTTGTAATGCGAAATGTTTTAAATGTAAGGGCGTTGGGCATTTACAGAAATTTTGCAAGAATAATCCTATAAATCCCATTTTCGAAAATCACAGGGATAGTAAAGTTTTAGTTGCGTCAATTAGTCCGATTACTGCTGAAATTGAAATTAATAACAAGAAGTTTACGGCAATGATTGATTCCGGTTCATCTTTATGTGTGATGCCGGAGGGTATTTTTAAACGACATTTTAGTTCAATCATTTTGTCACAAGACAAGCGGATTATTTCAGGTTATGGAAATAATCGTTTGAAAGTCGTAGGAAGGGCGATTTTTGATGTGAAATTTAAGGGTAGGAACAAAAATATTAGTTTTATTGTAGTAATAAAAGGAACAGAATTAATTGTGGGGAGAGATTTTATGGAATGTTTCGATCTTGGGATAACTTCTCAAGAAGAATTTGAAGATGATTATGGATCAGATTTTGTGTGTTATGTAGATAAATGCGAGCACATAGATATCAAGCTCATTTCCACAGCTACAGAGACAGACACGGTTATTCAGGAAGTTTTAACGTGTTTGCGTAAGGGCTGGCCAAAACGAGTTGGTCGAGACGATGTACTATGGAGATTTTGGGTTAAGAGAAACGAAATGTCCATAGTCAAGGATTGCCTTTTCTGGCAACATAGAATTGTCATTCCGAGTTCCTTACAAGAACATGTGCTAGAGTTATTACACAGATCTCATTTAGGAATAGTTAAAATGAAGGGCCTAGCAAAAGGTTATTTTTGGTGGCTATCACTGAACAATCTCACACTGTATAACTTATATCATGTATGATTACCTTAACACGGGCATTAGCCTAGTATGGTAATCAAGAAAAAAACAAAAAGTGTACTTTCAAAAATTGTATGAAATAAAAAAAAAAAAAAAAAAAAAAATGACATTGAAAAAATGGTTCTAAAATGTAATGATTGCGCGGCTATGAGGCCGGCACCTCCTAAGAGTCACTTTTCAGTGTGGCCGAACCCTGGGGCAACTTGGAGTAGGGTGCACGTAGACTACTGCGGGCCTGTAGCAGGAAAAATGTTTCTTGTAATTTGTGACGCTTTTTCCAAGTGGATCGACTGCTTAGAGGTCCAAAGGGCGGATTCGTTTAACACGATTAAGGAATTGAGAAGAATTTTCTCTAATTTTGGTAACCCTGATTGCCTAGTTTCGGATAATGGAACAGCATTTTCTAGTGTAGAGTTTAAAGAATTTCTTAAAGAGAATAACATAGAGTTTTTAAATTCACCGGTCAAATTCCCTCAGTGTAATGGGCAAGCTGAAAATTCAGTTAAAACGGTAAAAAATTTTTTTTAAAAAATTATGGTTAGGAATAATTTTCCAGTAAACTATGAAAGTAGATTATGTGATTTTCTATCTGATTATCGAAATTCGCCACATTGCACAACGGGATTAGAACCGGCAGTCTTGATGTTTGGTAGGAGACTGAAATCAACTTTCAGTAATTTAATTCCTAAAACCACTCAGGAAGATGTGTCAGAACAGAGAAAAATAGCTAACGATAATATAAAAAGGAGTCAAGATAATCAAATAAGGAATTATGGGGGCGTAAAAATTAGGAATTTACACGTTGGACAAAAGTGTCTGGTCAAGGACTTCCGTCAGGTGAATAAAGTTGGTTGGGTTAGAGGTTTTGTAGAAAGGAAAGTGGGTAAAAAAGTTTATATCGTTAGGATCTGTGGTACTCCGTTGACTTGGAAGAGGCATATTGATCAGTTAAAGAGTTTATCTGTGAAATGGGAAGAGGAGAGTGAAGATAATAACCCACCCACCGCGTCTGAGGTCACGAAATGCGCTTCAGACGAGTTGGGGACCTCAGCTTTGTTGAAGGGGCTAACGTGGAGTTCTCTTGATTTCAGATTACCAGCAGATGATTGAGAGCAAACTACTCAACTAAGACCTTGGGAAGGAAGGCTCCGTTCAAAGCGTTCATAGAGGTCCCTCCCAGAAAAACAGAAGTACTTAAGTTGAAATATTTAAAATCTAATATTTAAAATATGTTTGGTTGAATTTAGTGTATAAAATCGTGTAAAAATGAAATATTTAAAATCCCATTTTTTGTCAATTGTATAGCTTCTTTTGAAAAGAACATGATTTGTATTTATTGTAGCCAGGGCTTGAGATTAGGTCGGGGAGGGTGTAATGTAGAGTAATTAAGTATTTAATATGGAAAGAATACGATAGATGGCGGTAAGCATGTAGCTTGCACCATAGCTCGCCAGATGGCATTGGCGTACAAGAAGCAGTATCAGAGATATACTTTACGAGCTCCCGTGGCAAGGCTCCAGAGATTTACCTACCCCCGAATAGTAAACAGTCGTAGCTATCCAGCTAGGTTATTCAAGTAATAAACACATTTATATTAAAAGAACCGTATTAATAATTACTATCTGTCGAGAAAAGGGCAGATATAACACTAACAGTCATGTATGCAGGGACATTGGAGGGTCTAGATTCGTTTCAAAAATAAATGTAGCTTCATTTTTACAAAAAATTAGAGTCCTGACGTGTGCGGCTAAGGAGGTTAAACAATCAGTTTCCTCACACAGCCGTGGGAAAGTGGTGGGTCCCCTCCAATGTCTATGGTTGATGTGCGCATAAAGCGGTCAGGTGTGAACGGTCTGAAGGGATTGTATGGAGAGCGATATATGGCGTGCTATGATCTTTTATATTTATATGCTCAATGTGAACGAGCTCTTATACTGACAAATAAATATGACGTCACCATAATGGACTGACCAAATCACAGGGAAGTTCGTGATTATTGTTATATTATTATGATTTTAATTTTAGTAAAATTCAAATAAAAACATGTTCTGTAATGTAATCATACAGTATAGAATTTGGGGGGCGGGTTTGGGTACCGCCACCCCGGGAACCATTTATTGGATAAACAATACCTCTGCCATAGATATGATTTTAGATTTTCACGGCCAAAAGTATTTTCGTTATTTGTTATTGGGGCGTTATGCCGTGTTGCGCTACCTCCTTTTTAGCCAAAGTTTCGGACACTGCAACGCTGTCCCAAACGTTTGCTTTGGCACATTGGCTAAAGAAGGAGGTAGCCCAACACGGCATAACACCCCAAAAACAAATAATGAAAACCTCTGTTCCAGTGGTTCGCTACATTTAGTGACTTAGCTGGGATGCCCAGGTTCATGTGGTGAGGTTTGTCCGGGTCTTGGCGGCGGATGCATCTGCCCACCTGCTGGATTGCAGGCTGGATCGGGAGAGAATAGTTGTGAGAGTCCCTTTGACTTCTCCAGCTGTGGTCTCTCGAAACATTGCAGTGGGAGGGATAGATTTATACGTCACTTCTGGATACACTGACCCCCAGGTTCCTACCCACCCCTAATACCCTTTTCCTTCCCAGAACCTTATCGCCTTCTTTTCCTAAAAAGATCCTTCACACTGTATCCCCAAAGATGACACAGGCCCTGAGTGGAATTATTTTCCTCAGGGCCCCCTGTGTGGAGCTAATGTAAAAAAATACAAGTGTGCAGTTCACACGCGGTACAAATGAAACCTGCAGAAAACCAAAGTAGACAAGAGTGGGGACAAGCACTGCACAAAGAGGAGATCAATTATTATCTTATTCTTTCGCAGCCTTAATCCAATAGATGTATGCGTTTGTCTCTTTTTAGTGTCGCTTTTTTGTTTCATCGAGTTTCAAATCACAACGGTGCTAAAGAAGCTTTCACTTCCAAAAATGATAATATGAAAAAATAAAATTAAAATAACGAAGAAAAATAATGAAGGTTAATTATTTTGATCAAAATTGGCTTGAAACTAGCAAAACTTTCAACACTAAACATGTAATTCGCAATGTTTATGTGCAAGGCTATGAATCCTAGGTTTTATTATAAAAGTAAAACATGTTTATGCATATTAATCTAATTTATGAATTTTAATTAACACCTAAAAAAATCTTTTGCCACTCCACGCCTCTGAAATAAACGGTATTTTATGACAGCTCATCTTAGAATTTTGACTCTTTTGCTTTGCATTTTTCTGGATTCCTTGACTTCTTCCTTGCGTTTTTCTTGGGCACGGATGAAGGGTGAGAGTCCATAATCACACTGGCATCTTGTTTTTATTTCTAAATTCACTCCGAACTATTTAAAACAATAAAATAAGAGCGACAGATTCAACACACGACTTTACAATTTTGTATGGGCGGCCATGTTGTCAGGTGATCAAATGGAGGCTTGCCATTGGTCAAATTGGAAAATGCTGGTTTTGTTTCTTAAGTGCATTGGAGTTTGCTGCATTTGATACTAACACAGTTTTTGAAATGGATTTTTACAGCGTCTTTACGCTGTAAAAAACTCTTTAGTTGGTTTTAATGCCAAATAACAGCTTTTCTAGATAAAAGAGTGAATCATTAACAAAGTTGCATCATTAGTCCAGTTTTGAAAAAAAGTGAAGAATGCTGCATTTGATTCTACACACCTCAAGTGCGCCCCACGGTTGAATTTGGCAGCCAGCAACCACTTCTGGTCTGGTGCCCCAAAATACCCGAAAAAACCCTTGACTCTGTGCAGAAATGGGCGGTCCGTCTGATAGTTAATTAGTTAGTCTAATTTAACAAACGGATTTCAATCTTTAGAGCACAGGCATAGGATGGGAATGCTATCCTTTTTCTACCGGTATTTCAGTAGAAGATGCTCCGAGGAACTAGCGTCATTGATCCCTTCGGCACCGGTGCATAGTCGGGAAACACGCCAAACACGTGCCCAACATATGTACATGGTTGACATTTGTCACATGAAAACGGGTCGCTTCTACGACTAGTTTTTATGCTCGGCTGTGGAACGATTTGCCGGCCTGTGTGATTCCTTCTTTGGAAACTTTTTTTCAATCATACTTCGTCACTAATTCCACGTCTCTTTAAGACCAATGTTCTTTCCTTCCTCTCCTCAAAAGACCCTCCACACAGCATCTCAGATGACATAGGTCCTTAGGGAAATAATTTTGTGTGGAGTTAATGTGAAATTTTTTTTCTAGTTTTGAATTCTTTTTCGACCCAGGAACCAGGCTTTCATTGTGATCTATTCCTAAACTTTCTATGTAATACTGATAATATTTGTCGTAGATATTTTGTATGATACTTGAAATATAACAATCAATATAATTATCATTTACAAATAATCCCTTATGGGGCTAATGAACTAATGAGCTAATGAACTCTGTAGTAATTTTTAGAGATGAAAAGGATAGTTGTTTGGCCGGATATTCTACCCATTGTCTCGTTGAATGTCGTGACGAGTTTAGCGCCGCACAGGTGCGGCGAACGCGACCAGATCAATTCAGGCGGTTTCGGTTGCCATCGTGAGTATTCTCTTATTAAATATTCTCTTTGATAAGAAGAAGAACAAGAGGTATATTATGGTGCTGCAATGTCAGTATTTAATTATTTCAATAATCTCTATGTTTTTTACGATTTTTAGTTCACTATAATGGTGATTGTGATTAGTTAATCGTGTTAATTTAAGTTTTCGTTACTCTGCGCGGTTTTTGTAAGTTTTTACTAAAAGTTTTTAGTTTACTATTTATGTATTTATCTTTAGAGTGAATATCTTAGAAGAAATTTTAAGTTTTTTGGAAGTCCTAATGGCTTTTTTGTAACTTTTTCGACTTTAAATAAAAGCCGTCATAATTATAAGCCATTTTATTGATATTTACCTCACAAAGATTAATGTATTGCATTTTATTAAAGGAAATTGTAATTTTTTTGAATATTCGGTATCCGGCCGGATATTGAGTTACTATCCGGTATCCGGCCGGTTAGTAAATTTAGGCCGGATAGGCCGGATACCGGATATCCGTTTCATCTCTAGTAATTTTCTCTGATTTCAACAATTTATGATGTACGTGTGTAGGAAATGTTTACAATTTCGCTCCCCATTTGAATGTTTCCTGATTCATCAGTCACCAGCACCCATTACTATGGCTCGGTGGGTACTCGCTGGAATCCAAGAGATTAGAACTTTGACAAATTCTCAAGATCCCAACCGCTCCATCTCGTCAAATATGCACGGCACTCGGGAATTCATAGTACAAGCGGGAAACTGGTGAATCCACATCACATTTGGAGTCGATTTAAATATGACTTTTTTCCGAATTCGAAAAAATCCGTTGCTTGCGAGTTAATATCAGCTGCTTGATGTTTTTGTAATGCGTCGAGGCATGATCTCCACTCCAAAAGTTTTTATAAACTTTAAATAAATCGAATTAAGGGTTCTCTACCCGGTGTAACAGCATGTAAATGAATGATTTTAACTAGCAATTCTTGACAATTGAGTATAAAAATAGATGTCATTTTGCTATCCGATGTTTTTTTCGAACCAAATTTTTCTTCAATCATTCTTCACCGCTAATTCCACTCCTTCACGTCGCGACGGGATCATGTAATTCGCTCACTGTTTCGTTTGATACCGTGCTGCTGGAATGAGACGCACTGTTTGTCAAGTGACCAGGTAGGCTGTAAACGCGCTACTCTCCCGACTACCCAGATGCGATATGCGATTGCTTTTTAAAGTCCTTCGGTATGTTGGCTGTTCTAGGAATTGTTGCAACGTGTATTCACTAGTTTCCCGCTCGTGGTTTCCGGTCACCGTGTACGGATACCTAAAATAAATAAACCGTAATGTTTGTTTGCAGATTTATTACAACTTTTGGTACATTGACATTTCGTAAATCTTTTAAATACACCGAATCAAAAATATTATTTATATTTTACTTTAAACTTTTAAAATTACATATTCATTATAACATTATAAAAAATAAATATATTGTAACTTTATAATTATTAACATAACATTATAATTTGAATAATTTAACTTTTAAATATAAATTTGTCCACATTCAGATAGCAAACAAAACCTTATATCTAACAAACCACAAAGCTAACAAAACATCAATAAATCACTTAGTTCAATTAAATTTAGTAAAATATTACCTTAATATGTCAAACGTAAATTTATCAAATACATTGTGAGGAATAAAGAATAACAATAAAGTGAAGAACTTAACGTTTGGGTTCGGGTTCGCTTTAGTAACAAATATTTTTGACATTATACATATTTATGTATGTATACAATAATTTAAGTTTTGTAATTAATAAAAATATATTACTGAGGCGTTAAAGCGAAACCAGTGTCCGAGCAATACAATACAAAATAAAACTTATCCGGACAAAAAAATGAGTTTTCTTGGTACATTTCGTTTCATTTTAATTTCATTTATGATTGACGTAAGGTATAAAAATATATTATTTATATGGATATCGATAAAATTAATTAAATTCTTTAGAAAAATATTTCTTGATAACTCCAAAAATATATTTTATATGGCGAACGATAAAATTAATTAAAGTCTTTAGAAAAATATTATAAAAATGTATTTTATATGGCGAACGATAAAATTAATGTCTTTAGAAAAATATTTTTTCATAACGGTAAAAATATATTTTCCTTTTATTCAACGATTAGAACCATATTTTATAGGAATTATTACAAGTTTTATTCTTGTATATTTTCATAATAGACTTTTTTGGTAAACACAAAAGTAATTTAACTCTTTTCATAAGAATTGGTAAGTAGTTGTGTGTTTTTGAAAACTATTTCAGATACCTAAAATTAATAAACCATAATGTTTGTTTGCAGATTTATTACAACCTTTGGTACATTGTCTTTTCGTAAATCTTGTAAATACGCAGAATCAAAAATATTATTTGTCCTGTACTTAAAACATTTTCATCATAACATTATATAATATAAATATATTGTAACTTTAAAATTGTTAACATAACATTATAATTTAAATATTTAAACTTTTAAATACAAATTTGTCCACATTCAGATAGCAAATAAAACCTTATATCTAACAAACCACAAAGCTAACAAAACATCAATAAATTTATCAAATACATACATTGTGAGGAAATAAAGAATAACAATAAAGTGAGGAACTTAACATTTGGGTTCGTTTTAGGAACAAATTTTTTTTTGCAATATATATATTTATGTATTTTCGTTATTTGTTTTTGGGGTGTTATGCCGTGTTGCGCTACCTCCTTCTTTAGCCGTTGTTTTTTCTGTTGTAGTGCGAATCATTAGGGCAGACCCGGTAGATGTGTAATTTTTAGTGGTGCTTATTTACTTCGAAGCGATACCGTGTCGCCAGCTCCACTAACTTTCACCGGTACAAAATAATCGTGAGAAGCAGTGGCTTCATTGCCGCGGAACGGAATAGAAAGTTCACTAAAACGTGGTATTTATGCTAGCCAGGGGCAAGTCCATGTGCGAGTTGCCGACGGAAGTGGCTCCATCTCTTAACGAATTCTAAAGTTAGAAATCATAATGATAAGAATTTTAGAATTAGAATTTCAATGGTTAAACCGAATTTAGTCAATATAAAGGTATAAAACAAAATGGTTTACCACGAGCTGGCATTACTGTATACTTAGACATGTTTTTTTGGCGTATAGATTTGGTGTAGCCGTCAATTACCGGATGCCAAGAGCTAATGAGCTTAGCTTTGTCGTCTCTATTAATATGCGAATCTAGTACATATAAAGGTATAAAACAAAAAAAAGGTTTACCACAAGCTGGCATTACTGTATACTTAGACATGTTTTTTACGTTTAGCTTTGGTGTAGCCGTCAATTACCGGATACAAAGAGCTATTGAGCTTAACTCCGTCGTCTCTGTTAATATTAAAAGGATTTTTGTAGATTTCAATTGCCTCCGTAATCAGGCGTGCTCAATAAGTTTTGGGTCTTCCCAGGACCTCAGGAACAAATCCAAAGTAATGGCCGGTTTCGATTAAGTGCTCAGCGATTGCCGAATGTATGTATACAATAATTAAAGTTTTGTACTTAATAAACAAAATATTATTGAGGCGTTAATGCGAAACCAGTGTCCGGGCAATACAATACAAAATAAAAATTATCCGGACAAAAAGATGGGTTTTCTTGGTACTTTACGTTTCATTTTAATTTCATTTATAATTGACGTAAGGTGTAAAAATATATTATTTATATGGAGATCGATAAAATTAATTAAATTCTTTAGAAAAATATTTCTTGATAACGCCAAAAATATATTTTCCTTTTAGTCAACTATTAGAACCATATTTTACATGAAAACCGCACAAGAGTCCTAACTGCTCCCGTCTGGAGCCAGTGGGACTATGGCATCTCCAATTGGGTTATGTTGTGAGACTGAAGGTGGTGGGGAGGGGAAGGAGATAGGGAAGAGAAAGGTGGGGAAGTACCTGACTATTCAGATCTGGTCACCAAACACGGCTAAAGCCATTTCAAGCAACGTTTCAATTCTGAATGGTGGTCTATAATACTTTTAATAAAGAAAACTGAATTTAATGCAGCTAATAAGTTAACACAACTCGTCGGGTTCATCGGGTTCATTGGGTCAGCTAGTAGTTAGATACATAGCGAAACTTGTTTAAATTAAACCAATGTGAATTTCACAAATAAAATTCAAATGAATGTTGGTGGTTGGCTCAGAAGGAGAGTAAAATTATTTTGAGTAAATGTGTAGATACAATATTAGATTATCACGGCTAATTGAATTATAGTTTTTTTTGGTGTAATGCCATATTGCGCAACCTCCTTCTTTGGCTAACATTTCGGACAACATTAAAGTGGCCATCATCTCGGAAGATATGTAATTGATAGTGGTGAAGTGCGTGCTTATATACGTAGATGAAATACCGTATCAAAAGCTCTAATCTTCTACGAGCTGGTATCACACTGTTACTCAAATATAGCCGTCAATTGTTCTGTAGGAAATCGATTGCAAAAAATCATCTATTCGGATGGGACAAGATGTGTTTAGGCCAGACAAAGCGGACAATCTCCAAAAGGATATCAGAACACTTTCGACCCTGAAAACTCGGCCACCTGACAAATCGGCAAATGCTGAGTGTTTAATTGAAACCGGCCATTACTATGGATTAGTTCCTGAAGTCCTGGGAAGACCCGAAACTTATAGAGCATGCCTGATTATGGAGGAAATTGAAATTCACATAAACCCCATTAACATTAATTGTATTGATAAAGCTCAGCTCAATAGTTCTTAGTTTCCAAAGCCAAACGCAGAAAACCGTTTTGAATTATAGCGTAATAGAGGAGTAATTCAGTAGGAACATCACAAAGCTAAAAAGATTGACGGAGGACCAATTCGGATTCAATAAGAGGCATTACAACACCCATCAACTCATTCTACCACTTACGAGAGTAGCGGAATTCGTCGGTAGAAAATTCAACGAGTACTACTGCACCGCCGCAGCTCTCAGAGACTTGGCATGGTAGACCTCCCATGGAGAACGCATTCGATACCGTATGGATAAGAGGGTTCTTGCACGAACTGCATCGAACTAACATGTTCATATACCTGACAAGAGTGATTCAAGAACAGATCCTTCCGAGTCTTCATTGAGAATGTGCTGTCGACAATACGCAACATTCCAAAAGACATACTAGAAGGAAGTCTTCTGGGACCCCATCTCTTCAACATCTTTACCCTAGACGACCTCCAGGACGAGAGATGCAAGAAATTAACATACACAGACTTCGTCAAACTTTACGTTTTCTCGCTTTAAGCAAACATGGCGGTAGAATACTCAAGAAATGGCGCCTTAGACTGAATGAAGTTGAAATAAATAAATGTATTATTATTAAAACCGAAGCCGTCTTGTAAAATATGTTCAAAAAGAACGCCTGACATCAACATCGAAATAGGAGGACACTTCAAAGAATGGAAAGATTAAGTCGTTTACCTGGGCCTGACAATGGACTCACAAGTCAACTGGAAATCTCACTTAGCCAAGACGTACTCAAGAGTCAGAAAAGTAATCAGCGCGATGAAGCCAATCTTCAACAGAAGAAGCCCGCTACTTCCTAGAACCTAACTCCTGATCTACCTGCTCGCTAATTTGGTCAGTACTGAATTGAGCTATTCACGTGTAGAGAGCATTTCATTTCTGTAAACATGAGAATACAGACTTAACAAAATCTCTTACATTAAAATAACTTACGTTACTATAATCAGTAAGAATTTGAAAAGACTGCATGCCAAAGAAGACATACCGACCTTATTTTAATACACGCACAGACTGACAGACCGATTTTAGAAAAAATCAATAAGACATAGTAAAAATTAATTAAACTCATTAAAGAAATCGACCAATACAATGTACTATAATATGACTATACTATCAGATACACACATAGATTTCCAAAATTTAGTCTGATGGACCTTGATCATATCAGGCACGAACCAGATTGAGACGCAGACCCAAATCTTCTAACTCCCAATTAACCCATAACTTATGTTTACATATCAATTTATAAGATATTAGCTGACCCGGCCACGCGTTGCTGTGGCTAATAAAACACTTTGTAAAATCCAACCTTTGTAACCACCACCGTCTTTGAGTTTATCGCGAAGAGACTGACAGATGCCGCGGAGGACTTTAATTTATAACTCTAATTTATAACATACATACGTAGAGATGGTGTGAAAGATTATAATAATGTGAATGAAATGCTTGGGGTAACTAACGTATTTAAGTTAATAAGGATTAATACTGTATCCGTCTAAATAACTTCCCAATTATCCCATTGTACGTGACCATTTTTTTAGAAGATAGAATGGGTATAATAAGCTATCCGTAAAAGATTGATGTATACCTTCGCGGACTTTTTTGTAGATCTATAAAAGAGGAGTATCCCAGCATGCATTGTTTTGTTAAGTTTTAAGATTTTCACGGCCAAAAGCATTTTCGTTATATGTTTTTGGGGTGTTGTGCCGTGTTGCGCTACCTCCTTCTTTAGCCAACGTTTCGGACATCGTTGCAGTGTCCATCATCAGGGCAGATCCGGCAGATCCGGTAGATGTGCTACCGGATCATCTACACATCTACCGGATCTGCCGGATCTGCCCTGATGATGGACACTGCAACGATGTCCGAAACGTTGGCTAAAGAAGGAGGTAGCGCAACACGGCACAACACCCCAAAAACATATAACGAAAATGCATTGTTTTGTTATTAGACAGTGTTTTGATGAAATCTCCCAGGCGGCTTGACTTTTTGCGACACTTCTAAGAATTATCGTTATGTTTCAACCAATTTGAAAAAATCCTTGACAAATTATATACCTAAACCTTCCTCACGAAACACTCTCTATTGGTGCCCATTTGATTGACTTTGACGACCTATGTTAGCATATTAAAACAGTAAATAAAGTTCTCACGCACTGACAAACTGATGATAGAAGATTTAAAATGGTAACGTTTGACAGACAACTGAAATATGAAAATCAGAATTCTTTTTTTTTATTCCAATTCTAGATTACGTTGTGCTTCTGAAAGTAGGTAGAACAGTGGAACTGTTTATATGAGAATATCAAATTGTTGTGTTCACTATCTTCCTCACAATTTTTTCATATTATCTCACCGTTTAAATCTTCCCTGGACTACGACAAACATTTCAAAACCAAAAAAATTTAAATCGGCCCAGCCGTTCTCGAGTTTTAGCGAGACAAACGAATATATAAGACAAGAAGATAGAATGGATATAGTAAGCTATCCGTAAAAGATAGATATATGCCTTCGTGGACTTTTTTGTAGATATATAAAAGAGGAATATCCCACCATATATTGTTTTGTTATATCTCAAAAGGATTAGGCAGCGTTTTCGATGAAAGCTACCAGGCTGCTTGACTTTTTCCGACACTTCTAACAATTATCGTTATGTTTCAACCAATTTACACAAATCCAATTATATACCTTAACCTTCCTCACGAAACACTCTATCTATTGGTGAAAACCGCATGAAAATCCGTTAAGTAGTTTTCGGGTTTATCGCGAACAGACAGACAGACAGACGGCGCGGTGGACTTTACTTTATAATATGTAGAGATTCCATGGTATTTATTAATGTGTTTATTATTTATACTCCCATATGGTATTTATTAACACGAAAACAGACAAACATCCACACACATACACACACAAAACTTCACAATGCAGGACATCAAATACTGATGATGTCAGTGAAGGCCAATTCTGTTTCAAGTCGACAGGTGACTTTTTTTTTAATTTTAAGATCACATAATGTCTAGACAAAATTTTAAACTTTATAACCTGCAGATGGCCTATTGGAAGACTCCAGATACTAATATCTACAGCCTGTATGTCGGACGAATATCTACAGCTCATATGTTGAACTAATATCTACGAACTTCAGAGTGTTGACTAATATCTATAGAGCGTAGGTTGAACTAATATCTACAGAGCGTAGGTTGGATTAATCAGCTAAATGTGTCCAATAGTCCGATATTAGGGATTTTTACATACATACTTACATAAATTAAGTTTTTTAAACTGCATACGCAATATTACGTTATTTCAATATGCTATACATAATTGCAAATCCAACCTCTGCCAGTGCTGTAGATATTCGTTAACACTTCGGTTCTCATAGATATTCGTCAACAGTTTGAGCTGTAGATATTCGTCAACACTTTCCTTCTCATAGATATTAGTTCGATTTTTTCAGTTTTTGGAATTCCTGTAGATATTAGTAGACGCCTCCTATTGGAATGCCAATGGTTCTGTCCAAACGCACAAGAAGAAATAATTGAATTCCTGTAAGATTACAGCATTGAAGTATTACCCATTAACGACACCTGGCTTAATCTAGGAGCTTCAGAATACCAATTTATATAACCTACCGTGACGACAGACTAGCCAAAAAAGGAGGCGGAACCGCCATCTTGGTTAAGAATAACAATGACAACCGTCTAGCGCATTCATTCTCTAGTGTTAATATTGAATCCACACCGGTAATAATAAATACCTCTTCCGGACTCCGGACCAGCCTACGTAACCCATAACCGTTAAATAATTCCAGCCGAACTAGACAGTCTCTTGTCTGAAAATGTCCCCACTATAATAGCTAGAGACATGCATGAATCGTGGCATTCCAAACAGAATAACAAAAAGGAAAACGTACTTGCCAAGTACGCGATTACCAATCCTATCGTAGCCAATGCCCCAGATAGACCAACGATTCATCATCACAACGGTATTCCGGATGTGATCGACATCGTTCTACTTAAAAATACTAGCCATTTACACTTCCTCCGAGTACTCAACGAACTTACTTCTGACCACAATCCAGTTCTTCTAACTCTAACAGGAGGCTTTAACCCTCTGGTACCCGGTAATCCTCCACGGACTAAAATTAAATGGAAAAAATTAACCGAGCTGCTAAATAAAAACATAGATATATCAATTCCCGATGAAGCCACTCCAAACGCTGCTACCTCCAATTTTATTCAGACAATAAAATCGTGCATCACCGAGGTGTCCAATGAAATTCCCAAAGTCACAACACGTCACAAAATACCCGAAAAGATAAAAGATCTTATTAGGGAAAAACTCTTGTTAGAAAAGATTTTTCGATCTTGCAATCCGATGATTAAACAACATCTAAATCGACTTAACAGAGAAGTGCGTGATGCCCTTAGAGAATTTCGCAACAAGCATTGGCACGAGTTCATCTCAACCTTAGAAGACGATAGAGCAGCTTACTGGAAGCTCTCTAAAGCACTCAGACGCCCGAAATCTAAAATCTCTCCGATTCAAGGCCTCAACGGAAAAGTATACTCCGCTGCAGACTAGGCCGAAGCCTTCGCAGATAACCTTGAGAGTCAATTCCAGTGGCGGATTTTCCCAAGGGGACCATGGGGACAGTCCCCACTAGAAATTTCAGAAACCTATCAAGAAAAAAATGACAATTTGTTGTGTTAACAAAAAAGAGTGAATGCATTTTAACATAAAAAATTACCAATTGCAGAAATATAATCTAAATATTCAATACGAGCAAATTTAACGTAATTTCTAAGCCCAAAATTGCGACGAGCGAATGTGCGACCGCTTCACTCTCTTCCTTGAAGCTTGAAGCATACTAACATTACTAACTACTAACTAATAACTAATACTAAACGTAAACTAACGCGTGACCTGGGAGTTGGGACTCGCCGTTCGGCGTATACTAGCTGCAGTGCGCACTGCGTTGTGCGCACTTGGGGGACATCACGGAACGTTTTTTCCTTCTAATATGAAATTTTTATTTGTGCTGGAATATTTTGTATGAGATTTCAAAAATCTGCGCACGCGCATTTGGATAATCCTACTATAATCGTGGATCGTGGGGATAACTTCGATGATCTCCTAGCGGCCAAGCGATGAAGCGAATGTTTGTTTTATTCCTAAATGAAGTAGGTGTAGGTACGGTACCTAGGTCAGTTATGCACGAGGCGGAATTCGCATTAGTCGTTTTGTAATCTTTATTTTTTGATTTCTATGTATTACAGAATTTACCTACTTATTAACATTTTTTATTTTTATTCATTCATTTTTAAATCGTATGTGATATTTTAGTAATATATTAATTTTGATATAGATTGATCGGATTATTTTATAGCGTCATTCTCGTGGTAAAAACAACTCAAAGGCGATTTTAACCGAAGTTGGTACGATTATCTTGTGTTATTTTTATTAAACTTCATCATCATCATCATCATCATCTGTGGCTCTACAACCCAGGTCGGGTCTTGGCCTCCAGCAGAGCCTGCCTCCATGACTGTCGGTGTTGTGCTGCGTTGCGCCAGTTTCGGATGCCGATGGTGCTTGCATCCTTCACCACTCCATCCAGCCATCGAAGCTTTGGTCTTCCAACTCTTCTCCGACCCCCAGGTGCACCATCCATAATTCGCTTTGGAATATCTCCTTCGCTCATTCTCTGGATATGTCCAGCCCACCTGAGTCTTCCAGTTTTGATTTCCTTGGAGATATTAGGGTCCTCGTAAAGATCGTATAGCTCCTGGTTGTATCTGATACGCCATTCTCCATTATCACAGACTGGGCCGTAAATCCTTCGCAGCACCTTCCTTTCAAAACTTTCTAGGGCTCCTTCATCACCCTTACTGATTGTCCAGCATTCCGAACCATACATAAGAACAGGTCGTATAAGGGTCTTGTAAAGCAGGACTTTAGTTCTTCTGGTAAGGTGGCGAGATTTCATATGCTTCTGTAGCCCAAAGTAGTATCGATTTGCAGCTACTATTCTTCTTTTGATTTCGCTGGATACATTGTTGTCATTTGTCACCATAGTACCGAGATATACAAACTCGTTGACAGTTTCAAATGTATAATTATCTATCTGTATACTTGGTGGTTTCTGGCGTCCATGTACGGGCATATATTTTGTCTTCCCCTCGTTGATGACCAATCCCATGTTCCTTGCCGACGTAGCTAAGCTTTTAAACGCCGATTTTAGTTCATATTCTGAGCGTGCGATGATATCTATATCGTCAGCATAAGCAAGGAGCTGAACAGACTTGTTAAAAATATGGCCTGTGGTTTGTATACCTGCATTTCGGATGGCCTTTTCCAGCGCTAAATTGAATAAAATGCAGGCAAGTGCATCTCCTTGTCTTAGTCCATTGAAGGTCTTTAGGGTGTCTGACAGATCCTGTTGTATTCTGACTCGGCACTCAACATTAGACATTGTGAGCCTTACTAAGTTTACCAGTTTTCTTGGGATATTAAATTCATCCAAGGCTCTGTACAGTCTTTCTCTATTTACCGTGTCATAGGCAGCCTTAAAATCTATGAAGAGATGGTATGTATCAACATTAAATTCTATTGTTTTTTCCAGTATCTGTCTCAGTGAAAAGATTTGATCAGTTGTAGATTTCCCCTTACGGAACCCAGTTTGATATTGGCCAATTATGCCATCCGAATATTTCATAAGCCTACCACACAGTACATTTGATAGGATCTTGTATGAGATATTCAGCAGCGTTATGCCCCTATAGTTAGAGCAGTTCATAGGGTCTCCTTTCTTGTGAAGGGGGCAAATTATTCCACAGTTCCATTCACTTGGCAGAGTCTCAGAGCACCAGATGGATTTAATGATATTATATATATGGACTTGAAGGTTCTCTCCGCCATATTTGAATAACTCTGCAGAGATGTTGTCAGTTCCAGGTGATTTATTGTTATGTAGACTTTTAATGGCACCCACTACTTCTATTTATAAATTCATATTTATAAAATTATTAAACTTCATATTTATAAAATGTATCAAGGTATTTGGTGTTTCTGGTTTGGTGAATTTTTTTTATAGCGCCATTCTCGTGGTAAAAACACCTCAAAGGCGCTCTAAATCGAAGGTGGTTCGATTATCTTGTGTTATTTTTAATAAACTTCATATTCTTGTATGTAGCTATTTGGTGTTTCTGGTTAGGTGCGCGACTTACCCTCCTATCTAATAACATTTTTTGTAAGAAATATAAAATCTAAACGAAAAAATGAACGAAGTCGACTTTACTAAAAAATAAATTCAGTGCACTAACGTTTGAAGAAAAATTGGAGGTGAAATGCCTAGGAGCTCACCAACCTAGAGACATAGATATCGAATTTCATGTTGTTAATACTTGTAAAAAGTTAAATTTTAATCCAGAGTGGTTTTCCAAAAAATCGTGGTTATGTTTTTTTTTTTAGGTTAACTCCACGCAGGAGGCCCTGAGGAAAATAATTTCCCTCAGGGCCTATGTCATCTGGGATGCTGTGTGGAGGGTCTTTTTGAGGAGAGGAAGGAATGAACATTGGTCTTGAAGAGACCCATGTTGTAGGAAGGAGGAAACACAGAGGCCGGCAAATCATTCCACAGCCGAGCTGTTGAACACAAGAACGAGTCGAAGAAACGACCCGTTCTCATGTGGCAAATGTCAATCGTGTACAAATGTTGGGCACGCGTTTGGCGTGTTTCCCGACTATGCACTGGTGCCGAAAGGATCAATGATGCTAGTTCCTCGGAGCATCTTCCATTGTAATACCGGTAGAACAAGGATAGCATTCCCACCCGACGCCTGTGCTCTAAAGATTGCAATCCGTCTGTTAAGATGGGAGAACCTATCAAACGGACCGCCCGTTTCTGCATAGAGTCGAGGGCATTTTTCAGGTATTTTGGAGATCCAGACCAGAGGTGGCTGCCAAATTCAACCGTGGGGCGCACTTGTGATTTGTACAGTGTTAGCAGTTGTGTACTATTAAAGTATCTGCGGGCCCTGTACAGTACGCCCAGTTTCTGTGAGGCTAACTTTACTCTGGCTTCGATGGAGCCCCCATACCTGAGCTGGTCACTTAGGGTTACACCAAGCATGTGTTAGTGTTTTGTTAAAAAAACTTTTTTGCTTTCCTTGTGTTCTTTTTGGTGATGATACAGTGTGAACCCAGTGTGGGTATATTGATTTAAAACATTTATCGGAAAGTTTGATAAAACATGAAAATTCATGGGAGCTCAAGAAAAACTCCAACTCTTTCTGGCAGTGAGATTTCAATATCTTCACATAAAAAATGACGATCCCCACCGATCGATGACGATCAATTCACTCCAAACACCGATCACCCTGCATTCGTAGCAAAAGTGGATTCAAAAGTAGAAGCATTGTTAAGTCCAGACCCTGAAGATCCCCCAATCAGATGCGCAACTCCCAAAGAAATAATGAATAAAAAATTACAAAATTAAAGAAGGCCGCTGGTCCTGAAGACATTTCGAATAAAATTTTAAAACATCTTGCTACCTAAGAGATAGATTCTTTAAAGTTAAAATAGACAACGTATTCTATATTGTACGCTATATGACTCGCGAAATATAGCGAAAGTAATAACTTTAAATATATTAAAAAAAAAAAAAAAAACAAAAATTGTCCTCCGGAAGGAATAAAAAAACCTGCATACAGCCGCAGTATAGTTTTTAACTCTCATTCAATCCAACCTTAATAATAATATAAACGTAAAGTAGATAATCCAAATATAATTATGCTAGGGTCAGTAAACTCATGTTTAGGAACTCTGTAAAATGAATTCGTCTTCTTCTGAGCATTGCTTCACCCTGCGCTCGAACCCTCTAGGACCAGACTCGGCAATGTTAGAAGGAACTACGAGCCATTGGATCGTTCCAGACCAGCTCTCTATGCGAGCAACCGTTCTCCCAACCAGAGACGACGTTCTCCCAACCAGTCTTGTGTTGTGTGCCTCACTCTGTTTGGTACAGCCAGGTTACATTTTGAGGACCCACGTGAGGTAAAAATTGCGAGGCGCAATGACGCCGTTATAATTGTATAAATAACAGTTGTTTTAAATTCAGTAATTTAAATGATTCCCAACTTTATGGCATATAAGAATCTAGTAAATAAAAACAATAAATACATATGTATGTATATACAGATTAGATAGATTATACATATAGATTATATCAATTAAACATCTTCCACAAAGATGGACTTTGATCACATCACACCTGTTTGAAACCATGGCTAAAGAAGGAGGTTACGCAACATGGCATAAACCCCCAAAAATAAATAAGGAAGAATTAAAAGTAGATGTATCGAAAACTTCAATGTTGTTTTTCTGCCATGGTAAAAGTTAATAATTTATTTGTTCCACCTCCAATGTTGGAGTGTAATAGTTGGAGTGTTTGTTTGTAGGTAATACTCGTATACAGATTTAATTTTTTTCATACCGCAGAAAACCTAATATTAGATCTGTTTCATAAAAGGTCGTGTTTAGTAAGAAGTACCTATTTAACATTTATTATTCTTTCTCTTCTGCCTTCTTTTCTTCCTTGCGCACTGGTCTGGCTTCCACCCCCACAGCGCCGTCCTTGCTCCCATGAACACCAGTGGCGCGCCTCGCCCTCCACCTATCCCGCGACGCGGTGATTTCCGATTTTAGTCTAACCACCCGCTGAAGAGTTTTTATCCCCTTTGCGCCAATCGGCGGAACGTCCTCGGAATTTTTGGGCTCTGGATTTGCCTCGGCCATCTTTTGCGCCATATCACCATCCATTTTCTGTAAACAAATTAAATAATATTAATATAAAGTATATAAACAAATTAAATAAATGTTTCCGAGAGTCAAAAAGGTAATGGGAAAAGTAGGGATTGTGATTCTTTTTTTAAATTTTTTATTTAGACATATTGTAAATGTTCACAATGATAATATTCAGTTCAGTTCAGTTTCAGTGCCGGCAATCCGGGCTTTTTTTTATTTTTTATTTTATTTACATAGATTTCTTTTACACACCTCACTAGATAAAATCTGTTCCGAGGTAGGTAGATAACATTTTATATTTTTTATCAAAAAGGCTTTGAATCAAAGTAGACATATATATAAAAAAATAAATGACTTTAATTCCATGCCTATGCCTATGCCTAATTTGCTTATATGATAAAAATATAGAAGAAACAGAATTCATTAAAGATATGATAAGTTAAATAAAAATAATAACATGGCTATTAAGCCAAGAAAAAAGTTAACAAGACAGTCAATCATCAGAAGTAATAAATAAAAGTCAGAATATTAGTCAAATGTATTTTCCAAGTTTAGATTTTGCGGTTCCATCTACCTCAAGTCAAGTCATTACCAGATCAGGAAGAGTTGTGAAGATTCCTGACAGATACATGTAAAACTAATTAAAGATACGATTTTAGATTTTCACGGCCAAAAATTATTTTGTTATTAGTTTTTGGGGTATTATGCCGTGTTGCGCTACCTCCTTCTTTAGCCAACGTTTCGGACAGCGTTGCAGTGTCCATCATCAGGGCAGATGTGCACACAAAGAAGTTGGCTAAAGAAGGAGGTAGCGCAACACGGCATAATACCCCAAAAACTAATAACAAACTAATTAAACATGTTTACATTAAATACAAACTTTAATACAAATTTGTTTATATAAAATGCATAGTCTTAAGAAAAAATATTTTATTTTTGTTTATACAATTTCATGCAAATGTAAATGCATTGTCTAACGAAGAAGACTGTTTTTAGTTTGTTAAAAAACATTAAATATATCTATATCTAAGTTTTCATTACAATTTTTGTTAAAAATGTCATATTTAGAGACTAGAGACGAAAATTCAAATTTATTATGTTAATTAAAAAATAAAATATATTTATTTTTTTATAAGAAAAGGGAGATGTTATGTAAAGATGTCTATGATACAACTATTGTCTATGGTAGATCCGGAAATGGGATGACACTTCGTACTCTCTGTTCAACATGTCAACTAGTATTCCTAATAAATGTTATCTCAAGTAATTAAATCTTTTAATGTTAATAGCTAACATTATAATACACCCTACCTTCAGCATAACAAGATATCCTACTGGCTCACTGGCTCCAGACGATCGGGAGCAATTGGCACTCTTAAAATGTTTGGTGACCATGAATAGCCAGTATCAGTATCCCCCCTACCTTTCTCTCATCCATCTTACGCCCTTCCACCCTGTTATGTTAAGATCTCTATGATACAACTATTGTCTATGGTTGATCCGGAAATGGGATCACACTTTGTACTCTCTGTTAAACATGTCAACAAGTATTCCTAATAAATGTTTTCTCAAATAATTAAATCTTTTAATGTTAATAGCTAACATTATAATAGTTTCTTCAACTCATTTTTAAATAAGTCAGCTCGTATGTGGAATGAGCTACCGGCATCTATTTTTCTTCCTTAAGAGGACATAGGTAGAGAAAACCAGAAATATGTCATTTTCAAAAAAGTTTTTAGACGTATTGACTCTTTTCCACAAAAAATTATAAATGGATTTCGAAAGATTGTTCTTTTATCTAGCATAGTAATGTAATAAATTTTTTGATTTTTTTTTAATTTTTAGTATAATAAGGTTATTCCATAGGTCGTTGGCAGATTTGTTAAATTTTCAAAAAAGATTTTGTATTATACCACACCCATTTCAAATAATATAATCATGCAGTAAAATAAATCAATACATTATCTAGCAAAGTTATGTCTTAGAATTTTAATTTTAGTTTCAATAAAATCATTAAAAAATATGTACGTACATGTGTTTCTTGACGAAAATTGGTCCATTTGTGTATTTATTTGCGCACTTACAAACTAATATATCTCAGATTTTTTTACATACTTATTTTGCTAAGACGTTATTGACAAATAATAAATAATTTTGATCGAAAAACAATTTTAGTGAGTATTTAATATTAATTAATTGACAGCTTCGCATTCCAACATTTTTCTTATCGAAAGAAACACAAAATTCACAGCTCAGTCGGCCCCCAATCGTGGCCTAGACAAGACGTGTCCGCGACGGTCTAAGTCGTCACATTTTAAAATGACAAATTGAAAACGAAACTTTAAAAATAAATATTCTATTTCTTGTTTCACGTTTGTAAAGATCTACAGGGTTGCCAGAACGCAATTCATGTTCATTGAATATTTTTGTGCTAAAATTTTTATAATTTTGAAATTTTTTGATCGTAAATTATTATTATGTTAATACCGCACAAGAGTCCCAACTGCTCAAAAAAATGTTTTTTCTAAATAATATAATATTTTAAATTATGTATTGATAAGTGAATAACGCACAAGAGTACCAACTGCACCAAAAAATAAATATAATATTTTTTATTATAAATTACCGCACATGGGGATGGGGATGGGGATGGGGATGGGGATGGGGATGGGGATGCGGATGGGGATGGGGATGGGGATGGGGATGGGGATGGGGATGGGGATGGGGATGGGGATGGGGATGGGGATGGGGATGGGGATGGGGATGGGGATGGGGATGGGGATGGGGATGGGGATGGGGATGGGGATGGGGATGGGGATGGGGATGGGGATGGGGATGGGGATGGGGATGGGGATGGGGATGGGGATGGGGATGGGGATGGGGATGGGGATGGGGATGGGGATGGGGATGGGGATGGGGATGGGGATGGGGATGGGGATGGGGATGGGGATGGGGATGGGGATGGGGATGGGGATGGGGATGGGGATGGGGATGGGGATGGGGATGGGGATGGGGATGGGGATGGGGATGGGGATGGGGATGGGGATGGGGATGGGGATGGGGATGGGGATGGGGATGGGGATGGGGATGGGGATGGGGATGGGGATGGGGATGGGGATGGGGATGGGGATGGGGATGGGGATGGGGATGGGGATGGGGATGGGGATGGGGATGGGGATGGGGATGGGGATGGGGATGGGGATGGGGATGGGGATGGGGATGGGGATGGGGATGGGGATGGGGATGGGGATGGGGATGGGGATGGGGATGGGGATGGGGATGGGGATGGGGATGGGGATGGGGATGGGGATGGGGATGGGGATGGGGATGGGGATGGGGATGGGGATGGGGATGGGGATGGGGATGGGGATGGGGATGGGGATGGGGATGGGGATGGGGATGGGGATGGGGATGGGGATGGGGATGGGGATGGGGATGGGGATGGGGATGGGGATGGGGATGGGGATGGGGATGGGGATGGGGATGGGGATGGGGATGGGGATGGGGATGGGGATGGGGATGGGGATGGGGATGGGGATGGGGATGGGGATGGGGATGGGGATGGGGATGGGGATGGGGATGGGGATGGGGATGGGGATGGGGATGGGGATGGGGATGGGGATGGGGATGGGGATGGGGATGGGGATGGGGATGGGGATGGGGATGGGGATGGGGATGGATGGGGAGATCCTGACAAATCTCGCCCTATGAACCCGGGCTCCCCTGCTAAGTCGCTTGGGGTGACCTATGGCTGAGGTGTTGGTAATCCAATACATGGTTCCCGGGGCGGCGGTATCATACCCGCCTTCCAAATTATTGATACTAACTATTGACGGCCGGCTTGGTCAACGGGTAAGGCTCTTGACTCGCAATCCGAAGGTCGTGGGATTGAATCCCGGCGTGGGCAAATACATTTTATTTGACTAATTTGGGTTATTTTACATTGAGAGGAAATCTGATCGCCTCATTACAATGAAGCTTGCAATAGACAACCAACCCATATTAAATATCATCTGTGCCTATGCGCCGCAAGCAGGATGCACAGAATCTGAAAAAGAGACCTTCTGGGAAGGACTGGACGAATCAATAACAAGTATACCTACTGAAGAGTCAAAGCTTCTTCTTGGAGACCTCAATGGACATGTAGGCCAAATCAGCAAAATATATGAAGATTTTCATGGGGGCTTTGGCTTCGGAAATTTAAACAAAGAAGGGGAAAAAATATTAGAATTTGCATCAAGACATAATTTCATACTCATAAATACGTTATTCCAAAAGAGAGAAACACATTTAATAACATATAAAAGTGGTGGAAAGTGTTCACAGATAGATTTCATACTAGCTGACAGGAAAATGAAAGGCGGTTTTAAGGACTGTAAAGTGATACCGGGCGAGTCACTAGCCTCGCAACATCGACTTTTAGTGGCTGTATTTAGACTGCCCAAGCCTATCAGGACACTAGTGGATAAAACACCTAAAATAAAGTGGAAAGAACTGTCAGGCCCAAAAGGAGAATCTCTCAAAAACAGACTGCATGATTACCTAGTGAACGATCGGAATGCCAACTATGAAAATGCAAACTCAATGTGGGCTAAATTTGAAATGCATTGCAAAAATGAAGCGAGGTCCATACTGGGCGTTTCGAAAGGAGGCATAAGTACAGGAAAAGATCCTACATGGTGGAACGAAGAGGTAAAGGAAGCTCTCAAAAACAAGAAAAATCTCTTTAAGGTCTGGCAACGCACTGAGACAGACAATGATCGAGATAAATATATGAAAGCTAAAAAAACTGCTAAAACATGTGTAGCGCAGTCAAGAGCCAAATCACGACAGGAATTCTACAACAACCTTGAGAATGCCGAAACTGATGCAGAAATATTCAGAATAGCCAAAACTAGAAACAAATCAACCCTAGACATCAAAACCAATAAGTATATCAAAAGTAAAAGTCAGACGCTGCTTACTTCAAACGAAGATATCAATCATAGGTGGTTCGAATACTATAAAGAACTTCTAAATGAAGAATATCCAAGTAACAGCTTCAAACCCTCACCTCCAGTCGAGGGCCCGATCCAGGAGATTAGCAGAGATGAAGTCAAGCAAGCCATCAAAAGGATGAAGAATTGTAAAGCTGTAGGGCCCGATGAGATACCGGCAGATCTATGGAAGTCATTAGGAATGGTAGCGATAGAATGGCTCACAAACCTATTTAATAAAATAGGCAGAAGTAAAATTCCTGAGGCGTGGCGGCAAAGCTTCCTTGTACCATTCTATAAAAATAAAGGTGACGTTACACAGTGTGGTAATTACAGGGGCATAAAGTTAACCTCACACACTCTTAAAATCTGGGAACGCATACTGAATAAACGAATATATGATCTTGCCAAAATCACACCAAATCAATTCGGTTTCACCCCATCAAAATCTACGACAGACGCATTACAGGCGGTGAGAATAGTAATGGAAAAATACCGTCTTAATAGGGAAAACTTACACTTCATCTTTATCGACTTAGAAAAAGCTTTCGACCGAGTGCCAAGAAGACTTGTGTGGCAAGCTATGAGAGCTCAGGAACTACCAGAACATTATGTGAACCTCATAGAAGACATGTATAACAATACCCGCACAAGGGTCAGAAGCCCGGTCGGTCTGAGCCAAGAATTCGAGGTTGAGGTGGGAGTTCACCAAGGTTCGGCGCTGAGCCCATTACTGTTCAACTTAGTAATGGATTACATCACCAAAAATATTCAAAAGAAACTACCCTGGAACCTTTTGTATGCAGACGATATCGTACTGATTGCCAAAACTGCGGAAGATCTGCAAAATACCTTGACAGAATGGATAACAGCACTTGAAACATCAGGACTTCGTGTCAGCAGGTCAAAAACGGAGCACTTGGAATGTAATTTCAGCAGTACAGCGAGCAACACTACCGTTTACTATCCAGACAGAATGCCGGTGCCAAAAGTAGAATCCTTCAAATACCTTGGCTCAGTAATAACAAAAGATGCAAATGTAGAAGCCGATGTATCTCACAGAGTAAATGTTGCGTGGCAGAAGTGGCGATCACTCACTGGAGTACTGTGCGATTCAAGCATGCCCATTCGCACAAAAGGCAAAATATACAAAACTGCAGTGAGACCAGCAATGCTGTATGGGGCTGAGTGTTGGACAGTGAAGGAAAATCACGTCCAAAAACTGCACGTTGCAGAAATGAAAATGCTTAGATGGTCAGGTGGGGTTACGAAACTGGACAAAATACGAAACGAACATATAAGGGGTAGTTTCAAGGTAGCCCCCCTTCCTGAAAAACTAACAGAAAGTCGCTTACGGTGGTATGGTCATGTAATGAGAAGAGACAAAGAACACGTGTGCCATAAAGCGCTAGCTATACCTGAAATAAAAAGAGGAAGAGGACGCCTCCCTCTGACATGGTGGACCAGCATGGCAAAAATAGCTCAAAATTTCCCCAATCCAACAACCCAAGACCGGTCGTCTTGGCGCAGATTGATTAGGAGAGCCGACCCCACTTAAAGTGGGAAGTGGCAAAGAAAAAGAAGAAGGGTTATTTTACAATTATTCATTTAAAAATAATATATTTGCGTCACGTTCCAGAGTGGAAGATACTTTCAGTATCGCCCTGGTGTAAGACCACCATTCAGAATTGAAACGATGCTAGAAATGGCTTTAGCCGTGTTTAGTGACCAGATCTCAATAGCCAGGTAATTCCTCGCCTTCCTCTTCCCCGTCTCCTTCCCCTCCCCATCACCTTCAGCCTCTCAAAATACCCAATAGTCATGCCATAATCTCACTGGCTCTAGACGGGAGCACTTGGGTCTCTTGTGCGGTATTCACATAAATATAAAAAAAAAATTGTGCACACAAATAAATATTTCAAAATGAGTCATTTCTTACAAACCGACTGAATATTACTCGGTTAAAATATAATTAAAACAAGCAAAAAAAATAAATAATTGTTTTTCATGTTAGTATCTACTTTATACCTAAGTACTGTGTTTACGCATTTAACTTGCATCTATTTATGTTAACACACTTCGATAAACAAATTACAAAAAACAAATTTTTCGGAAAAAAATGAGGAAGTGAGAATCCGACATCTTTATCTGAACCATACCATATCTGAACCGAAACAAACTCCGCGAAACACGGCTACCGGCGAGACGAGATTTAGTTTCAAAAGCGTCCGCTCGCGATCGCTGATGTTTTATGAGCGCTGCAGTCGAAATAGGAATGCTAATTTGCTGGTATGACAGCCTTAATAATTATAAATCCCTTCCTATAGCCCCTCCTTTACCCGTCTCGTAATGCTGCCCAACGGTGTTCCCCTGCCTTAACACCATACAGACAGGGGCCCTCTTGTGCGGTGAATCATATTCATATATGTAGGTATATTTTTTTTAAACTTGGAAGTCTACAGAATTCTTTTATGTCTAATATTTTTATTTTATTTTCCTACTAGCTGACCCGGACACGCGTTGCTGTGGCTAATAAAATACAACGTCATCTACTGGATGGTTATCTAACCTTTATAACCACCGCCGTCTTTGACTTTATCGCGAAGAGACAGACAGATGCCGCGGAGGACTTTAATTTATAATACGTAGAGATGGTATAAAATATTATAATAATGTGTATGAAATGCTTGGGGTAACTAACGTATTTACATTTATGTTAATAAGTGTAGCAACCAGCCGTGGCTATACGACGCATTGGGATCAAAGTTATCGGTGTTTCCAGAAACAGCGCCGGTGTTAAAATGTACGCAAGCGAACGTACGAGAACATTCCCGCCTACCAGCTAGCGCGGGTGGCTTGCGACTGATTCATGAGTACCTAATACACCGAGTCGAAACTACCTACCTCTCACGCGTTCCAGAAAAGGTACGAACCATTGTACGTTTGAAATGCACAGGTTCTAGCGCCTTCGGGTGACTAGCCGAAGTGACGATTTACTACTAATACTCCACTCGTCGGGCCATATAAAAGACGCCTAGTAACAGCGAAAATTCAGTATTCGTTCAATTTACCACGGAGCAGTTGCCTCGTCTATCCGCGATCAACCTTGACCCAGTGCGTAAATTCGTTTGTAGTATTTATCATCGTTACGTTACCGTGTTACAATTGTGTATGTGTATTGCTATTATTGTATGGTACTCATTAAAGGTTTTTCATTACGCAACCTCGTTGTTCATCATTCCACCATACTTACAGCAAGACCTACATTGGAGACCCCAACGTTCACATTGGTGACCACGACGTTTACATTTGTGAATCCGACAGTGAGCACGACGCGTGCAAATACGTCTACCGCGAGCACGTCGCGCACGAAATAAACTCTTCGGTGATAAATTTCGCATACCAATCATCATCATCATGTCTCTTGCGAGCGGAACATCTGAGGACAGCCAGCAACCAATAACCAGCAACAAGCAACCAACGACCAGTAACCAGCAACCCAACATCAGGAATCCACCGCCTGAGGTCAACCGAGTGGCAGTACGCATTCCGCCTTTTTGCCCTACTGACCCAGAATTATGGTTCGCTATGGTGGAGCGCAGCTTCGAGGCAGCAGGAGTGACCGTGGATGCCACAAAATTTGGTTTCATTCTCGGAGCCTTGGATCCCGCCCACGCCCAAGAAGTCCGGGACATCATTGTGAAGCCCCTGAGGTCGGTGCATATGCACTATTAAAATATGAACTAACCAGACGCCTCAGCTCCACGCAGGAGCAGAAGACAAGGAGACTTCTGGAACATGAAGAAATCGGAGACCGTAAACCCTCCCAATTCTTGAGACACCTGCGCACCCTCGCCGGCAGCGCTGTGCCCGATGAGGTTTTGAGAACCCTATGGATGGGTCGTCTTCCTAGGAGTATGCAGATGGTCCTGGCTACGCAGCAGGATACTCCGCTTGACAAGGTGGCCAGCTTAGCAGACGCCATAGCAGACTACGCTGGTAGACCGGCAGTTAACTCAGTGGCTGTTCCATCGTCCGAAGACTCATTGGTTACACAGATGGAGCGGTTAATGCAGCCTCTCCAACAAGAGCTCGCTACCTTGAGGCGTGAAGTTTCGACACTACGCTCTGGCCAGCATAGGAGGAGCGCCACACCGCATCGTTGGAGCAATCGTTCCCGCAGTCGGTCCAGAGGTCGTCAGCCCGAGGGCACATGCTGGTGCCACTGGAAGTATGGGACGAAGGCAAGCAAGTACACCAAACCCTGCAACTTCCAACAGGAAAACGCGTGGGGCCCAAACTGATGGCGACCAGCGCCAGCCCCAACCAAGTCAGTCGCCTTTTTGTTACCGACAGGGTAACCCGTACCCAATTTCTTATAGACACCGGCGCAGATCTCTGCGTTTTCCCATGACGCCTTGTCCAGGGACGTCCCACTAAAGCGACATACGAACTGGCAGCAGCAAATGGCAGCAAAATTGCTACTTATGGCAGCCTAACGCTCAACCTGGATCTGGGATTGCGACGCGACTTTACTTGGAGCTTCGTCATTGCAGACCTCTCCAAGCCCATTATCGAAGCAGATTTTCTCGCCAAATACGAGCTACTGGTGGATGTCCGAAATAAACGGCTGCTGGACCAGGTAACGAATTTAACCATCACGGGAAAATGAAGCGACAACAAGATCGCTTCCATTAAGACCGTCACAGGAACGTCCCCGTATCACAAGCTTCTTCAACAGTTTCCTGACATCACTCGCCCTGACGGCGCCAGGAGGGAAGTTCGTCACGCAACACTGCACCATATTAACACCACGCCAGGACCTCCAACAGTCGAACGCCCACGACGCCTTGCTCCTGACAAATCAAAACGCGCCAGAAGGAGTTCGAGGCCATGGTCCGTCTCGGAATCGCTCGACCTTCCGAGAGCTCTTGGGCATCCCCTTTGCACATGGTACCCAAGAAGGACGACCAGTTGAGACCATGCGGCGATTACAGAAGACTGAACGCCAGAACTATTCCGGACAGGTACCCTGTTCGCCACATCCAGGATTTTGCACAGGCACTAAGCGGCGCCAAGATCTTCTCAACGATTGATCTGGTGCGAGCTTATAATCAAATCCCTGTCGCTCCTGAGGACATTCCGAAGACAGCAATCACTACGCCATTCGGACTCTTCGAGTTCCCAGTGATGTCTTTCGGCCTCCGCAACGCGGTCCAGACCTTCCAACGCTTCATAGACGAGATTACCCGAGGCCTGGATTTCTGTTACGCTTACATAGACGACATCCTTATTGCCTCAACGTCAGAGGAAGAGCACCTGGCCCACCTCAAGATATTATTCCAGCGCCTTCAGGAATATGGTGTCGTCATCAACGCCGCCAAATGCCATTTCGGCCTGACTAAGGTCAAATTCCTAGGATACCTGGTGTCTGACGCAGGCACTTCACCCCTCCCAGATAAAGTGGAAGCCATCAACAATTACAGTCAACCAGCTTCCATCAAGGATCTCCGCCGTTTTCTGGGAGCTATAAATTTTTACAGAAGATTCATTCCCAACGTCGCGAGGACGCTCCACTCAATGACCTCCAAAAAGGAAACCAAAAAGGCAAGCAACTCGTGCCTTGGACTGCCGAAACAGTAAAAGTCTTCAGCAAGTGCAAGGACTCTCTTGCCCAGGCAACCCTGCTCGTTCACCCGAAGTGCGACGCCCCACTCTCTATTGTCAGCGACGCGTCTGATACTACAGCTGGTGCCGCACTCAATCAATTCGTCGCAGGTCATTGGGAGCCTCTAGCATTCTTCTCAAAGAAGTTTTCGGCAGCTGAAAAGAAATATGGCGCATACGACAGAGAACTCTTAGCCATCTATCTCGCTGTGAAATACTTTCGCCACATGGTGGAAGGCAGGTCGTTCACCATATTTACCGACCATAAGCCCATCACGTTCGCCTTTCAACAAAGAGCAGACAAATGCTCACCAAGGCAATTCCGCCATCTGGACTTTATCAGCCAGTTCACAACTGACATCCGACACGTCTCCGGAAAAGACAACATCGTCGCGGATGCTCTCTCCAGGGTCGAGACGATAGATACTCCTCTGGACTTCGCGGCACTAGCAGCTGACCAGATGTGCGACCCTGAACTGGAACAACACTTGCAGGGAAGTTCTAGCCTACAACTTAAGAAAATCAACATTCCGGGTACTAACGCGCATCTCTACTGTGACGTCTCTACCACAGCCAGACCCTTCGTCACGAAGAAGTTCAGACCTGCGGCATTCAATGCGGTTCATCAGCTGGCACACCCTGGAATCAAGGCCACGGTTAAGCTTATAACTCAACTTATGTTTGGCCGGCCATCAAAGCCGAGACTATTAAGCTCGCACGCAATTGCCTCCAATGCCAACGAAGCAAGGTGACACGGCACGTGTCAGCACCCCTGGGAGACTTTCCCAGGCCCTCCGCTAGATTCGAGCATGTCCACATCGACATAATCGTCATGCCCTCTTCAGAAGGATGCCGATACTGCCTGACGTGCGTGGACAGATTTACAAGATGGCCAGAGGCATTCCCGATCCCAGACCAAGAGGCTGAAACAGTGGCGCGCGCTTTCTACAAGGGCTGGATTACAAGATTCGGCACTCCACTCCGCATTACTACGGACCAAGGGAGACAATTTGAGTCAAGGCTGTTCAGGCAGTTAAATTGCCTGGCAGGCACGACGCAAATCCATACAACTGCATACCACCCCGCAGCAAATGGCATGGTGGAAAGATTTCATCGCCAACTAAAGGCAGCGATCAAATGCCATCAGAATAACCGTTGGACGGAAACGCTTCCCACCGTACTCATGGGAATCAGAGCAGCTTGGAGAGATGATCTCGCTACAACCTCAGCCGAGCGAGTATACGGCGAGCCGCTCCGCTTACCCGACGAATTCCTATGTCAACAACCTAATTTCAACGACGACACCGGAAGCTTCCTCAAGGAACTACGGAAACACTTCAACGAGCTGAGACCAGTTGAAGGTACCCGCCATGGTGATGGACATCATTTCGTCTTCCAAAATCTTCCCACAGCTTCTCACGTCTTTCTGAGGGACGACACAGTCAAGAGCCCGCTTCAACAACCCTACAGCGGCCCTCATCAAGTCGTTCGTCGGCACAAACGAGCATAAACCATACTGGTAAAAGGGAAGGAAATCACCGTGAGCATCGACCGCCTCAAACCAGCATACATTGCTCAAGATCTTGAGAGATTCGCATCACACTTGCAAACCGCATCAGACGCACCTGCCGCCACATCACAACCAACCCTTCCATCGTTCGATGACAGTCACGATCGGACACACACAACCACTCGTTTTGGAAGGCGTGTTCGATTTCCCGACCACCTCGGAATCTAAACATTCCTCCTTTCACCGCAGCCATGTCTGCGTTGTCTGGGGAGGGAGTCCTGTAGCAACCAGCCGTGGCTATACGACGCATTGGGATCAAAGTTATCGGTGTTTCCAGAACAGCGCCGGTGTTAAAATGTACGCAAGCGAACGTACGAAAACATTCCCGCCTACCAGCTAGCGCGGGTGACTTGCGACTGATTCATGAGTACCTAATACACTGAGTCGAAACTACCTACCTTTCACGCGTTCCAGAAAAGGTACGAACCATTGTACGTTTGAAATGCACAGGTTCTAGCGCCTTCGGGTGACTAGCCGAAGTGACGATTTACTACTAAAACTCTACTCGTCGGGCAATATAAAAGACGCCTAGTAACAGCGAAAATTCAGTATTCGTTCAACTTACCACGGAGCAGTTGCCTCGTCTATCCGCGATCAACCTTGACCCAGTGCGTAAATTCGTTTGTAGTATTTATCATCGTTACGTGACCGTGATACAATTGTGTATGTGTATTGCTATTATTGAATGGTACTCATTAAAGGTTTTTCATTACGCAACCTCGTTGTTCATCATTCCACCATACTTACAGCAAGACCTACATAAGGATTAATACTGTATCCGTCTAAATAACTTTTCAATTACCTACCGCAATGTACGTGACCATTTTTTTAGAAGATAGAATGGGTATAGTAAGCTATCCGTAAATGATAGATATGTATATGCATTCGCGGACTTTTTTGTAGATCTATAAAAGAGGAATATCCCACCATGTTATCTCCGAAAAGGATTAGGCTGGGCAGCGTTTTCGACGAAAGCTACTAGGCGGCTTGACTTTTTCCGACACTTCTAACAATTATCGTTCTGTTTCAACCAATTTACACAAATCCACTTCCACATCCACATCCACATCCACGTCCACGTCCACGTCCACGCCCACGTCCACGTCCACGTCCACGTCCACGTCCACGTCCACGTCCACGTCCACGTCCACGTCCACGTCCACGTCCACGTCCACGTCCACGTCCACGTCCACGTCCACGTCCACGTCCACGTCCACGTCCACGTCCACGTCAATATCCATATCCACATCCATATCCATATCCACATCCACATCCACATCCATATCCATATCCATATCCATATCCATATCCATATCCATATCCATATCCATATCCATATCCATATCCATATCCATATCCATATCCATATCCATATCCATATCCATATCCATATCCATATCCATATCCATATCCATATCCATATCCATATCCATATCCATATCCATATCCATATCCATATCCATATCCATATCCATATCCATATCCATATCCATATCCATATCCATATCCATATCCATATCCATATCCATATCCATATCCATATCCATATCCATATCCATATCCATATCCATATCCATATCCATATCCATATCCATATCCATATCCATATCCATATCCATATCCATATCCATATCCATATCCATATCCATATCCATATCCATATCCATATCCATATCCATATCCATATCCATATCCATATCCATATCCATATCCATATCCATATCCATATCCATATCCATATCCATATCCATATCCATATCCATATCCATATCCATATCCATATCCATATCCATATCCATATCCATATCCATATCCATATCCATATCCATATCCATATCCATATCCATATCCATATCCATATCCATATCCATATCCATATCCATATCCATATCCATATCCATATCCATATCCATATCCATATCCATATCCATATCCATATCCATATCCATATCCATATGCATATCCATATCCATATCCATATGCGTATCCATATCCATATCCATATCCATATCCATATCCATATCCATATCCATATCCATATCCATATCCATATCCATATCCATATCCATATCCATATCCATATCCATATCCATATCCATATCCATATCCATATCCATATCCATATCCATATCCATATCCATATCCATATCCATATCCATATCCATATCCATATCCATATCCATATCCATATCCATATCCATATCCATATCCATATCCATATCCATATCCATATCCATATCCATATCCATATCCATATCCATATCCATATCCATATCCATATCCATATCCATATCAATATCCATATCCATATCCATATCCATATCCATATCCATATCCATATCCATATCCATATCCATATCCATATCCATACGTAAATGCGTCGTAATAGACTTCAATAATACAACAACAATAGCTAGCGTATACAATGAACCAAAAAGAATTTACCGCGAAGCGATAGAAATTTATAAACATAAAAATAATATGAACACCAGAAACGACTCCATTAGAATTCCCAACACCTGGAAAGTAATAATTGACGAAAATCCCCCAAAAACGGCATTTCCAAAATTATCAGAAGTACCCTCAATTAGCCTAACCAATCAGGTCTCTACATGTAAACCGCCTGAGACTGCCGGTCCCACCTCCTACCCCCAGCACCATAAATCACATACAACCCGGGTTCTCCGTTCTAGCCATAAGAATTGATTTGCACTCACTTAAGTCTTGGATTCTGGACCGAACAGACATGCGAAAGCTATCAGTTTGAGACAAAAACTAAAGACATAAGGCCTCTGAAGATGGACAGTGTGATCTGTCCGAAACGTCAGGAGTTAAAAAGTCCTTCTCTTTTACCCGCGTAACGTAGTCACGTTACGCGGGTAAACCGAGAAAATTGTTTAACATATATATACAAACTGTTTAGATTTAAACCCAGGATTCAAACCAATTATGGAGTAAAGAGTTACCATCAAGGGTAGGATTGCGATCAAAGGGTTGTCGGGGAAATAACTTATTTAATAGTCGTCAATTGTAACTATCAAATCATAACAATAAAAAATCAAGAAATTAAGTTATAAAAAAAGTGCTTCATTTATAAAAAAAAACCAGTCCGCTTAAAAGATTTCTCCTGAGTGAAGACCTAACATTTTTACATTTGATCCTTCGAGCCGTATGATCCCACGAGCGGATACGATTTTTCGACTGAATGCGATCCTGGGAACCAGATCAAAAAATCAATCGAGGCCAGACATGAACAAGCAAACAAAGGAGAATTCTTGAAGTGGATCCAAAAAACGGGCAAGTGACCATTCCTTATTTTTTATCCATTGATCCCATAGAAAAAACAAATTCAGTTAGACCACTTCGGTATTTTATTGTTGTTGATATAAAAATTCGCAACGGGCTAATTGTTACAATTGATATTGGCAAGGTTTTTTGTAGCTAGCTATGATATGGCCGCAAAAAACAGATGGTTACTTCCAAAAGATCGGAGTTTTGTTTCATTGTTTTGATGTTGAGTTTCGATACAGTCGATAAAGCAGGCGACGAGTACGAAGTACTGTCGTTGTTTATTTGCAACTGAAGGTTTTTTGTGGCTAGTCATATGATTATGATACCGCAAAAAACAGAAGGATAATAATTATAATATAAATTAAATGTATTAATTGATTATTCAAACAATCTGAAAGCGAACGTTGGAAGTTATTTTGACTCCCGAAGTGTTGTTCCAGTCGGTAAAGGCGGTAGGCACGAAGTGATTCCGCCATCTGTAAAAAGTCAAATTACGACGCGAGCTTTCATAAGTCATAACAGAAATTAATAACAATAGATTTTTCCTTGTTGTTGAATACATGCATCTAGTGTTTTGTTAAAACAAAAGAAACTATCACGAGTAAAATACAGTGCAAATTTTTACAGCCTTACTAAAAAACCCAGTGAAAATTTTATTCAATTGACAAACGGCCGCGGATGTGAAAACATTACTAATTAAAAAATTGTTCATTGAAAAAAATACACTTGGTTTACACGGCCTGAGAGGGTAGTTCATCTCTGTTTTTATAATGATATCCTAACGAAATTTGAAAATTTTCCAAAGTATTTTGAATGTTCTATATATTTCTTATTTTTGAAGGTGTCGTAAAAACAAATACCATTTATGAAAACTAGATAAAATTACCTTTTAGATTTGTGTATTTAAAATCCACTTTAGTTTTCAAAAACTGCCATATTTTAAGATCCAAACTCGGAAAAAAATGGAAAAAAAATTCTTACCCAAACATTTTTGACCAAAATGAAGAGAAATTAAAAAAAAATCAAAATTTCAAAAACACAGTCCTTTTATGTAATAAATTTGGAAGGAAACTATCACCTCACTTTTTCCTCGTGCATACAATAAAAAAAATAATAAAAAATTTCAAAGTTTTTTTTATTGCCAAAAAATAACTTAGAAATAATAACGGCATTTCAAACAGATTTCTTGCATCTCTAAAGACGTTACTTTCTTTGATATGTTTACGAACACATGTATTAGATATTAATATTATTAAAAAATATCACTTTTAAGAAATTCTCTTAAAATAAAGATCTTAAAATGTTAATTTTATCTTTTAAGTAAACTATCTATAGTTCTATAGAACAATATTCTGACAGTCCAACTTTGAAAGTACGGCGTTTGTACAATAACTTGATTAAACTGATGTAAACCACACACATAACATAGTAAATATATCAATTATGTGAATAGAAGAGTAAATTCGTCACTATAATAGAAATTATTAAGTAAAATCACAACATTTAGGCACTAACAAAATTTTTTGATATCCCGCCATAAAAATACACCGGGCTGTCTTCATCGTGGTGCCGTTGAGAATTAATGCATAGGCGCGCCAATAATGCCCCTGGCGGAGAAAAATTAAAACAACATTCTTTCCTAGTAAATTTTTTTTTTTTTTTTTTACAGTGAATACCGCACAAGAATCTCAACTGCTCCCGTTTGGAGCCAGTGAGACTATATGGCATCCCCAATTGGGGTATGTTGTGAGGCTGAAGATAGTGGGGAGGGGAAGGAGGTGGGTAAGAGGAAGGTTGGGAAGTTAATTAATACCATATACAATGTTTTTATTTTATTTTATTTTTATTTTTATTATTATTGTACAACAGAATAATTCCAATTACAGTACAATTAAGTTACCCTATCAGCATTTAGGCAAGTGACTCTTCAATAATATTTTTAAGGCATATAAAGAACAGTCACTTACATCCAAATGGTTTGCAATTTCATTTAACAGCACCACTCCCCTCGTCATGCTATGCTTTGCCAAGACGTCTGTTCTGTCGTTCGGTACTTTAAAGTCATGATGTCGACTTCGGCTGTAGTGGTCTGGTACATATAAATCATAGCATCCCAAGAGAAATGGGCTATCGATGAAATTGTTCCAAATTTTGAAAGACAAAATAGCAAGACTTGCTTTCCGTCTAGTTTCTAGACTCACAGAATCAGTTTCCTCAAGTAAGTCAATATGGTGCATGAACCTTGGATAGGTTCCATGTTTTCAGATCTTCAATGCGTTTTTACAGCGCGGCCGCGGATGCAACGTTATTAGTAACAAATTGGGATCTAGCGTATACAGGGTTTATTTATGTTATTGCAATAATACAGTTGCTGTGGTTTTTTTTAGTAAGGCTGTTATAGTGTTTAACCGTGGTTAGAATTGGGCCACTCCAGAACGATCAGTGAGTATTGTTAAATTGATTGTTATTTACGAAAATCATGGATTTAAAAGTGTTAATTGCACAGCGCGGAATATGTACAGCCAAATTAACCAGATTCAAAGATTACTCAGAGAATAATAAGTTATTACTTTCTGAGGTCGAAATACGCATTCAAAAAATCGAACCATTACTAGACATCTTCGAAGCGTTGCAAGAAAAAAATTGAAACATTATCGCAGGATGAATTATAAAAAGGGAATGAACGAGAAATGTTTGTAAACTCATATTATAGTGTATTGGCAAAAGCCAAGGATAAATTCAACGAAACCGGTAAAATCGTCCGTTCCAAAAGCGTCAAGCTCCCAATTTTAGAACTACCCAAGTTCAGCGGAAATTATGAAGAATGGTTACATTTCAGAGATGCTTTCATTTCATTAATTGACAACAACGACGAATTAGATGTTATTCAGAAATTCTATTATTTGAAATCTTGTTTGCATGATGATGCGGCGAGACTGATTGCGTCCTTACCTACAACTCAAGATAATTATTTCATTGCGTGGGAAATGATCACGGATAGGTTTCAGAATGACAGGGTAATAAATTAATAATAAATAAACATGTTAATGCATTGTTTAAATTGCAAGAAATAAAATCAGAAAATCATGTGGCATTGCGAAAATTATTAGCTGAAGCCCAAAAAGGCATTAAATAATTTAAATCTACCCACTGAAAGTTGGGATATATTATTAATTCATATTTTGTCAAATAAATTGGATAGCGAAACCAGAATGCGCTGGGAACAATATCCAATAAAAAATAAAATCCCCACTTATGAAGAGTTCGTGAAATGTCTATACGAACGAGTGCAAGTTTTAGAATTCTCAGCACCAAACGACAAGCGACAGAATCATGCCAAGGGAGTTCCTTCTAATTTTAAAAAAGAAACTTATGTTTCGTTATCATCGCAACATTTAAAATGTATTAATTGTAATAAAAATCATAGAATTTATAATTGTCAAAAGTTTTTAAATGTAGGAATAAAGAATAGAATGACAACAATACGTCGTTTGAAGGCTTGTCTGAAATGTTTATCGGTAGGACATAAATTTTAAGATTGTAAAAGTAAATATAATTGTCGCAAGTGTGGTGCGAACTCACACAACACTTTGTTACATTTACAAAATGAAGATAAAATGTAAAGTCATCAAGGAAGCGATACTTCTTCAAGAGAACCTCTTGTTAACAATCATGCATCGAAAACATCCAACAATTTCATTTTATTATCAACGGCGGTGATTAACGTGAGAAATAATAAAGGAAATCCAATTAAAGCTAGAATTTTATTGGACTCCGGAGCCCAGTCTAATTTCATTAGCCAGGAATTCGCTTCTAAATTACAATTAAAAATTAGAAAAACTGATATCCCTATTACCGAAATTCATAATAAAAGACAGCATATTAAAAACATTGTGGATTTGGAAATATCTTCCAATTATTCACCATATTCAAAGAGGATTGAATGCCTAGTATTGTCGGAGGTGACCAGTAACCTGCCGCAAATCTCATTTCAGAAAAAAGGCACCGGCATCCCCCAAGGATTGCAATTGGCAGATCCAAACTTTAATTAAACCGGCCCGATAGACATGTTGATCGGAGTTGACACCTTCTGGGAGACTCTGCACTCTGACCGGATGAAGATTCAAGATTCCGGACCAATATTGCAATGAACCGAATTTGGATGGCTTGTATCCGGACCTATCTTCATTACAGAAAAGAGGCCAGTAAAAATTTGTAATCTTTCACTCAACTTAATACATAAGCAAATTGAAAATTTTCGGAAATTAGAGGAGCTAAGTCCTATTAAACATAGGAATCACGAGGAGCGAGCTTGTGAAGAAAGCTTCACAGCTACTCATGAAAGAGATGGCAGAGGCCGTTTCATAGTAAGTTTACCACAACGCCCCTGTGCGAAACAGCTAGGCGAAACTCTCCTTATGGCGGAGAAGAGATTGTATAATTTGGAGAAAAAATTAGCCTCAAACCCAGAATTAATGAAAGATTACAAGAATTTTATGCAGGAGTACAAGGACTTAGGTCATATGATGCAATGTGAACCACCGTCACCAAATCAAATACACTACTATCTGCCTCACCATGCGGTGATCAAAGAATCTAGTACAACTACTAAGACCAGAGTCGTATTCGATGGATCGGCTAAATCCTCAACTGGAATTACCCTAAATGATGCCCTCATGATTGGGCCGATATTGCAAAGGGATTTATGTGCACATCTATTAAATTTCAGAAAACATCAGTACGCGTTAACGGCCGACATAGAAAAAATGTACCGGCAGATATTAGTGCAACCGGAGGATAGGGACTTACAACGTATCCTTTGGAGAGACTCACCCAGCGAGGAGATTCAACATTATCAGCTGAATATAGTCACCTACGGTTTGGGACCATCATCATTCTTAGCCACCAGATGTTTGGAGCAGCTAGGAAATGAAAATCAAAACACAAATCCCAAGGTCAGTCAAATTCTTAAAGAAAAATTTTACATGGATGACTTAACAGCTGGCGACATTGGTGAAGAAGATTGCTTATTAATCAAGAAACAACTGTCTGCTATTCTAGCATCCGCTGGCATGAACCTAAGAAAGTGGCGATCAAATTTGTCGTCGCTATGCTCAAATCAGGAGGAGGTTAGCGATATGATTATAAAGGATAGCTCAAAGGAAGGAAAGATATTAGGTCTTTCTTGGAATAATCAGCAAGATTATTGGAAATATACTGTAGAGCCCATAACAAAACCAATTAGAAGCAAACGTCGGATGTTATCCTACATAGCATCCATTTTTAATCCCCTGGGTCTGATGGGACCTGTAACGGTAGTAGCGAAGCTACTAATGCAACGTCTGTGGCAGAGTAAAACTCAGTGGGATGAAGATACATCTCCTGACATTTGGAAATTTTGGAGAGCTTATATGGAAGAATTGCCGCAGTTAAATAATGTGAAGGTACCTAGGAGAATCATTTGTCAAAAGCATGTGATATCAGAAGATAATGCTGCGGATGTACTATCCAGAGGTATTAGGACTTCTCAATTATTGACATCCACCATTTGGTGGCACGGACCCGATTGGCTAACCCTTGCACCATCCAGTTGGCCATGCGGAGAATCTACGTACATAGATTCACCTGAGGTGAAAATAAAAACTGTAGTGTTGGCAACAGTAACGCAAGATTGGCACATTTTTAGGAACTACATCTCTCTACTAAATCCTTATGTACATAATGATTTACTTCACGTAGGCGGCAGGCTTTCCGAAGGAAAATTGCTGTCAATAAATCAACGACATCTGCCACCAATCATAGTTTAACCGAATTAATTATGAAAAACTACCATCATTTACATTTGCATGCAGGTACTCAAGCCTTATTGGCAATAATCAGATTGAAGTTCTGGCCAATAATGGGAAAATTTAGTGAAAATGATAATACGGAAATGCATTATATGTTATAGATCAAATACGAAGACGATGCAGCAAATAATGGCAGACCTTCCAGCCGAAAGGAGCTTATATATTTTTGTTATTTGTTTTTCTTATATATTTTTATTTGTATGTATGGTGTCAAAAGCCATACACTTAGAACTTGTACTGTCTTTGAATACAGAAAGTTTTTTAAATGCCTTGAAGCGTTTTATCGCGCGTCGTGGAAGGCCGAGTAAATTATTTTCAGATAATGGTAGTATTATCGGAAAATCATCATCAAAACTATCAATTCAATGGGGGTACATTCCGCCAAGGGCGCTGCACTTTGAAGGCCTTTGAGAAGTCGAAATGAAATCTGTTTAAATATCAGTTGAAACGAGTAGCGAGTAACTCCTTATTAATATATGAGGAATTTAATACCGTTTTGTGTCAGATGAACCTTGTTTAAATTCTAGACCTCTTACCCCATTGTCAAATGATCCAAATGACCTAATTTCCCTCAGTCCCGGTCACTTTCTTGTTGGTGGAAGCTTAGCAGCAATTCTGAAGCAAGATCTACAAAATATTTCAGTCAACGGACTGAATAAATATCAAAAATTTTCCTTGTTAATACGATGTTTTTGATCGAGGTGGCGATTGGAATACCTGGCTCAGCTCCAAGGCAGAACGAAGTGGACCAGCGGACCTCATGCGCAGCTAAAACCAGGCGATACGGTGGTCTTGAAGGAAAACTACCTACCACCATGTGTGTGGAAACTCGGACGTGTTATTGCAGTCCATCCAGGCGCAGACGGGAAAGTACGTATGGCGACTTTCAAAACATCGCATAGAACTACTCAGAGGGCAATTTCGAAGCTGTGTCTATTGCCAATAGACGACAACGGACCAGACGCTGTGTAAGCACAAAATGCAAAAAAGGGCTTGTGCATTATGATAAAAACAATGAGTGCATAAAACAGGATAAATCAATAAATAGTTAAAAAAAACAATAACAATTTTACGTTGAACAGTATCAAAAATTTCTTGTGCGTGGAAGGTGAATAACAGTAAAACTTGTGTATAACCAAAAAGGACAAAAATAAGAAATAATAATAAATTAAAAGTAAAAACCAGTGTATAAAAGGTGGATAGCATTAAAAACTTGTGGGTAGGGAGTGCTATAAAAAATAATAAAACAAAAAATTATTGTAGATCAATATATTTGAAAAAAAAGTGGAAAAACACTTAAAAAATGAACGCTTTATAAACCAGGATAGCCTGCTGGCTAGAATTGCAAACTGCATAGATATATCTGGAGAGACATTGTAATAATTCCAAATGTGACAATGAACTATTGAAGGAAGGATGATTTTATCTTCATAATCTTTTCCCGAGGAAGGAAGGATGACCAGGAAACCTGCTGCGACATGTTGTGCTGCCTATATTATATGTTTATATGTAATTATTGTTATGGTTTCTGTTTGTTTTTAAAAAATGTCGTTTGTTTTTGGAATTGTCTTAGTGTGTTATGTTATTGAATAACTTTAAAATTAATTTAATGAATTTGAATTTGATTTTGAACAAAGGCAATATTTAATTTAGGCTCATAATTGGTTTGCATGATGTTATTTGTATAGTTTGCAGAAAAATGGATTCGATATTTCAAACTAGCTGGTTCCCGACATGCGTTGCTATGCCATTTAATAAAGAAATTGTTTTTCCCTGCGTGTCCTTTCCCATTCTTCCCCTCGCTCTTCCGCCTCCCCCTCCTATCCCTTATCCCCTTCCCCTCTCGCGTTCCCACTCCGCCTTCTCCACCTTCCCTCTCCCCACTCCACTTCCTCCCTTCCCCCGTCCCGCAATTCCCCCCCTCCCGCGTTCCATACATTCATTCTCGGTACATTCAGCTTTCAAACAGCTCGCGTGCCATCTATTGCAATTTTTTTATACAAATTTCATAATGCCAGAGCTCACCAGTAGTTTTATACAAACCTTGTCTTGACAATAACAAACACAGAAAAAAAAGAATTATCCGATTTGGTGCAGTCGTTCGGAAGTTATGCGCGTACATACATTTCGGCGATTCATTTTTATTTATATAGATAGATAGATAGATAGATGAAATATCTGCCCATTTTGGGTCGGAATATGTTTAGATTTAAACCCAGGATTCAAACCAATTATGGAGTTAAGAGTTACCATCAAGAGTTGGATCGCGATCAAAGGGTTGTCTGATTTGTTCGTCAGATGTCTCTAATAGAATCATTTATTTTTGTCTCTTTCTCCCACAACAGACAAGGTAAGTAAGTACCTTTATAAAAAGGCTTGCATCGGTGAAATTAACTTACTTCTTTACAAAAACTTGCACTAAGAATTTAAAATACTACTGAACCCTTGTCCGTTGGGTGGGGAAAAGTTATTGTCGTCAATTGTAACTATCAAATCATAACAATAAAAAATCAAGAAATTAAGTTATAAAAAAAAGTGCTTCATTTATAAAAAAAACCAGTCTACTTAAAAGATTTCTCCTGAGTGAAGACCTAACATTTTTACACAAACATTATAAAAAAGAAAATGTTTTAAAGAAGTTAAAAATAAAATACTATAAAATATAAAATACTAAGAAGTAAGATTTAAATATGTTAATCTATAAAAAAAAAATTATGAAAGCTAAAATGTTTGTTTGTTGGCGAAGAATTTTGTGTATTAATAACCTGTCCTCTTCGTGTACAATTAAATTCCCACCAGAAATTAAACCAGCTTTTTACATGAATAACAACCTAGGAAAAAATTTTATTAATGCGAAAGACAATGAGGACATACTAAGCCACTCGGGCGTTTATAAAATTAGTTGTAACGATTGTCCAGCGTTCTATATTGGACAAACGTCACGCAATGTGGAAACTAGAGTAAAGGAGCACATAAGGTGCCTAACCAGTTCAGGGTTTTCAGAATTCGCAGAGCACCTAATTAATAAAGATCATACTTTTAACCGGGATACGGGTGTTAAAGTCCTACACAAAAATGGGATAGGCTTAAGGTTAAATTACTTAGAAGCTTTAGAAATAAAAAAATCAGTTAATGCAAAGGTTGAAATCATTAATAATCAACTTAATTTAACATTCAGCCCTATTATAAGTATGTTTCCCGTTATCCCAATCGCTCCTCCCCCACTTCCTTCCCACAACTGACACACGCTGTATATTTCCCTATATTTGTCAGTATTTTATATTCAGTCCTGATGATGGTACGGAGGTACCGAAACCGGTTGACGGAAGAAATATCAATAAAGTGACGTAAACAAAGGGTTTTCTTTTTATTTATTTAAAATATCAAGTCACAATGTATTTGCTTCTTTTGAAAAAAAAAAGATAAAATGTTACCTCCAATATCCATGGTACATAGTGTGTTGATGTATAAATATATTTATATTATAATATATTTATATATTTATAATATATTTATATTATATAAATATATTTTTCAGAGTGGATAAGAGTTTGTTGAGTTCGGTTTGTTAGGTAGTTTTCGAACCATGTGTAGGGTATCCCAGTTATTCCGATCTGTTGAAGTTTTTTAAGCAGTAAGGGATGGGAGATCGTATCAAATGCTTTTGAGAGATCGAGGAAAACAGCAAGCAGTTTTCGACCAAGGTCGAGATTAAAGGAAACTATTTTTGTGAGGGCGGCTATTGCATCTGAGGTACTCCTACCTTTGCGGAAACCATATTGGTTGTCCGATAATATTTTGTTATCTTCAAGGAACTTATAGAGTCTATTCTTCACCGCCTTTTCTATGATTTTAGATACTGTGCTAAGTAAAGATATCGGTCGATAGTTATTTACAGATAGTTTGTCTCCTGATTTGAATATTGGGATTATTGTGGCCTGTTTTATAGAGTTAGGGAATACACCAGTTTTAAAGCTTAGATTGATTATATGTTTCAGAGGTGAGGCTATATATTTTTGGATATGTTTGAAGATTTTTGTTGAAATGTGATCTATACCTACAGAGTTAGTGTTAAGGGATGAGATTAGTTCTAAAATTTCTGTGTCAGTAGTGTAAGTGAAGTAGAAAGGGTTATAGCTAAGATAAGTGAGGGGTATATTGTTTGCAAGATCTTTGTCCGAGACGTTGTGTCTGTCTAAAATATTTTTTGCTAAGTTAGATCCAATATTGGAGAAAAATTGATTGAAATGGTCAGAAATTTTTTCGGGGTCGGAATTGACATGTAATATTTGGTGTTCGATGTTAATCTTAACAATGGGTGTATTGGTTTTATTAATATTGGATATATCTTTAACGATATTCCAAATTTTTTATTATCACCAGTGGCTTCACTGATTTGTTTATGGTAGTAATCTCTTTTAACACTGTCAATTATTTTTTTGCAGTTATTTCTATAACGTTTGTAGAATAAGAGAGATGCATAATCGTGGGGATTTTTTCTACAGAAGTTATGAATCTTATCGCGCTTTCTGATACAGTAGAAAATTCCTGCAGTGATCCATGGTTTGAGTTTTGTGTCAGATCGTTTTTTTTTTACTTTTTGTGTATGATGTAGCATCGGTTAAGTAGTTACGTACGGTATTTATAAATAATTCACATTCAGAGGTGACATCGGTACAAGAATAGAGAAGTTCCCAGTTTTCTTTAGAGACATTGTTTAGGAGAGTTTCATATGATATCTTTTCTTGAGGGGAAGTATTTTGTGGTGATTTGTGATTTTTATGCGAGAGAGAAGTGATTATTGAATAGTGATCTGTAACAGTTGTTTGATAGACAATGGATTTGGTGTCTAGTTCACTCTTAACAAATACATGATCTATACAACTGCTAGTGTTTGAGTTTGATTCTCTAGTTGGTGCTGTAACGGCTGGAAAATATCCTAATAAAGTTAGTGCGTTTAGGTATTCATTTGCTTGAGCTTGATTTGTTTTGGCGGTGTTCAATATTTAATAAAATTTCTTGCAGTGAATGTATGAATGGGGTTATATTATGTGTATTCGGAGATCAGTACATTGTAAGAAGTGTTATATGATTATCAATTTGAATTTGTAGACAGTTTGCATATTTTATTTTGATCTCTTTTACTGAGTGTGAGATGTGATTTTTAATGTATACAATGACCCCGTCGTTCTGAGTTTGGTTGTGTAGAGTATTATAGTGATTGTAGTTTCTTATCGTTTTAGGGATGAAATTTTCTTGAATCCAGCATTCACTCAACACAATTATATCAAAATCTGAAGCAAGGTCAGTGAGGAGAATTGGGAGTTCATCAAAATTTTTATTTATACTTCTTATAGTCGTATAGTTCCTATCTACGATAAGTCCACTTTGGTGAAATGTTGGCAAATTATTATTTTTTAATTGCAATGTTTTTTAAATAAAATTTGGAGAACTACTTATTTAGTGGGCTTTGTTTTTGAACTACGGACGTATACGATAAACTAAAACAATTGTTTTCTTGATAGTTTAGGAGTAATTACGTAAATAAGGATGGACTTATCGGAATTTGAAACTAAGTGTCATATTAAAGGTAGATAGGAACTCACCAGCCTGTGACTTATCGGTGTTTGTTTCTCAACACCGTTGACACGTGAAAGGCAAGTACGGGGTTAACAAAAGATATTATCTAAGTAAAACGAAAATATTTAATGATATAAATTTTTTTATCTTAAAATCTCTTCTAATTAAAGGTGTGTCGCAGAGTGTCTAGAATAAATAAATAGACAATTAGAGCAAATACAAAGAAACGAATTAATTAAACAAAAAGGGTTTTTTTAATTCAAGGTCTTTAAAAAGCGGTCACGCATAAATTAAATACTAGCAGAACTTGAAAACTAAATAAAATTAAACTTGAAAATAATAAATAAAAATTCAAAAATTATTAAAAACTACTCAGTTAAGTTTTGGGATCACCCAGTAAAGGCTGACGTTCGATGTCGAATTCACTCAAAATAGGAGATTTTTAAGTTCCTGTTACGACTATCGACGTGCTTTTTTCATGATTTCTTGTTGATAACTCTCTTTCTAGATATATTTCCCGTCACTTGAATAACATTTATGGTTAGATCAGACATTATTTAGCTGTAAAAACTAATAAAACGGCAGACACTTTTTCAAAACAACACTTCTGTGGCCATCATAAATATACAAACCACCCACTAGATTGATAACTTCAGGCTTTTGTTCGAGAAAAATTTGGTCACTATTTCACCATCAAAATGCTATAATTTTTCGAATGATGATGATGATGACGGGGATTCGTGACGTCACACACCATAGACGAAGATAGAGTAAGCAACAACAAAAAAGGCGCGACCATAGACAATATTATTTTCTTTCGGGGCCTACCCAGTACCGCCCAAATTATTAGCCTTAAATATTATTTTAAAAATAAAACTCGTAATTACATAATAGAAATTTTATTAAAAACTGAAATACCAACAGGAATTAAATGTAATTAAAATATGATTGTGCGTTCCTACAAAACTACTGAATTTTAAAAAATTTCATTTTATAACAGAAAAATTAAAAACTCAGAATTACATGTACATATTTTAAACAAGAATACAATGTAAGCAGGTTATATTTCTGTAGCAAATTGCCACACGAAGACATTGTTTTAAAGATAAATTACTTAACGTACCTATTACCCGTCAGGTGTAAAATAAATTTATCATATTGCCAAAATATAACCAAGGTCCATGGAGACATTAGTTTACATAAGATGTTTGATGTTTCATTCGGGGCTCAAATATGTATGATATTTATTAATTTGGAGTTTAGTTTAGTTCAGTTCATCATATTTTTCCTGAAATCATTAAAATTAATGTAACAAATGTACATTGAAAATTAAAACTCTTCAAAACAAAAACAAAAAATATTACTAAAGAAGTTATATTTTATAAAAACTATATTGGTTCACTTATGGAAATTAGTTAAAAAATTGAATTTTTATTTTATTTGTGTACATGTATATGGTACATGTATGGTATGGTACATGTACACGGTATGGTACATGTACATGTATTGTGTATATGGAAATTAGTTAAAAAATTAAATTTTTGTTTTATTTGTGTACATGTACATTAAGGTGGTCCAGGCCTGTATAGTAAATTTTGTTTTTTCAAATATAGATGTAGCCACCAATTTTATTTGTTACACCTATCATTTCAATTATGTGTAAAAAATTTCAGCCCCCTATCTTATATACAAGGGGGTGCTCATCGAATTAGAAGTTTCTGACAAAAGTTCTGGATTTTAAGTAAAACACGTAATTTAAGGTTTATTAATATTACAATTATTTTAGTCAAATAAGTATAAAACGTATTTAAATTTGAACAAAATTTGGTAACAAAGCAATAATTAACATAATATTAGTCGCAAACTTTCAAAACTATGTTGGTTAACTCCATTTTGAATGTTTCGGTAGAAACGATTTTTCTGTTTTGTTCAACGATGTGAAGTAAAAATTGCTTTTTTTCCTCATTCTTAGAGAGTATCGTGTTGTAATCTTCAAATAGTTTAACACCTCTCTCCGCTGTATCATTAACAATACACAAATTTTTGAAGGAAATCAACACTGTTATTACAAGTCTTAGGAGGTAATTACAAGAAAGAGTCCGTGATTTCAAGAACTAACAGCGTTTTCAACGTTCTTTGTGTTGCAAAAGCTTCTAATGTAACCTCTGAGGCAAGCTTAGCAGAATCACCTCGTACTGAAGGATTACCTCCATCAGATTTTATTTTTTGAACAATGGATTGTTTCTCAGCATCAGACAGCTTCTCAGAAAACAAGGTTAATGAGACTAGTTCATCTGACAAATACCATAAGTGACGCTCTAAGACACCCCTAGCTGCTATACTGATTTCGGAATCAATGGCTTCGTACAATTTTAAGCTTCTTTATTCCAAAGTATTAAGTGATTTACTGGCGCATCTGCTGCCAAAGACGCTTCGATTCAAACTTTGGTGTAGATGATAACTAACAAATCGAACAATTTGTTTTCTTCTCTCTTGATTAGTTTAAATCTTATTACGATCAAGCGCACTGGTAACGTATTGTGTAAATATGTCACTAAACTTGTAGACAGCTCAACGCACTACAAACTCATCTTTGGACTTATCCTCTAATATGCTAGCGTTACTAGAAGTGCTACTGAAGCTGCACTCAAGTTCTAACTCTTGTCTCGACACCACCGAAGATGAAGCATTACTTTCAGCAGCCATTTCTTTCAAGTCTTCAAATCCTTGTTTCAGTTTTAGAGAACTTTATTTGACCTTTTCTAGTTTCTTGTCGATTGAGGTCATAATCATCTTACGTTCTCATCTTTGATCGATGAGAAACGCTCTGTCTTCCGCAATTTTTATCAAATTCAAAGCGCTTGCATGGGCAATATCAAAAAGTTTGTCTAGTTCTTTTTTTAAACAAATACACTCCTTTTTTTGTGCTTCAGAATTTCTTCCTCTATTTTTATTCAATAGCAGCCAAAGAAACTTAATCAGTTTTTCAATGCAGTGATTTTGTTGTCCGGTCGGAATACTAGATTTACTCCATACTTTTATAAGTTCTTGAATAAGTACATGCGCGAAATCTTTCACATTTTTGGAATCATTTAATATGTAGTGATAACGGAGAAAAACTTGCCGAAGAGTAGGATGTTGGTTAAGCCTCATCAATGGCTCAATATCTCGAACCCCAAGTAGAAAAATTTCGTATTTTTTTCGAGTAGATGAACACATTTTACTACACTGATTCATTTCACAGTCTACTAAATAAGTATCAAATACTGTTCAAATTTGTCCATAAAACTCTTCAGTAGTTTATTTTAATATTTATTTAATAATTTAACACACGAAATTGGCCTGTAGCAAAAAGTAAAAATTAAGCATTTTACACAAAAAAGTCAAAAACAACACTCGATTGAGCACCCCTTTCTACATGAGCTATCTCGCTGAAATTTTACTATGTTATTTCTATTAATACATGTAACAAATTCACGGGGTGGCCAAATGAAAAATAATAAAAAAAAATTTTGGACCACCTTAATGTACATATCTATGTATGTTTGTAGTTACATTTCCTCTCATGTCATTTAATTTATGATTACTCTCATACTAAACCAAGTTCTAGGATACCTACTTACTTATATAAAGAAACTTACTCAAATGCATTAAATTTGTCTGACGTTATTACATTTTTGTAAAATGAAAGTAAGTAATAAAAATAATAATTAACTCTGCATCATTCTCAATGACCAATGACTGATAGTATTTCCCTTAACCTCATCTAACCATCTCCAGAAACAGAAGCGAATGTATTGGGATGTGGATATAAAATGTTATACTTATTGTAAACAAGTAAAGTTTTGTCGGTTCAGTTTCAACTGAAAAATAGGAAAACATTTATTAATACTGATAAAAATATAAAAAAAATGTTAAAAATAAGAACAGAAAGTACAAGCGTAGTGATAAATGTGTTGTTCCTATCATCAGGGTTGATGTGTAAAACGGCACAATACCCTCAAAAAAATCTCTTTAATACTTTTTGCCGTGAAAATCATAATAGGTATTTTAGAAACCTAACTTCTATAAGTAACTTGTGAAAAAAGCAAATGAAATGCTAATTGTTAAAATCTATTTTATATAATAAAAAAAAACATAAGCACTATTGTCAAAATCCAGAGGAAATTGGGGAAGATTAAATTAATGAGATAGGTCGATGCAATATACAAAACATGTATACCTTTTTAAGATGTAATCGTGATGTTCGGCTGCGTCAATTATTAGATTCCGGTGGATAAATATGTTCTGAAAACGGAAACATGTACAACACCGATTAAAATACAACTTAAATAACATACCTACTTTAGGAACACTGAAATATCAACCAAAGGAAGTTTCCCACCTGTAATTTTGTTCCAATTACAAGTCCTTTCTTCCATTTTTCATTCGATCGCGAATTCCCAAAATCCATATTCACACTTATGTCACTTATTGCCATCTTATTGCGTCGGAAATGTGAATGCATTGTAAATGTCAAACGAAAGTAAAGCAGAAAAATGCAACAAAAATCCAAGATTCCTATTGGTGGAGGTAGTAGCTGGGGACCATAAACAAATCGAAGGGGACTTATGATATCACCAAAGATTCGGTTCACTTTTTGGATCGGAGTTATACCCGCCTGGTGGCCATGTTGGGATGAGCGAAATGCTTTCCGCTCATTGGCTGTCTGGACGAAATGCTTCCCGCTCATTGGCTACCTGCATGGCGGTGGACTTATCGGCGTTTGGAACATACAGCACCATGGATTTATCGTTGTTTGGAATTCATCGTAATTTATAAACCCACTTTTCATAGGATTTTACGGCCGTTTGGAACTTATTGACATATTATTAGTTTGCCAAACAACCGCTAGAGAAAAACTGCATCATTACTTAATTTTTGGATCATAGTGGACTTATCGTGGATAGGAACTATACGACTCTTATGTTCATAGAGAATATCGTAAGGGTTTAATTAGTTAATAATAATTGACGTACTACTTCGGAATCATTGGTAGATATACATGGGATTGGTGTTGTGTTATCTATTAAATCTGCTATGTCTTCCATTTTCTGGTTTTTGGTTTTGCATAAATTAATAACAACCAAGTTGTAGTGACATTGGTATGTTTATGAGATAAAGATTTAGTTGATATAAATATATAACATATGCACAAATATATAAAGTATAAATATAGTTGTTGTGAATATATAATATAAGCACATAATGAATATATGACATAAGCATAAGCATATAGTGTTGGCTTTGTTAAATAAGGATTTCGTTGTTGTGAGTTTATAATATAAGCATATATAGTATATATAACACAAACATAGGTATATAAGTTATACAAATAGTTGTTGCGAAAATATAGTATAAGCGTATAGATAATATATAATACGAGCGTATATAGAATATAAAATATAAGCATGTAAAGAATAAACTGTAAATAAAATATAAGCTTATAAACAGTAAAAAACATCAGCATTAGCATAAAAAGTATATAAGTGGTATAAGGATTTAGTTGTTGTGAACATTTATCATAAGCGTATAAAGTATTTATAATATAAGCACAAGTGTATTAAATAGACTTATAGTTGCTGCGAATGTATAACATAAGCATATAAATTATAAACATAAGCATATAAATTATAAACATAAGCATATAAAGAATATAGAATGTAAGTATGAAAAGAAAATAAAACATAAGCTTAAAAAGAAAAATAAGCAAAAGAAATATAAAGAAAATAAAACATAAGCATAAGCATATAAAATATACCAGTGATATAAGGATTAAGTTGTTGTGGATATTTAACATAAGCATATAAAGTATTTATAATATAAGCATAGGTGTATAAAATGTACTTATAGTTGCTGCGAATATATAACATAAGCATATTAATTATAAACATAAGCGTATAAAGAATATAAAATATAAGCTTGAAAAGAAAATAAATCATAAGCTTAAAAAGATTATAAAACATAAGCATATAAATAAAATAAAACATAAAATATTGTGGCATACAGAAAATTAAAAATGAGCGACATACATCCATAAGCTTGCGAAAAATATGAAAAATTAAATTAAAAGAATTTCGTTCCAAAGAGGTAGTCATTGGAGTGATATTGATTTTATAAATGATCGTGTAAAGGTGGCAAATATTATGTAGAAAGAAATAATAGTTAAGGATATTAATATTTACAAACAGATGTTCATTATATTTAGTTTGTCGATGGCATTTCGGGTAATGATAACAGCAATCGATCTTTGTTTGTTTCACTCACGAGTATTGCAGGCGTTCCGAACTCCTTACGCACGTATATTCGTCCTTGTTTAATCCACGCGTATTTAAATTTATCGTCTCTTGTTGCCTTACGGGCCAGGTACCATAGATGTTTGGCTCGAAAAGTCAGGTGTTCGGAAACGTAGACTTTCGAGCTAGTGCTAGCAATCCCCAGTTGTTATGTATTTAATTTTTCGGCTGGACTGGATGCTTGCTTTTTTTTTTTAACTTTATTTATTTCCATTTCTTTGTACATAGATATTGTAACAGATGTATCAGCGTCTTCACAAGACTATAAAAAAGTACCGGGTTTTTAGTGCACAAACAGGATAGCGATGATGGAAACAATAAGGAACTGACCTCAGGTGCACCCAGTGCCTGATGAGTGAAGGACACTGGATGTGCCTAATCCTCTGCCTGATCCTGGTGCTTGGCGGTTGCCAAAGTAGAGCCGGCTTTCTAGAAGAGCGTGGCACCAGGACTGAAGACAGGCAGAGGTCGGCGGGAGGTAGCCGTGTGATAAATAAACTTCCGAAGAATAATACACGAGTTGACTGTTAGAGATGAACTGATTTATTGTTAAAAAACGTGTCCTTATATACCCTAATCTGGGCAAAAAGGTGATCACGTGGTACATATTTGGGGTGGGAGGTTTGACCTCGCCCGTAAGTATAAATAGTGCGGCTTTCCTGTCGCACTTCATTTTGCCGGTGTCGCCCAGGAAAGTGGTCGCTTAAATTCGATATGTTAAAATAATTCTACAGGTTACAATAGAGTATTAACAATAGATTTCTTAATTCTAACATTTGTACAAAGGTATTTTCTATCCGCAGATTTTTATTTTGATGCATTTAAGGTGGTTTTTAGAAAAGTTTACAATTTGTTGGTAGGTATTTGATGTTTTGTTAAGTTTGAGAAGTTATATAAAGAAGTTAGTATTTTCCCCAGGTTCCCCGTAAGACTGGCTACCGAAAACTGTTTGTTTCGTCGTCTTACGAGGTTCCTGGATTTTTAAAATGGGAAAAGATTGATTTTAATTGGAAATTCTTTTTGGACGAAATTCTTTTTGAAAGTCCTTTTTTTGGACGAAAACGCATATGGCGTTGGTAGCTTATGGGTTAGAGGCTCGAATTCTGTTTCCTTGAATGCCCGGTAGGACTCTGTAATTAAATGTCTTTGTTTCATTGTCCTACGGGGTGTGTGAGTTGAGTTATTTGAGTAAATGTATATTTTAAGGTTGGCCTCCTGGGTGGCTAAACGGTAGAGCGGCAGCCTGCTACTTGCCTCCCAGGAGCCGGAGGTGTCGGCCTCCTGGGTGGCTAAACGGCAGAGCGGCAGCCTGCTACTCGCCTCCTAGGAGTCGGAGGTGTCGGCCTCCTGGGTGGCTAAACGGCAGAGCGGCAGCTTGCTACTCTCCTCCTAGGAGCCGGAGATAATGGCCCTCACTTGGGGCTAAATAATAATAAAAAATAACAAGTATACATTTATAAATGATAAGAATTTAGAATGTCTCCCGGTGGCAACCTGGCACGCAAGCTTTATTTGTTGCACCGGAGCATTGTACATACAAAAGGCAAAATAAAAATGATAAAATGTTTTGGCGAAAGATCGTTGCTGGCGGCACGGTACTAACGAGCTTAGTGGCCAGAAATTTCGGAAGGAATTTCAAAGAAATGACCACTAAATGTAGAGGATGCCGCCAGCGATGACTTTTGCCAAAAGAATAAACGAGGGTACGTAACACGTCGGTTACAGATATACAGCCTTACTAAAAAAAACCACAGCGCGACCGATTAACTGTGTCATTGCAATAACATAAATATACCTCGTATATAATAAAACACGTTTTATTACCAATAAAGTTACTTACGTGGTCACGCTGTTAAAACGCATTGAAGATGTGACAACGTTGTATATGGTTTTAATTTACTAGGAAACAATGTTGTTTTAATTTTTCTCCGCAAGGGGCATTATTGGCGCGCCTATGCATTAGTTCTTCGGCCCGCGATGACAAAACAGCTCGGTGTGTTTTATGGCGGGATATCGAAAATTTTGTGATTTTACTTAATAATTTCTATTGTAGTGACAAATTTACTCTTCTGTTCACATAATGGATATATTTACCATGTTATTTGTGTGGTTTACATCAGTTTAATCAAGTTATTGTACAAACGCCGTACTTTCAAAGTTGAACTGTCAGAATATTGTTTTTTATAGGTTACTTAAAAGATAAAATTTTCAATTATTATAAGCAATAATTATCAGCCTGAAACACTCATCCACATTGAAAAATCTTCCGAGAAAAGATACATGACGCCAACGGGTGTTTCAGGCTGATAATAATTGCTTATAATAATTGTTAACCTTTGTGCTATGCATAAAAAATCTTGTCTTAAAAACGTTAGTTTTACAATTAAAAAAAAATGATAAAATTTTCATTTTAAGATCTTTATTTTAAGAGCATTCCTTAAGAGTGATAATTTTTTATAATATTATTATCTAATACATGTGTTCGTAAACGTATCAAAAAAATAATATCTTTAGAGATGCAAGAAATCTGTTTTAAATTTCGGTATTATTTCTAAGTAATTTTTTTGACAATAAAAAAAACTTTTAAATTTTTTATTTATTTTTTATTGTATACACGATGAAAAAGTGAGGTAATACTTTCCTTTCAAATTTATTACATAAAAGGACTGTGTTTTTTAAATTTTGATTTTATTTAAATTTCTCTACTTTTTGGTCAAAAATGTTATGGGAGGAAATTTTTTTCCATTTTTTCCGAGTTTGAATCTTAAAATATGGCAGTTTTTGAAAGCTAAAGTGTATTTCAAATACACAAATCTAAAAGGTAATTTTATCTAGTTTTCATAAATGGTATTTGTTTTTACGACACCTTCAAAAATAAGAAATATATAGAACATTCAAAATACTATGGAAAAATTAATTAGAGATAAACTACCCTCTCAGGCCGTGTAAACCATGTGTATTTCTTTCAAAGAACAAATTTTTAATTAGTAATGTTTTCACATCCGCGGCCGTTTGTCAATTGAATAAAATTTTCACTGGGTTTTTTAGTAAGGCTGATAATGTATAATAGCAAATAGTATAAAATAACATAAAATATAATAACAAATAATATGAATAAGAAATGAAAACCACTAAGGCACTGCCTGAGTGTGGGTAATATTAAAACAAAATACTATATTTCTAAGTACCCAAAGTATAAAAAAGACTTAAAAAACAAATAAAATATAAAGTTAGTATTACATAGGTAGAATAAATGAAAAAGGTTTTGTTTCAGCTATTATAAAAATATGGAGAAAAACATGCTAATTTCAATTTTTTTTAAAGTTTTTATAAAAAAATAAACAGAAAACATATTGTACTACAGTTTAGAAAGTTACAGAAAGTGAGTTGTAGAAGGATGGATACATTTATAGAAAAAGCGTTTCGATATCTACATTATTCAACCAAAATTTTACCTCTTTTACATATTTTATCATTTTATTTAACATTTGAGTTTGTAGTGGTAGAAGGTTAAATGTTCGAGGACCAATGAAACTGCTATGTGTCTGCAATAATTTAGTATTGGTTTGTGGAGTGTAAAATATATTATTTGTTCTTTTGCTCATTCTGTTTTCATTTATTTCGAAATTATTTTTGTTTTTAAATACATATTTCAAAGTTTGTAATATAAATAATTAACTTATATTAAATATTTTAGTTTCTTTGTATAATAAGTTGGTAGAGAATGTTGAATTTTTGTTATATATGACTTTAATTATGTGTTTTGAATTATTCTATTGATTCTAATTGAAAGGTTGTCTTTAGGTTTATTTTTAATGGTTTTATAAAACGGTAAGTAAAATGTTTTAGCCATGTTGAAACCAGTGAAATACAATCAGTTGCCTTCGAAAAAGTTTCTTTCCAATGATTACCATCCACTATTATTGCCGTGTCGTCTGCGTAAGAAACAATTTTACCAGGGATTACAAAGTTACATAATTCATTAATATAAATTAAGAATAAAATCGGGCCAAGTTCCCTGTGGAACTCCATGACTCTGAACTATAATTATTCCCAATTTTTGTTTTTTGTGTTCTGTCTTTAAGATAGTTAGAGAGTAGTTTTAGTGTTGTTATGTTGCTTGCTAGGTAGTTTATTATGTGGGCTATTTGCCAAATATTAACACAGTTTGTGTGGGGTTCAAATAATATACCATCCGGAACTTTGCAGAATCCTGCGCGCCAATACTCGGTTTCCGAGTAATGTTCTGGATGTAGGAGAGCATGACACAATCTCTGAGCGTGGGCACAATGGTATGCATGATATGATGGTTCGGGTGATAATTGAAAGATGATGTTCAGAAAAATATAGTGCAGTATATATTGATCATATTAACAGTATTACAAATATGTTTAAATTAAACTTACCCCCAGGGATCGGTCGATGGTTTAAATTCTATCTAAGCTAACTAACATTTATATAACCGTATGCGGGCGTGTGTGAGCGGGAAGCCTCCATCAAACCGGTGAGGATCCGATCTCGTCAGACCCAGCTGGAACCATCAGGATCTCCGTCCGGAAAGGGTGCCCTGGAGACGGGTCCAGCGTCTCCAGCACAGGGTGGCTGATCTCAGCGCATTGAGTTCCCATCCATGACAATGTGGGAGCTCCACGGGCGGATGGCCTTGGCTGGTGCAGTCCAGAGCACGTTGTTATGTTAATACAACTCCCGTATGTAAAATAAGGCCTGGATAGCGCCCCGGGAGTATTATGCTTCCTTGGCAGCATGCGCGGTTTCACAACATCGCGCGATGGCAACGATTTGCGGTAGTAAATTATTTAATTTTACATTGCACGCGCGGACCTTTGCGGTCATTTAATCTGGCATAACACTCGATTAAACTTTATATTTATTCGGTTGAAACTTCACCCATCATTGTGAAAATACTATTCTTAGATTTCCTATACGTTCACCCGTCTGGGTTTAATGTAAATTATAATTAATTGACTGTGCCAACATTTCAACGATTGCCCGTCGGTGAAACGATTCCAGAGTGAAAAAACCAAACGGAGCCGGAAACCATAGATTCCCGGCCGTCTCTGTGTTGCCTGCCCGTATTCTTAATCACTTTACGAAAATTAAAACAACAATGGTTCTTGTTGTGAAGAGGTGTTAGAAAAATAATAACTTTAAATAAGAGTTAACACCACTTCATAACAGTGTGTCTTTTTTGAAGCCTAGTTGATTTATTTTTGTAATGAGTAAATTATGATTGACGGTGTCGAAAGCTTTTCTTAAATCTAGGAATATGGCAAGACATTTCTTTTTTTTTATCGATAGATGAGTATATCTATTTTGTCAATTCATATATCGCATCCTCGGTGCTTAGGTCTTTACGAAAGCCGTATTGGTTTTTCGATAGAATTTTATATTTTTCTAAGTGTTCTATGACTCTAAACTTGATGCATTTTTCGAATATTTTCGAGAGGTTTGAAACAAGAGATATTGGTCTATAATTGTCTAATTTATTCGTATCTCCAGATTTATGAATAGGTATTATAGTGGAAATTTTAAATTGCTCTGGAAAATGACCATTTTTGAGGCATAAATTAAAAATATGTTGCAATGGAGCTAGGACATGTTTTTTTATTTTTTTTTAACGTGTCACAAGAAAATCCATCATTTCCCTTGGAGTTGGATGGTTTTAGGTTATCAATATATTTTTCAATTTCATTAAATGTAACAGGAGAAAAATATTCTACAGAGTTAATTGAATCATTATTTGAATCAAATTGAGGAGATGTCTCCATATACGCATCATTACCATTAATGCCGGATGATTCAAGTACTACGTCTACTACATTTGTAAAATAGTTATTAAAGCTTTCTGCAATGATCGATTTGTTAGTTATTATTTCATTATTTATTATAACCTCATTTACAATATTTGAAGACATACTTTTTTTGTTGGCAATTTCATTTATAATATTCCAAGTTTTTTTAGTATTATTTTTAGCATTTTCAATTTGTATACTATAGTATTTCTTTTTGCAGTTTCGTATCAGCCTATTGAGTAAATTACGATACATTTTTTTTTTTTTTTCAGATAAGGCATTGTTCTGAGATTATTCTTTTGGCAATCTACTTGATATTTAATCATTTCTCTATATAATTTATCTCTTTGTTTAATTGATATAATTAATCCAACTGTTATCCAAGGCTTAATTTTTTTATATTTATTGTTAGTGACAACTATTTTACTTTCACTTTTGAGAGTATGATAGAAATTCTGATTTATAGAAATTCTCTAGTGCGAGATGTGCATTTTCTATTGAAATCACATTTTCCCAGTTTTCTGACCGAAGTAAAGAGTTTAGAGTTTCACAATCAATGTCTACTTTTTCTAGATTTTCAGAATTTCGGTTTAGAAGAGTATTTTTGAAATGATGTCTATAAATGATCTGTGATATTTGTTTCAAGAATTGAAGAAATGATATTAACCGCCTTGTGCGACTTGACAAATGTGTGGTCTAAACATGCCGAGAGACTTAAGGTTACTCTTGTAGGTGAGTTAATATATGACATGACATTTTGAGATAATATATGACATGACATTTACTCATTTTGACAATTCACATTTGTATTATTATCATTAATATTTATATTAATGTCTCCTGCCACAATGGAAAAACTGAAATTGTTTCTATCAAGTTTACTAACAAAAGATTTTAGTTTTTTTACAAATAAAAAATCATTTAATGAAGGGGATCTATATATGGCTAGAATATGATATTTATAGTTATTTTGACAAAAAGTTACTTTTATTGCATTGGCTGTTTTAAATTCAATAAATTCAGCGGCAACATTTTTCAGAGTATTATGACAGAAGACAGTAACTCCATCATGACCAGTATGCTTACAGGCAGATGAAATTGTTGTATACTGTGATAAGTTATATGGAATTACTTGTTCCATTTGAGTTTCAGTTAAAACAATTATGCTTGGAGAAAAATCTAGGTTATTAATAAGTACACAGAGCTCATCGAAGTTTTTCCTTATAATCCTAATATTCATGTTTAAGATCGTGAAATTAACATTTTTAAATTTTAGATTTAGTTCACATGGGTTTTTACATTTATAATTTTCGTGTATATAGTTTTCTTCAGACATTTTGAAAGGTTGATAGTAGTTTACTATGTGGTTTTATTATCCTTTATTCGGAGGGGATGTCTTCTGGCGTTCTTATGAGTAAGATTGGAGATGTTTCGTTTTTTCTCATCCATATTTTTCCATTTTTTGCCCATATAAATTTGTACCCAAGTCTTGACGATTTAGCTAGGTATAGTAGGTGTTTATTAAATTGGGTCAGTTGTTCGTTAATATATATTGTGTTATTTTCTTCAAAATTTTGGTTTCTTGCGTATAAAATTGTTGTAGGTTTGACATCGGAAAGAAATTGGTCACGGTCCATGTTAGTTTTGAATTTGACGATGATGAGTTTATGTTCCTTATTAGTTATTTGAGAAATTCGGTAAGCTGCTTCAACTTCGTTTATATTTACGGTAGACTTTGTAGTTTGATGAATGTTATAGAACACATTTTTTAAGTTCTCACCCTTTAGTTCAGGGATTCCCCGAACTGCAATGTTTTTAGACCTATTTGCACGGTCTATACTATCCATTTGCCCTTCCAAAAGTTCAATTCGGGTTTCAAGTTTAGTATTTTTGTTTTTTAGCTCTTCATTTTGTTCTTCTAAATTATGAACTCTTATGAGTATATCTTCATATTGCTTACTCATATTCGATATCGTTTCTAGAATTTTATTATTTTGTTTAATAATAGCATTTTGAGATTGAAGGAGCTCGTTTGAGTTATAATATAACCGATTTGAGTGTATATTATACACTCAAATCGGTTGAGTTTTTGATAGTATCCTTGTTTTGTTTATTGGATAGTACTTCCAATGGTTTGCCATCACTGCCCGTCATCGAGTTGATGCACTGCTTGCATTTTTGCTGAGCGCGTCTTTCTTTGGTGAGGTGGGGATGTGTGTTCTCTATCACGCCACCACAGTGGAGGTGATATGTGCCTTTGCACTTTGAGCAAACAAACATAGAATCGTCGGAGAGAATGTTTTCTGGGCAGGCACGGCACTCACTCATTTTGAATTTAGTGGTACGACTCTTGGTGACTTATTAAATTAATTAAATTTTTATAAGAATTATTTTCAGTGTTTTGCGCCTGTCTGCTGTAAAGTCCGCAATAGGGCTAACTTTCTTGACTTGTTTGTTGTTGTAATAATCGAACTCTTACCCCCCCTAATTTTTTTTTATAAAAGTTTTAAAAAGCCTTTATGAAGACTCCTTCTTAACCATATTTGCATTAGGAAAATTTAGAACAAGCTCGGTGTGGGCGCTACCTCCTTGGTCGCGGCACCACTGTAATGAATCCGACTCTTGGTCCTGTAATTAATTAATTTTCCTTTTCTTTTAAACGTGATTTTATTGTTTCTTTCCTTCTACATCGTTCGTAGGCTCTGCAACGATAGCTCTGTACGTAGAGTTCTTCTCCCAATCGTATTCGTAGCCTTGTAGTTCCGTCGCCCAAACTCCTCTCCCCTTCGTTCCTTTGGCAGAGCCTCGACACCCCTTTACGTAATACGTTTTAGGTATACGTGGCGAGCTGCTCTCAATTAATCAACTTGTAATTAACCCCTTAAGGTTGTGTTAATTTTTTTGTTTTTAAGGTTTGATATGGTTAATCCAGTTTAATTAATAATTTGTTTGTGGTAAACCCTTTGTTCTTTTAGGTATGGCGTGTTACAATTCACTAAGGCTCGTTTTACAATGACTGACACTAGCTAACTTGAAAATAACTGATTATACCGTTCGTGCAACTTTCCCCCCCCCCCCCCCTATTAACGTCCGTCTTACACTTGTTTGTTGATGACTAACTCTCTCCCTAATCCCAACCGAGCGCTAGAACGATCTTCCCCTGACTGTCATTTAATATTTGATATTCCGCCTAATTTCAACCGTTCGCGTCCGTGATCTTTCCCTAACTGTCCTTTTTCAAAAACCTCTCCCCTGGTTTCCACCCCCATTTCATCTCCCGTGTGTGGTCCATGCCTGCAAAGCGTAAATTTATTTATTATCTTCTTCTCAAAATTCCTTCAAAATTCGTTAAATCCAACATCATCACCGATATATTTGACTTAATCGACCAGCCTGTCAGATTTGATCACTACTTTCGGAGAATTCTGACGCTGTTCCATGTTTTCTAGTTTTTTGTCGCAGTTTCAGGACTTCAAAATAGTAATTAATTATCTGTGTACTTGAAAAGCTAGACCATATTCCAAAGCGAACGACCACACGTGATACCGTTTTGTAAGAAATGTTGCATTTCTTTCGCCTATTTTTTGTGGCTTTTGCTGGGGTCGTCGGTGCGGATCCATAAATCAGCCTCGTAGATACTTGTGTTTCAGAGATTATTTTTGCGCTCTTACAAAGTGGCTCCATACAAATTATCCACCTACAATTATTAAGGCGAGTTCATCACATTGTCAAATGAATAGCAGTGATCCGTATCGAACTTTGTAACGTTTATATTTTTATTAATTGGATAATTTAGGCACTGTTTTTTGTGTTGACTATTCCACCGAAGTGGTATATACACTACTTCACTGATATTAGTTAAATTTTCATTTGAGTTTCAGAGATTCTTATGAATGTTTATATTGTTCGTTTAGTCACTGTGAATGAGATTTTCAACGGCTGATAAATCCGAAAAAATACACTAATTTGAGTTTAAAATAGGCACAGTCGATGCGCGATATCGAATATAGTAACTTCAGCAATTAACGGTTCGATCACTTTAACTTTTTCTGTTATTATCTTTAATTAACTAGGAGATGACAGTGGCACGACACTTTGTTTGGTAGGTAGTTGATGTTAATTATTTATACCATATTTATACCGATTAGTTTAAATATGAAATATATCGGCCAGATTAGAATCAGTGGCGGCTCGTGACTTTTGGGTGTGCTAGAGTGCTGAAATTAAAAAAAAATGGCATTATGAAGTTGTTGTAGCCGAAAAAATTTTTTTATTTTTTTTTGAAAATCAGTTTTTTGTATGAAAAATTTCAGAAAGTTTCAGTTTGGCGGTGTGCCGCACCGATTTCCTGAAAAATCTTCATACAAAACACCGATTTTGAAAAAAAAATATTTTTCGCATACGACAACATCCATGATGCCATTTTTTAAATATTAGCACACAAAAAGTCACGAGCCGCCACTGATTAGAATATTTATTTCCGAGACTTCACAGTCTCGGAATAGGAGAATTTTGATAAGCTAGTGTCAAGATAAAGATAAAAATATTTTGTTTTTTGCAGATGATTTTAAAATATTTAACATAATCAAAACCACTGAAAATTGTGCCTGTCTACAAAATAATCTTAACAAGTTAATTAATTGGTGTTATCTTAACAGACTTTATCTGAATATAAATATTATCGAAGGAAGCAAACACTTTGTGGTGTCACATTATATCAGTTGATATAATAAGCCCTGATGAAGCTTGAGATAAGCGAAACCCGGTTGGCTGTTAAATATTAATTCCAATAAAAAGTGGTGTTTTACAAAGTGTGTTTTTTTTCATTTAATATGAATATAAATAAGTGTCACTCAATATTAAAGAATAAATCAACCAATTATTCATCCGTATGAACTAAACTAATCTATTCTTCCCTTTGTCGAAGAAATTAATAACCTGGGCATAACTTTTGACTCTAAATAAAACTGTATGTCCCATGTAAACTCCATCCATAATAAAGGAATGAAAATGCTTAGCTTTATTCTCCAAAATTCCAGAGGTTTTAGGAATATTTCAATTTTATATACGAGTACATTCTTAGTACGTAGGTCGAATATAACTCCTCGATCTGGTTCTCCTATTATACTATATTATATATTATTTATATTATTATTATATATACGATTCAGTTGAAAAAATTAAACACAAAATCCTAAGCCACGTTAATTTTAAACTCAGTATTCCCATTGAAAACATAAATTACTATCTGAAGGCCCCGGTGATTCCCGGGCTTTACACAGAGTTTTAGAAATTGAATGAAGGCAATGACTTTTCTCTTATTTTGAAGGTCACATGTGGAAAATTTCATCAACCTCGGAATAAAACTGTAGATTTCCATACAAATTAATCCACACCGCCCGCTGCCAGTCCACTCGTCCACCACAATATATTATATATTTCAACCAATTTACATAAAACTAAGAAAAATCATATATTTAAACCTCATAATTTTTTCCATCTATTGGCTAAAACCGCATGAAAATCCGTTCAGTAGTTTTTGAGTTTTTTTTCGCAACCAGACAGACATACATGACGGAGGACTTAAATTTATGATATGTAGAGATAATTGCTTGATGAAAGAATTAAATTTATTACGACTCTCAGATCAAAGAATTACAGATCCGACTTAATATTTTTGTACAAAATTGTAAATGGTAGAATAGACATTCCTGATTTAATTAACCTCTTTGAATACCATATACCCATATACCCACAAGAGCCACTTGTTCTAAAATCCTGTTTAAATGCAACAATACCCGGACTCAGTATACAAAACCCTCGCTTGTACATGTTGCATGTAGTTACTAAAATATGTGCAGATGTGGCAAATCTATTTAACTGCACGGAAGGTGGGTACGAGAAGGCTATGCTCTCAGATTTTTTAAATCAATAATAATTTTATTTTTATTGTAGATTTTTGAATGTAAATTAATCTCTGGTGTCACTTCCCAATGTAACGCCACAATTAACTGTTATACACACACTTTTTTAGTTTTTATAAAAAAATTATTTATTAATTGCATATAATTTTTCTTTTTTATAATAATAACAAACATACGTACATTTATGATAGCAAAAAAAAATAATTAAAAAAATAAATAAACAACAAAAAAAAATTAATTACAAGAAAATTACCTACTTTTATATTAATCGTTAAAAATGTTTTACACCACTGCGATACCGGTATGCTTCGAGTATATTTGGAATCACATTCTGTGTGATATTGTGACAATAATTATTGTATCTAATGTAGCATGAGCCCAAATACGAATCCGCTGGTTGAACTCCTTTTGTAAACAATTACTCGAATACTGATACCTACTTATGTTAGGCCTACTTATATCTTTCTAGCTCTGTTTATCATTTTATGTACTATATACTTATGATACTGCATACTTGTTATAATGCTCCTGTACAATTTATTTTATATGTAAAAGCCATCAAGGCGTAAACAAACAAATAAATAAATAAATAAATAAATAATGGTTACATCATTTGTGATTTTTTCGACCACGATGCTAGGCTGATGCCCGTGTTATGATGGTCGGTGTTATGGTGTATTATCACTAATATTTTTCCTATGATTTTGTGACATTTAATAAGTGTCTATGGCATATTAATGCCGTTTATTTTCAATAATTATATATCTTTATAAAATTTTCAATGGCTTTATTGATTGTTCGTTTCTTTTTTCTGAGATTAATTTTAGAGTTCCAGGCGTTAAAAATAGAGAAAAATCACCTTTTCATCTTCAATATTCTACCAAACTCAGACAAAATGCTTTTATATTTAGAGCATGCAATGTATTTCATAAGAATTTTTATGATATAGACATATTCTCATGTAATTTAAGTACCTTAAAAAATACATAATGGCTAACGTTAAATAACTTCAAAGACCCTTTTGCAAATCCTTTCCATTAACTTGCCATTCTACTTACAGTTGTGTGCACATTGAGTTGTAAGTACATATTATTATTATTGCTGTTGTGTAGTGAGAAAATATTTTTGATTAATTTATGTTTTGGAATTTATTAAGCAGGTTATTAGTTTATATTTGTGTTCTTACATCTTCATTATTCTTAATCATTGTTGGCGCCAAGTCTAAAAGGATCTAAAATATTAGGTCGTATGGCTCCCGTTCCCCACTCCCCATCTTGTTTCTCTATGTCATTAGTCATTATTCACCACAACTCGAAGTATCGGTATTCGAAGTATGTATTAAAATCACCGCATAATATAATACGCATAACATAATACGCAAGGTTCATATTGAAACGAGTTTACCAAGTGGAAATAACCAAACCAGTGGTAAAGAACGCTGAGAGGAATTAATCCTGCAAATCGTGAAGAATCCATAGTCAAATCAATATATATATAGACCTGCCCTAAGTGATAAAAGCGTATTATTTCCTCCTCCCCACACCGGTTCCATGGAACCGGGTGGGCTTACGAGAGCCTCGCTTGAATCGAAAAAATGTGACGTCATCATTCTTGTCCGGACCAGCGTTGAGCTCTCATCATACATTTTACGAAATAACACGGCAAAAATTGTAGCTTGTGCTATACATTATACCCTAAAATATATCGATCATAACGAATGTGGGCTGTTCTCCAGTATGCTCGTCGCTGGTTACAGGGGTAAGTAAATTATGAAACATTTGTAAGTGTCTTAACTAAATACGGCAACAAAATATTCGTCTGTGAAAAGTGATTGATTTTTTAACGAATCACAGTCATCTTTCCCCTCTTCGTCCCCCCATAGTTTGGTTTTACCTCTCATCTGTATCTTCTCGTCTATTAAATTTGGATGTCTATGGAAGAATCCATCCAATTGTACATCCCTGTAAGTCATTCCTTTTAAATATGTTATCATTACCATTATAAGACCACGAAAGAAATTTGGCGTACATAATCATAATCATAGCTAAAACAATAATTTACAGTGGTATATATTTGCAAGCTCTTAGCTTACAGGTACAGGACCCTCAGTTTTTTATTATATTTTTAACAATGTGAAAATCAGGTATTGGATTTTATGTGTATTATTATTAATTTTATTGTTATAAGTGTAAAAAATTTGTTGATTTTCCCTAATAGTTTTTTTTTAATAAAAAAAATGAATTGATATTTAAAGTCTTGCAGCTAACGAAGGGTTCTAGAGCTAACTAGAGCGTAGTGATATGTGTGGCCACTGCAATTGATTATGTATTACTGATGAAATATTTTAAGACGACTGTGATGCCCGGTAAATAATTTTAGTATTGTAATTCTTTGAATACTTTTATTGCAAATCCGATTTAGTGTTCAAGTTTTCCCCACTCCTGTATCATCCATCATACAGTCCAAAAATGAACATACAGTTTTGGTACCTCACTGAATAGAAATATGTTATTTTAGTTCATTTCCCAGACAAGTATACTCGTGGAAGGTCCCATACCCTTTTTTATGCTCCAAAAGCGAGGACTTCTGCCTATCAGAACGTGCCAGTCAACAGAGCGACTGAACTGCTCAACGAGTCTGCATTGACCATCGACATTTTTAACGCAACCTACAGGCAGTTTAACAATTATCTTTTGACATATGTCACAAAGTAGTGAAACTGACCTTTTTATGTGTTTTGCTATACTTTTTGTCTAATTTGTAATCTTCTCCATAATGTATTGGTGAATAACCGTTTTACGGAGAACATGGAAAATAAATAAATAAATAATAAAAAATAAAAAAAAAACAATTATAATAAGCAATAATTATCAGCCTGAAACACTCATCCACATTGAAAAATCTTCCGAGAAAAGATACATGATGCCAACGGGACTTGAACCCGTGTCCTCTCGATTGCCGGTCGAATGCTCTGACCACTGAGCTATGGCGGCTTATCTTGTACCCGCCAAATGATTCAATATATGCTAGTGTTTCATTCAACAATTACTGCTTATTATATTTTTTCACCTGAAAACAACCAACTTTATTTTTGCGAGAGAAACACTGTTAGTGTTAAATCCCTCGCTAGGTGGCGTCGAGACAAATTATGTCTTCATTTATTGGGGAAATACTTAAACTTGTCAAATATTAATTATTATTTTTAATTGTAAAACTAACGTTTTTTAAGACAAGATTTTTTATGCAAAGCACAAAGGGTAACAATTATTATAAGCAATAATTATCAGCCTGAAACACTCATCCACATTGAAAAATCTTCCGAGAAAAGATACATGACGTCAACGGGACTTGAACCCGTGTCCTCTCGATTGCCGGTCGAATGCTCTGACCACTGAGCTATGGCGGCTTATCTTGTACCCGCCAAATGATTCAATATATGCTAGTGTTTCATTCAACAATTACTGCTTATTATATTTTTTCCACCTGAAAACAACCAACTTTATTTTTGCGAGAGAAACACTGTTAGTGTTAAATCCCTCGCTAGGTGGCGTCGAGACAATAAATTGTTTTGCCTCCGAGCTGCGAGCCGGGGCGCTGCAGTAGGTGAGTGTATATTTTTTTTATTATCTGTATGTTTCATTGATTCGCGTATCGCAACTCCTACATTTGGCAACGTCGCTTTTTAATAGCGTGCTGTCTGTTTCTCAGAACGGCGAGAACAGATCAATGATCAATCATGATAAAATATCGCACATTGCAACATAAGATTACATTAAAATTCACAGAGAGAAACTCTAAATTACAGTTTTGGCTTGAAAATTCACAAATTGAAATTATCAATGTACAGTGTAAACTATGACTTTCTTCTTACTTGAATAAAAATCAAGGCATCTGATGCTGCATTCCGGCTTATTTGTAATGATATAAACGAAATTGTTTTAACTAATTTACTAGAAGTAGTATTTTCCCAGGTTCTCCTGCTAAACCGAAAACGTTCAGGTGGACTTCAGAGACTAAAAGGTAAGAACTACTAAAAATTGGCTATTGGCGGTTTGAACAAATTTAAAAAATGTTTATATATTTATTTTAAAGCGTATTTGTAATCGGAGGGAAAAGACCGGAAAAAAAGTTTAGACGTGCAAGAAAACCTAAAGGCAGGAACTAATAACCTCCGAGGTCGAGGGGTGAAGCTCTCTATTAGCAATACGGAGGTCACGGGTTCAAATCCCGGTGTGCGCTTATGAAATTTTTGATTAATATGTATTACTAGCTGGGTTACCCGGCTTCTCTCAGGACAACGTTCGAGAGTGTTATCAATGCGAGAATTTTCCCAATTCCCTGTTCCCGAATATTCCACAATTTTCCAGAATGTTCCTGGATATTCTGGAACGTTGTGGAATGCTCCCAAATACTCTGACTGGGGTGTCCGGCTTCGCTCAGAAAGTTTATTTAAGATTGAATTGACGTTCGAATCCACGACGGATCTTGCTTTATATATCCCATATGGGTAGCCCCATACAAAAAAGACTTAAAATGTTCCAGAATAATGTTCCAGATCATTCCACAACATTCAGGAGTGTTCTAGAATGTTCCACAATGATCGGAGATGTTCCGGTATGTTTTTGAACGTTCCATCCTATTCCCGAACATTCCACAATATTCCAGAATGTTCCGGATATTCTGGAATGTGGTGGAATGCTTAAGAATACTCTGGAAAGTTTTGAACTGTTCTAGAAATTTCAAGGGGGCGAAACTTCTAGCCCTTATATATTTAAAAGTACGCTCTTCAGGTAAAAATAGGAACTTTCTTCATAGATGGAAAAGAGGGCAACCCCACAATATAACTCCCATTATCGTACCAGGACTCGGCTTTGAGTTTTAGCGGCATGCACATTTTACACTTTTTTAATAATGTATATTGAATATAAAGATTATCCGAACTTCTAGAACTTTTCGGAACCTTCTAGACTCACCGATATACTCCGCCACTCCTTCCAGAATTTTCTACAACTTCCTCGAACCTTCTATACCTTTTCGGAACGTTTTAGACTCACCAACATACTCCGTCACTCCTTCCAGAATTTTATACAGCTTTATCAAACCTTATAGAACCTTCCGGAACCTTCTAGACTCGCTGACATACTCCTCCACTCCTTCCAAAACTTGCTACAGCTTTATTGAACCTTATAGAAGTTTCCGGAACCATCTAAACTCACCAACATATCGAGTCTTTGAACCCTACCTTAATCCGTCTCACGAAGTTGCCCAACTGAGTAGTGATCAAAGAAACCCCTGTACCTAGTCCGCACATAGAATGTCGCATATAAAAAGAATTTTCAAGAGTTAAGCACCAAGACGAAATTTCATACCTACACATACACATACCTACATAGCACGCTTACATACTGTCACTGCTTGGGATTGGTATTAATAATTTTGCAAATTCCTTTCCTACCTATCCCTATTTCCGATCCGTCAATCTTACCCATAGTCAGTCTGTAATAAACGCCCGCCGCAACACATAGCCATTGTGCCTCCGCTATCGGTGAACCGCCATTAAAATAACTTTGCCGTGTACGATCAAATAAACTAAACTCACGCCTATTGCTATTTATGCCTGTTGGATGGGAGAGAAAGCAGACAAGTGCATTGCCAGCCTACAAGTGCTTTTATCCTTTTCGGTGAGTCCTTTCCTTTCTATGCAACATGTATTTTTATAATTTCAAGCAGTGATAGTAACACAAAATCAAGGTCCTTCGCCAGTCATTCTTTACACAAACATATCAATCCACTCTACACAATCATAAATCTCATTCAAATGGAATAAGGGTTTTATGGCTATATCAAATCTATGTTTTTCATTTTAAGCCTTTATTCAGTCTTAAAATATTTCTACTTACAATTCCCAACAACAACTAGATAAAATTATCTTTAATATATTTTAATTTTAAATAAACATTAGCATTTTTAAATAATTATTTTTTGTATCAAAAATGAAAATGTTAACAAAAAAACTTATCTAAACATGTTGACTCGCAACTTTCATAATTCTGAAAGAATTTGATATTTATGAGCTCACTTCTCTAGGCTCCTATTGGCTCATATTGTGTTGTGAACTTATGATAACTGTGTTTACATATTTAAACTATTATTTTTTTAAGAAACAACGTATTTTGTGATTTTAATCGATAATAATGGGCAAAAATAAGAAATGTCGCCCTAATGTAGCCTCCCCATATACCTCCCACGATGAATCGGATTCCGACGCCGAGGATATTGAGGCTGAAATTGACCCTGGACCCATTAATATATCAGGACGTATGATTCTCTCTGGGACACAAGATGCTTTAAAAGCTTTGCAGGATGCGTTGGCCGAAAAGCCATCAAAAGTGTCAAAAGAGCAACAGCTCAAAGTGTCCGTGAATGTGACTAGTGTTCTCGGATCCGTTGCCCAACTTCTCCTAGAGAAAGAAGAAATCAGAGGCAAACTCAACTCGGCCCTTGCTGACATCAAGGTCTTGAAGGCCGAGAAAACCATGTCAGATATTTACACAAAACAGTTGCTGGATAAAATTCAGCAACTTGAGTTAGACTTGGGACCAGTGATGCGTCGAGTAGCCGATGCGACCGAAGCCAGCCTCTCTTTTGCTGAAGTTACGAAGAAAAAACTTCCTTTGCCTCCACCACTCACTCGCACCACCATACAGATAGGAAAACCAAGACCATCGGTATGTTTTTTTCCCAAACTACCGGGGGTTGATGATAGCGATGGCACAAAAAAGATCATCCGCGACATCGTGAAGCCTTCGCAATTGGGAGTTCAAATAACGGGTGTAAAAAATATAAAAAATAAAGGAGTCATTATCCATACTGCCAACAGCCAGGAACAAGAGCGGCTCCTAAATGCTCCTATTGTAACTAGCTCCGACTTGCTGAGTGCCCGGCTTCCAGTAAAGAGGCACCCAAGAATTATATTCTTTAACGTACCCCGGGAGCTATCTGATGTGGACTTTCTAGAGAAGGCATTTTCCGGAATCTATGGAGATATTGATGTCAAAGAGCATATTTCCAAGTGCAAACTCAGTCATATGGCTGGAGCTCGGACCGGACCGTCTTGCCACAGAGTATACCTGGTACCAGCTAACATTCGTCATGCGCTGGTACAACAAGGACGAGTATTCGTGGACTGGACTGTTTGCGGTGTGCGTGACTTTGTGGGACTTACCGTTTGTCTGAATTGCCAAATGATAGGACATTCACATAAATTTTGCAAAGAAAAAATGAGATGTTCCCACTGCGGTGTAGAAGGACACGCCCGTGAGGCCTGCCCCGCTGCTGCTGCAGCACCCAGTTGCGCCACTTGCGCGCGTTTCGGAAAGCCTGCAGCTTCCCGTGCCCACCCCACCGGAGATAAGGATTGCCCGGCCTATAAAGCTGCATTATTGAAGAACCTCTCCACGATCGACTATGGCGTCTAAGCATACCGAAATAGATGGCCAGGCACTTGCTGTTGATGCATTAAATATATTCTATCAAAATGTGAGGGGTATTCGAACAAAGACTGTAAGTGTACGCAAAAATATTTTAATTAATAATTATGACATTATTTGTTTTTCCGAAACATGGCTGAACTCAACGGTATTTAGTGAAGAAGTGTTTGATGACAGATATGTAATATTTAGAAGAGATCGTGAGTCAACCAAATCTTTGTCTAAAGAAGGTGGCGGAGTTCTAGCCGCCGTTTCTAAAAAACTTCTTGTGTCAAGAAAAACTGAGTGGGAGAGTGACAATGAAGATTTGTGGCTTGTAATTAAGTCTCGTTCTAACTCGTTCATCTTTATATGCATCCTCTATATTCCTCCTAGTGTAACCGTTGATAATTATTGTAATCAGATTGAAAAATTACAGGATCTGTATTTAAAGTACTCAATTCCCAATTCGCAGTTTATTTTTGTAGGGGATTTTAATTTACCCGAAATCAAATGGTTACCTGACAATTCTTTCAAAAATAATGTACTTTCCCCTTCCAATTATAAAAGCATGAAAGCACACAGTCTTGTCAACCTCTCTTCAATTTGCAATTTGTATCAATTCAATTATGTACTACTTAAATAGAAATGAAAATTTATTGGATCTGGTTTTTTCTGATAAAGTTAACATTGATATACATATAGCACCAGGATTAACCAATTTAGATCAATATCACCCGTCATTTGAAATTATAGTGAAACAAAATAAAGATCAATTCTTAGAAATTAATAGAAGTGATTCAAAATACAACTTCAGGAGGGGAAACTTTGATGAATGTCGACAGGATCTATTGTCTGTTGATTGGATAACTCTTTTTAAAAATAAAAATGTGAATTGCATGGTAATCGTATTTTATGAAAAATTATGGGAAATAATTGACAAATATTTTAAAAAATATGGAACTAAAACAAAAAATCAATATCCTGTCTGGTTTAATCAGCAAATGATTGCACTTCTTAAAAAAAAAAAAGTTAGACTTAAGGTAAAAAAAACATGGTAACGAGTCAGATTATAGAGAATTCTCTTGTTTAAGGAAACTTACAAAAAAAATACAAAGCGAAGAATGTTATAAATCATACATCAACTCTGTCGAAAGTGGTCTGCAAGATAACAAAAAGGTATTCTGGTCATACTCAAAATCATTTCGAAAAACTAATTGTATTCTTAGTAATGCATCTTGATGATATTTCCGCAAATGACGGTGAACACATAGCAAACATTTTCTCTAAATATTTTTCATCCGTTTATACTAAGTCGGAAACATCTTCTAATGATTCAATGCCAAACATAACTGAACACAATCAAAGCAATTTGTGTAAAATACATATTAGTGCAGACGAAATAAAATGTTTTTTGAGTAAAATAGATTCCAGTAAGGGTCCAGGTCCAGATAATATTCCTCCTTTCTTTGTCAGTTGCTGTGCAGACTCTTTATGTTTACTGCTTTTTATCATTTTTAATGCATCCCTAACCACGGGAACTTTTCCTGATCTGTGGAAAGAAGCTCATGTGGTACCAGTATTAAAATCGGGAGACCAATCTTTAATAAAAAATTATAGGCCAATCAGTATACTATCCTGTTTTGCTAAGGTTTTTGAATCTCTGATATATCAAAATATTTTTTCACATTTTAAGCCCCTTCTCTGCACTAGGCAACATGGGTTTGTTCCTCAAAGATCAATCAACTCAAATCTTTTGGAATTTTGTAATTATGTGTGTAATTCTTTTAATGAAAGATTACAAGTAGATACAATTTATACTGATTTCCAAAAAGCCTTTGATAAAGTTAACCACTCCATCTTACTAAAAAAACTTGAACAAATTGGAATACATGGTGACCTATTACGCTGGGTGAAATCATATAGGTATAACAGAACTCAATTAGTTCTTATTAATGGATACAAATCATCCCCTATAGTTGTAACTTCTGGTGTACCACAGGGTTCAAATCTTGGCCCCCTGCTTTTTCTTATATTCATAAACGACCTTGGCTCGAAATTAAACTGTGATTATGCTTTTTTCGCTGATGATCTTAAAATTTTTCGTAAAATTAAGTCTGTTTCCGATCATCAACTGCTTCAAAATGACCTCGACACACTCAATAACTGGTGTAGTGTCAATGATATGCACTTAAATGTTGATAAATGTTACATTATAAATTTCACTAGAAATAGAATCATAAAGGAGTTTCCTTATGTTATCAATAATATAATTCTCAAAAAAGTGTCTTCAATAAGGGATCTAGGAATCACTCTTGATTCTAAATTCATATTTGATGTACATATTAACGACATTAAGTGCAAATCATTAAAAATGATAAGATTCATTCACAGAATATGTAAACCTTTCAAAGATCCTCGATCAATTCTAACTCTTTACAATGCCTTAATTAGAAGTAAACTTGAATATGGAAGCACTATCTGGAATCCACATTACTGCAAATATGAAAACATTGTAGAATCAATTCAAAAAAAAATACTCAGAATGTTATCCTTCAAATGTGGACTACATGACCATCTCAGATCATACGACGTACGTCGTGATTACTTCAAGATTGATACACTTAAAACTAGAAGGCAATTGACTGATCTAATATGTTTACATAAAATTATTCACGGCCACCTTGATACTACTTTATGTCTTAGCAGTATTGAAATAAATGTCCCCAATTCCCATTGTTTAAGACGCCATAACATTTTTCACATGATGTTGGCATTGCCGCATATACGGCCATTTGCCAAACCAAAACCTGGAAAGGACATGCAATACATAGGCCAACAGAACTAGCTCAGAGCCGGCGCGAGCAAGGTTCCTCTTAAAACCAAGGCTAGTGTTGTGGTTCGCTGGTGAATTCCTTCTCCTCCTTTCCTCACAATCTCCAGGTCTCTTTCCTCAATCAGAACACAGTTTTGCACGTAAAGGGTTTATTCATTTAGAAAGACAGGGTTTTACAATTGCCAGCCTCGGCAAACTACACATGGGTACTTGCTAGCACTTAGTATCCTAACATGGCGGGGAACTTTTCTCAACTCTCCACACGTATTAGTGAATTTAAACGCGGGATGTAACATGTAGCACACAAGAGGGAACAAGATTCATTTTACTCACAAAGCAGGAAATGAGGTAGTCGTCAGACAGGCTACTGTGGGCTGAAGCCTTCGTGCACAATACACATTATAGCAAACATTACGAGTTTTTAGGTTCTCGACTCAGCGCCGCGGCGCAATTACTGTGGACACTCTAGGACACTGTTGTCAAGCCCGAAAGCAGCGGGGGAATGGCTGCCGGGTGCCGTTCGGCCTCGGGCCACGGACTGCGCGTGCGGAGAGGGGGGCGGAGAGGGGCGGTGCGGCGAGTTAGTGCACTGGGGGTCAATTCACTAGTTCCTCGCAACAGGAATAAAGGGGGTCTATTCTTTATCTTTTGTAACGTAACAATGAATACATTTAAAAATAATATCGCATACTTTAGCCCTCTGATCCAGATGTGTCGACTATATAACAAGATAGAGTGTGCTGAAGTGGATATTTTCGTTGATAATTTGTACGGGTTCAAAAAAAAAGTTCTGGAGCTGTTAAAAAAAAAATTAACTAATTATATTGTGTGAATTGTCTCTATGCGTGCCTCGCGTATTTCATATGTCACTTACCACTCATTGCAATGTGTAACTCGAGTGACCTGGTATATAATTCTGTATTTTTATTTGTGATGTTTTTGTTTTTGTAATTATATGTATCTGTATTTGATTGTAATTGTATTTGTAATTGTATGTAATTGTAGATTTTTATGATTGTGATATAACTGAGTTTTTATAACTGGATAGTTCTCATGCAAGTGTAAACTTCTGTAAAAACCCAGTATAAATAAATTGTTATGAAACTATTTCATATTTTCCAACAATTGTGGTCAGGTACTGTGTTACCTTTAAGTTATGGTTGTTTATGGTCTGTTTGAACAGCCATACACACCGGCGGTGAAGGTAGTTTTGTTTTTTCGAGAAAACGAAAGGTCTCTCCCCGTTTGAGCCCGGTAGGGGCGACCGGACTCAAACGGGACGGCAGTGCTATTTTTAGGAGAATCAAATATTCAAATATTAAGCGGTAATTATTTTGGAGCGTAACGATCGTTACTTTAACGGATTCTAATGACAAAATAAAGTTCGTGATCGGTTCGCGGATAAATTACGGTGGATGCGTGAAGCAAGTCCGGAGTTGTAATAAGAAACGCGATACGGTGTAATCCGAAAGGTGAAATTAGATTCCGAAGAATCAATGCGAGAGAACGTGGATCCGCGCTCGTTCCGAACCTGTTGGTGGACAGATTTGACGACAATCGTCGATATTATCGATCGGAGGTTATATTTGGGAGATTTACCGCGCTATTCAAACTCTGCCAAGCACGCGGTTGCGCGTAATGAATGTCGCCCTTGCTGACGAGTACCTGATTGCCGGGATCAACTGGCCGAGTCCTAGATGACCCGGACGCACGTGACTGAACGAGATTCGGAGCTGGCTGGCTTGCCGCTCCGAGCTGATGAAACCGAGCATCCGTGGAGGAAGGTGTTCCCGAGCTTCCGCGTTTTAGAGTAGATAGTATAGTTTACAATTCGGTCTGGGGGGTAAGTCATTCCAACATCTAACTGTATCTATTATCATCAAATAGAAGTCTATATGATTGTGAACCACTCTTTTATTCAAAAATACAACCCATCCACATGTAATTGCGGGGTTATATCTTATGCCCATCTCTGAGAAGGGGTTCTCATGTCATTCCGCAGGGTACAGCATACGTTTGCTGGAACAGGCAAATGTTTGGCGTCCGAGTCTCGTTTGGAGACAAAGCTGGACACTGCGAGGTAGGTATCTGTATTACACCTGAACAATTTGGCACCCTACTGCCCTACACCCAATTCAATATAACAAATTGAAGATGGATTGCATGCATTCCGCAGCATCCGCATTTAATTAAGATAACAAAATAAATAAATAAAAAACACATTTCAAATCCTAGTTCACTGAACCAGAGTTACATGGACAGACACAAACGCATTTTGTAGGTATTTTTGATGATGATGATGATAATCACGTTATTACTTAATTGTGAAAAGAAAATGCTTCAGTTAGGTACTCGTTGAATTTATGTAAGAGAAGTCAATATGTTTAATAATCTCACTTTGAGATATTTATTTTGAAATATTAATCATTCATATTTATAGGATGCAAATAGCGAGGCTATTTGAAAGAAAATGAAAACAATTTTTTATAAAACCACTGAAAGTTAAAAGGAATAGCGTGATATTTGAGATTTATCCAACGGGAATGAGAGACTATTTACACATAGTATTTATTTACACATACTTTAGTAAACATTGAAAGAAAGATACCTCAGTAAATAGAAAATAATTTCGTATGCCGGAAATTTACAGTCATTTGACCACAGTTTTGAAGTAGAATAATCTGGGCAATATTTTGCAATGGAAGCTTACAGCAAATATTAAATATTGAAAAATGAGGAATTCTGGCGTACAACCTTCCTACATCAAAGTGGTGGAGGTTGCAAGCATGGTGTGTTATTTACTGTGGGAAATATGATTTAATTTATTTGGTGCAAAGTAGCGATGTGAAGTGCTTCGTACAGATCATTTCCCAATTTACGCATCACATATCATTCCGATTCTTGTGAGCAAATCCATCATATGATCTGTGAACAATATGAATCAGAAAAATGCGTGGTACTCGACGGGCTAGAGCAGAACACCCGTTCAGTTGATGTTAGCTTCACGAGAATGGGTCGTTTCTTCAACCCATTTTTATATAAGTCAGTTCGTATTCAGTGGCGGCCGCTGCCCTGAAAACGTGGTGGTTCACTGATAATCCGTAACTATGACATAGCGATTACTAAGCAACATTAGGTAAAAATGATTCCACTAATCTTATTTGGAGAGAACTACCTATATTCGCTAACTGACTGTGAAACATAAAAGTTAGTGACAAGGCCCCAAGTTCTATTTTAAGCTGTTTTCGAAGTGCGAAAACTTCTACATATCGCCTTTTAAATAAAATTTAAATTTTTTTTTAACAGATCTTTAATAAAAACACAATACATTTTTTTCGTAAATAAATGTTAAATTTCATCCCAAAAAACTCTTTATTTTTACAATGTTTAATTTATTTTATTTTATATTTCATAAGATAAAATAAATTTGAAAGTAGTGTAAGAAGAATATACGACGCAAATGTGAATGGTAGAAGAAGTCGGGGACGCCCGAGGAAGACACGGCACGAGCAAGTGAATCAGATACTTGAGTCGGGCCATGTCGAAAGTCGGAATAATAGAAGAGAATGTATGAGATGATGTATGAATGTGAGTGAGGCAAAGAGTGTGTGCCAAGACCCAGTTATTTGGCGGTCCGTCCTCTCTGCCTACCCCTGTGGGGAAACGGCGTGATGGTTGGTTAGTTAGTTTTATATTTCATTATAAACAGGATACAAACAGTATTTATAAAAAATGCATAAACAGCACGAGGGCAAAATTGTCAAAGGTACCTATAAAAAAATTGAATTCCTTAATGATCTGCGTTTTATAATTTAAAACACCAATCAATAAAAAAGCAAATATATATAAAATTTAGGTATTTGCTTTACCTTTTGATTAAAAAAAGAATTATTCACTTTGGATAAGTATTTTTGCCTTAAATCCAAATTTAAGTTTGTATGATAAAGGCCGCCGGGTGGCACACCAATATAGCTTAATTTTTCATACATGTGGCCGGCGTTGCGCGCTGGCGATGTTTGGGATATTCGATACAAAAACATAATTCGGTCCGCTTGCAATCGGCCTGCACACCGGGAGAGGGCAACTTCGCGCGGAACTTTGAGAATTTGCTCTCCCAGATTCATATTATATTAGGCATTATATTGGTAGGTGATATTTTTAATGAGATTCATAGATTTTATATTTTTTGGTAAGATATTATAAAGTAATTTTAGACGATATAATTTACCAGTGCTGCACACAAACACACTGTGCAACCAGCCGCCCTTGCTCGTATGCGGAATGAGCTACCGGCATCTGTTTTTCTTCCTTAATAATTATAAATCCCTTCCTATAGCCCCTCCTTTACCCGTCTCGTAATGCTGCCCAACGGTGGCAACATAGTTCTCCTGCCTTTACACCATACAGACAGGGGCCCTCTTGTGGTGAATCATATTCATATATGTAGGTATATTTTTTTTTAAACTTGGAAGTCTACAGAATATTTTTATGTCTAACATTTTCATTTTATTTTCCTACTAGCTGACCCGGCCACGCGTTGCTGTGGCTAACAAAGTACAACGTCATCTACTGGATGGTTATCCAATCTTTATAACCACCGCCGCCTTTGACTTTATCGCGAAGAGACAGACAGATGCCGCGGAGGACTTTAATTTATAATACGTAGAGATGATATAAAATATTATAATAATGTGCATGAAATGCTTGGGGTAACTAACGTATTTACATAAGTTAATAAGGATTAATACTGTATCCGTCTAAATAACTTTTCAATTACCTACCGCATTGTACGTGACCATTTTTTAGAAGATAGAATGGGTATAGTGTATAGTAAGCTATCCGTAAATGATATATATATGCTTTCGCGGACTTTTTTGTAGATCTATAAAAGAGGAATATCCTACCATGCATTGTTTCGTTATATCCCAAAAGGATTAGGCAGGCGTTTTCGATGAAAGCTACCAGGCGGCTCGACTTTTTCCGACACTTTTAACAATTATCGTTCTGTTTCAACCAATTTACACAAATCCTTGACAAATTACATACCTAAACCTTCCTCACGAAACACTATCTATTGGTGAAAACCGCATAAAAATCCTTTCAGTAGTTTTAGAGTTTATCGCGAACAGACAGACAGACAGACAGACGACGTGGGGGACTTTAATTTATAATATGTAGAGATAGAGATGTAGAGATAAAGTGATGTTCATTGTAAATCAAAGACCGATTAAAACAGCTTACCCAGTACAATTTTTTTGAAACCAAACCCCAGCAGAATCAGCAAGAAGATGACTATTCTTTATATAATTCTAATTCGGCGTGATTCGTTATATCTGCTTGTTATGACTCTTGGGACTACCCGAAGCCGAAGAGGCCCGAGAACGAGAGTTGTTCACAGTTTCTCGCCCCGTGTCAACAAGACGTCTTGCTGAGATTGTAGAGCAGGCAACAGAACTAGGAAAAGTATATCGTGACCATACACAGAAAAGAAAACAAAGTTATGTTTAATCGTCGACAGTCGATACACAATGCAGAATGCCACCACTAAATCACACAATCATAACCACCTTTCAATCATAACCACCTTTCACTCACTGGAATTGCTGTCAAGAAGGACGGGGTTCATAAACGATTGTGCTTGACGCTTGTGATTGGCTTTAAGATGAAGCTATACGTGAAATCACTATGTTTACAGTATGAACATCAAAAAATATGCTACGGATAAATTGAAGCTTTAACTACTTTATCTATGTATTGGCATTACAATAAAATTGTTATTTACGTAACAAAAAATATAATCGTGAACCACTAAAAAAATATTTTCTCATGACTTAACTATGAAGTAATGTAAGTAACAATTTTTAAAAAATACCCATTTACGGCTAAGACTATTTTTGACTTTATCTATGTTCTAACTTTTTTTCGTTCTTATAAAATTCTGCATAAAATAAATAAAAACCACTTTGGCTCTTACGTCAAATTTTTCGAACCATGCTAATTCATACGATCAGCGGCCACCGCCTGTATTTCACCTTCACCCAGGGGCGTATATCTCTTTACTAACCTTGTAACTCCAAAAAATATCGGGTCCATAGATGAACTGAATTGTAGATAGTAGGTAAACGGAAATGACAAATACGCCATTGAACTATTGAACCATTATATCCGGTTCGGGGTTTGTGATTGCAACTGTCAGTGAATTGTCGCGTTATACCAACACGTAAATATTTTGAATTTAAAATGTTTCTTGCCAAAGCACTTCGTCTTCATGGCATTAGCAAATTCACAGATTTACCTAAGCCAACTGAAAAAGACAAAAGTCAAGTGAAAGTTATGGCGACGAAAATGCAGGTGATAATCTCTTATCCGTTATTACAATGTTGTTTTTATGTTTCATTTTGTCGTTGTTTGTCTAAAACTGAATTTATTTCGAATTTATGAATGTGAATTTGTCTAAAACTGAATTTATGAATGTGAGTGAGGCAAAGAGTGTGTGCTGAGACCGAGTTGTTTGGCGGTCCGTCCTCTCTGCCTACCCCTGCGGAGAAAAGGCGTGATGATTAGTTAGTTACATATTGGCTTTATAGGCTGCTATCTTTATATATGATCGCAAGATTCAACTCGAACTAAATGCAATCTAGATAGTGTCTGGATAAATTTTTATCCATTTTATTTTAATACGCGACATCTATTGACTTTCTGCAAGTCTAAGATGAATATTTATAATTAATTTTTATTATATATTTTTTTAACTTTATGAATAATATGTGCGTTAAGTAAATAAAGATAATGTTGGTAGTTCTTAGTCGAAGCATGATACAGTTAAAAGTGACCGAATTAATATGGGTTCCGTAGCTCAATCGGTAGAGCTGTTGCCATGTAAGCAAGGGGTCCTGGGTTCGAGTCCCAGCGGGGCCAATATCTTTTCTGATTTTTCTGTCTCCAGATTTCGATTGAGTTTCGCTAATATTGTCTTCATTTAATTAAATATTAACATTTATCATTATTCATTATTTTATTTTCTTATAGTATGTATCTGTATGAAATTAGCTTTAGTTAATATAATAAGCCCTGATGAAGCTTGAGCTAAGCGAAATTAAATATTAATAATAAAATGTGGTGTATTACAAAGTGTATTTTATAATTTAATATATTTTATTTTGGTTGAAAGGGAATAGTAATTCTACATTATGTTCATCTGATTTTTTCTACCATTCCTTCAAGAACTAAGATACATATTCTTTTTTTCAGATATAAGCACTCCTGCGAGACCCGGCAGTAGTCATTCAGTCGCAACACACCAAAATGAACATTTTAAGCGTAAGCATATTTATAGCTTTTTGTTTGTAGATCATTTTTATTTTTATTTTTTTTTTTTTTTTTTTTTTATTTATTAACAGAAACAAACAGTACAAAAGATAATTTGTTTAAAAAATTACAATTTATAAGTATATTACATGGTAGGTACCTATTATGTGTTTCATTGTAGTGTCTTATTTATGGTATGCGTATTAAGTAATTACCGGGTGATGTATGTAGTGGGAAGGTGTGTGTGTGAGTGTGTGAGTATGTGTGTATGTATGTGTGCGCATTGAACAAATTATAATATTCGCAAGATGCTCTTTTTAAATTTGGGCAGTGAATCAGAGAAAATGTCGATGTTGGAATTTAGACCAATAATATTGAACTTATGAAGAGCACGATTGATTGGTGAATTAGATGCTGCATTTGTCTTGTAATTAAGCGTGTGAAATAGTTCTGTATGACGTGTACGTCTTAAGGGTATATTAAAATTAACTAGGGAAAGAAGTTCGGTACAGTCAATGTTATTATTTAAAATTTTGTGTATAAATGTCAAATCAGCTATTGCTCGCCTTTGTTGCAATGTTTGAAATGTGCATTCAAAGTTATAGTTGAATTTAAAGGTAAGATATTTTATAAATTTGTTTTGAATATTTTCTATGCTATCTATGTATACTTTGTATTGCGGGTTCCAAATTGGCGAAGCATATTCCAGTGTACTTCTGACTAATGCAAAATATAACATTATTACTGTACGCGGGTTATTGAACATTTTACTTATGCGAAGAACAAAACCAAGCATTTTATATGACCTGTGAACGATTGAGTCGATGTGCTTATTAAATATAAGTTTGCTATCAAGGTACACACCAAGATCTTTACATTCCGTTTTCGAGATGACAGGTTCATTATTGAGTGAATAAGAGTACTTAATAACATGTTTATTTCTGGTGAATGTCATAGTATGACATTTGGAAACATTGATATCTAAACAGTTAACTTTGCAATACTTGCAAAGCCTATCTAGATCACTTTGTAACGCATCACAGTCAGAAAGAGAATGCACAACTTTGAATATTTTCATGTCGTCAGCGTAAAGCACAAATTCGGAATTTTGAAAGCATGATCCAATGTCGTTTATATAAATGTTGAAGAGAAGCGGACCTAGGTGGGAACCTTGCGGGACACCGGATATTACCTCCATAGACTTAGAGTAGACACCGTTGATTAATATTACCTGATTGCGATTACTAATGTAGGACTTAATCCATCTTAATAGGTCGCCATGTATACCAAGTAGGATAAGTTTTTTCAAAAGAATTGAGTGAATTACGCGGTCAAAGGCCTTAGAGAAGTCTGTATACATAGTATCAACTTGCTCCTTATCGTCCATCTTGCTGTGCAAGAAGTTAATGAAAAGGGCGAGGTTGGATGTTGTAGACCTACCTTTCATAAATCCGTGCTGATTCGGCATAATGTTTGTCGAAATAGTCGAGTACAATTGATCAAAGACGATTTTTTCAAGAACTTTGCTTAAAATAGGGAGTTGGGAAATTGGTCGGTAGTTTTTAACGTCGTGCTTATCACCATTCTTAAAGATTGGTGTAATGACAGCTGATTTCCACATGAGAGGAAACGATCCTTCCGTTAGTGACTTTTTATAGATGGCGCAAACCGGTAGACAGATATATTTACTGCAGTTGCGTATAAAAATTCCAGGCAGCCTGTCTATTCCTGGTCCTTTATTAATGTCTATGTTTGATAGGTACTTTAAGGTGATTTCTTCGTTTATTCTGATTGAGGATATTAATGTGTTATTAAGAGGATCTTCCTTACTATCAGCATCATGAGTTGGAATTTCATTTGTAAAGACCGTTGAGAAGTAATCAGCAAAAAGGTCAGTAACTTGTTTGCTGTCATGTGCTGTTGTGGAATTATACGTCATGTGTTCTGGTATAGTGGGAGATTTTCTTTGTGTCTTAACATAACACCATATTTTTTTAACATTATGTTGTATGTCGGATTCCAATGTAGCAATATAGGTTTTATGAGTAAGACTAGAAATCTTCTTTTGTCTTTTGCGGAGTAATGCAAAAGATTGATAATCCAATGGATTCTTGTAGCGTTTCCAGGCACGAAAAAACTTTAATTTTTCTTTCTTTATATTAATTAAAGCCGCCGAATACCATGATGGAAATTTTGTTGATCTAGTTACTTTCTTTGGAACCAGATCATCTATTAGGGCATTAATGATTCTATAAAAATTGTGTACCGCAGTGTCAACGTCTTGTGCATTTACAACAGAAGACCAATCACTATTTCTGAGAGCATCATTGACTACTACATAGTTAGCTTTGTTAAACAATTTGATTATCTGTGATTTAAGGCTAACAGCAGGGAGGGGAATATTGAGTTCGACTATGATAGATTTATGATGTGCATCTTCAAATACCAGTGGAGAGTCGGCAGCGGAGACGAAGACTGTGGTGTTACAAAGCACAAGATCTAAAATACGTCCATGATAATTGGAAATTGCATTATATTGTGTTAAATTGGAGAACGAAAGACACCTAAGGAGAGTAGAAGCACAAAGGTCGGTACTACATGGTTGACACGTAGGGTTCCAGTTCACGTTTGGCATATTGTAATCGCCTATAATTAGAAAAATGTCATTTGGATATTCAGTGGTTAAATCAGATATGGCAGTTGTATGACTATTGATGATAGAGAAACGCTGCGCATTAGATAACTTAGGACTAACTCCCGGTAAGTAAGAGCAACAAATATGAACATTCAAAATGCGATGTTTAGAATGTCTTAATAATAGTGAGATCCATATATCCTCGGCTTCTGAAGACCACGATTTTCGTGACCGAACTTTAAAATCTTTTTTTATACCTATAGCAACGCCTCCCCCTTTAGTTTTACCCGTAAGAGTAGTATCTCTGTCATTTCTGTATACGTTGTACCGGCAATCAAAAAGCTCGTCGTCGGATATGCTGTCAACTAACCACGTCTCACTAATTAAGATTATGTCAAATTCATTGATTAGGACATTTTGGTAGAATTCATTAGTTTTGGATCGAAGGCCCCGTGCATTTTGATAAAAAATTATAATGGTGTCATGCATTGTGTGAGTGGAAAATAATTATCTTGATTCGATTTGAAATTAATATAAAAATTAGTCAAATTAAAGCATAAGTCGAAATGAGCATACTATGATAATTATTACTCAGCAGCCCAAAGTCCACTGAGGTTAGTATATTTGTCAATTTGCGCAGACATGCATGTATGTGTTTGTGATGTATTGGGTGAGAAGTTGAGTCATGTGTGTGTAAAGTTAAGTTGAAAAATGGTACAAGTTGAAAATCTAAGAAAAAATATAATTTAAATTTAAGACAAATTACTAAATTAAATTGTTCAGAAGGGTTTGAGCAGAGACAAGGATAGCAGGAGAGGTGACATTCTTTCTTAAGTAAATTTTCGAGTTTCGCACCCATAAAAAATCATAATTATTTACATTTTTGAAGTCTTTGGCTGACCTCAACAGTAATTTGTTTTTTCTGGTAAGGTGGTCGTTGATATAAAGTTTACCTTCTGCAACACCTAGGCTCTTACAGTCTACACCCTTCTTCTTTTTAATGGCCGCTATCAACTCGTCCTTCTTCCTTTTGTTGACGAATTTAGCCACCACGTTTCGAGGGCGGGCGTCACGGGGAGCTGCTGATATTTCCTCTTGAGAACGTCGACGTGGATTGGCTCTAGTAATAAATTCAATGTCATCTTCCTTAATAATCTGACCGACATTGGATGCAATTTTAATTAGAGTGGAAGCAAGGTTTTCGTCTTGCTTTTCAGTCAGACCGAAGATTTCAATATTATTGATGAGCAGCTGTTGTTCTCTATCATTGTTTGTTTTATCGAAATATGTAACGAACTTTTTTAATTCAATTACTTCGGCTTCAAGTTTATCCACTTTTTTTAGTTTTTCTTCCAAAACCAGAATTTTATTGGTGTAGTCTTCAATTGTGCTGTTATTGTGAACGATTGTTTGTTCGAATGAAATCAGTTTTGAATTCATTGAGTGCAGTTGTGAAGAGAGTTTCTTTATTTCGCTAAGAAGAATTGACGAGTCAACAGAGTTGAGATTGCTGGAGAGCGGTGATTGTCCTGTTTTACAAATAGTGCACATCCATGACTCCCTGTTCTCATCAGACATCTTCCTAAAAACGGCAGAGGTAATTTTGGCACAACTGAGATGCATTTGGTTTTTGCAACTCATGCATTTCATACAGTCAGCTGTTTGCACTGACTTGCCACATTGGTTGCAGGTAGAATTCATGGTAACAATAAATAATGTCTGCGATGAAAAATTTTAAATTATAATTTTTATAACCTCCTGCCAATTAAATTCACCAAATTAAATGTTTGTTACACAGAATCACTATTAAAGTAATTGTTTACACACAATATAGCACTTAGCAGTACAGGATAATATTTTTAAACACACTAATAACTTTGACACTTCAAAATGATGTTGTCACACCGGTAGTTGTAGTTGATATGATTTGGTATATTTTGTTATGAAAAATGTAATAATTTTTTTCAAATATTGTCTTTCCAGGTAATAAGAAGAGCATCTTAACTTATGTGGGACAGATCGCAGCCCAGACTCCGAGGAAGAAAAAGGGTAGTATGGAAATTTTGAAGACCAGGCGTCGGCTGAAATACGTCCAGCGTATGTATTTATTTTATTTATTTATTTATTATTACATTTATTACATACAAGATATAACAAAATAAAAGGAAGCTTTGACTGTCCAACTAGGAAGGTTTCCCGTTTTAGGACAGTCAAATTGGCAGGTTGCGTGTACATAATTTCACATTAATGGATTAAATAATAATTAATAATAATGGTACATATTGGGGGAGTTACTTAGATATTAGGTACAATATCAGATATAAGTTGTGTTATTCTAGGTAAACATCAGTAATAAACAATAAAATCCAGGTAGGTACATGTAAAATATAAAATAAAATAAAAATATTACATATAAATGTAAGAAAGAAAAATAAAAAAAGTATTTTTTTAGGAAAATACAAATTAGCAGTAATAAACAATAAAATCCAGATAGATACATGTAAAATATAAAATAAAAATATTATATACAAATGTAAGAAAGAAAAAATAAAAAAAATATTTTTTAGGAAAATACAAAATACAAAATCGAAGAAATCAACTCAGATTACGTTTTTTAATAATTTTTCGGAATCTGTCCTACCTAAGTCTAATAACCATTTTGTAATTTTATTACCGAAGGATGATAATTCACACAATTTAAATTGAGAGGGGATTTTGTTGTATATTTTTGGTCCCAGGTATGAGAAAACTTTTTGATAAGCCGCAGTATTGCTTGTTGGAATAGAAAGGTCATTTCTGCTCTTACTTCTGGTTTGATGATTATGATCGGCTGTTATTGTTTTGTTTATATTTTTGTGGACGCAGATTGTTATTTTTTTTTATGTAACACTGTCGAACATCAAGCACATTAAACTCCTTGAAGAGAGCGTCGCTCGAGTATCTGAAGGGTTTCTTCATAATGACGCGTAGAATGGATTTCTGTGCCTTCAGTAGCGGGTATAATATTGTTAATCCTGTTCCACCCCATCCAATGCAACCGTAGGTTATGACGGAGTTACAGAGTCCGCAGTATATTTTTTTAATGTCTTGAGTTTTTATAATTTCCCGCAATGCTATAAATATATAAATAAGCTTGCGCACTTTATTAGCTGTGTTTTCAATTTGTTGTTTCCATTTAAGGTGGTTATTCACTATTATACCTAAATATTTAATAGATTTAACACATTCAAGGGTTTCGCATTTACAAATATGGTTATTATTTCCAAGGCTACACTTAATATTATGTATTGTGAGGTAATGAGGTGTTTTGGGTTGACCTGCAAGGGTAGCGCTAAATGTGAGATATTTTGTTTTTTGTATGTTTAGTGTAAGCAAATTACTGTCCAGCCACTGTTTTACTCTGTTTATACCTGTGTTCGCAAGGTGGTGTGTTTCTTTCCAATCATCTCCTTCAAACAAAATAACTGTATCATCAGCGAACGTGATAATTTTGCCACCAATGTGTTGGTTACAAAGTTCGTTTATGTATATAATAAAGAGAAGGGGCCCAAGTGTACTTCCTTGAGGTACCCCAAAAGTGTATTTTAGTGAAGTGCTAATAGCCTCGTTAATTCTGGTTTGTTGAAATCTATTAGATATATAACTTTCTATCCATTGAAAAGCTTTTCCCTTTATTCCTATATTTCTTGTGATTGTTATAAATGAAATCCTCCAGTTTATGCAGTAATAATGTTAACTCTTTATTCACCATTGGAAAGGTACATAAGAGAGTAATAGACAAGGGAGTACATTGCAGTATTGACAACTTATCAATATTAACAGATGCGCTGTAGCCAACCTACACGATTTACATTGCCATATTATAACATTTCTAAGTCTATGTTAAAGAATTTTATGAGATATTGTATCAAATGCCTTGGCCAGGTCCAGGAAAAGGGCAATAGTTTTCTTGCCACGGTTCATATTCCCTGCAATAGTTTCCGTGAGACATGCGATGGCATCATCCGTTCCCTTACCCGACCGAAAGCCGTATTGGTTTGGACTTAGAATGTTATGTTCCTCCACATATTCGTTTAACCTAGTTTTGAAAAGCTTTTCAATGACTTTGGATATCGCGCTTAAAAGTGATATTGGCCTATAGTTTTCTACAAGAGATTTAGGTCCACTTTTGTGAATTGGGACAATTATTGATTTTTTAAAGTGATCAGGAAATATTCCTGATGCAAAACTTAAGTTATAAATATATGATAACGGAGCAGAAATCTGATTTTTAATTTTTTTTTGTATTTGTGTATTTAGACTATCTGGACCCTTTGCATGTGTAGTATTAAGGCTGTTGATTATTTTTAAGACCTCTTCTACAGTAGTTGGTTTAATATCAAATGAAAAAGATTGTTCCTTTGTTTCAATTGTCGATGCTAAAGAGTCTTCCATTTTCTGGGTTTCTAATAAAAAAAATTTTGCTAGATTTGACCCAACAGATGCAAAATATTGATTAGTATGACATGCAATTGATTGATTGTCAGTTATAATCAAATTTCCGGTATTTAATTCAGTTACAGATGTACTGGTATTTCTTTTACTTTTGGTTATGTCTCTGACAACATTCCACATTTCGTCAAAATGTTACGAGAATATTTGATAGAGAGCACGTTGGCGCCAAAATGTTATGAAAATATTTCGTTGGAGCCAAAATGTTATGGATATATAAGCTTCCAATGTAAGATGGAGAGCAAGAGACAAGTGAGATTATTTCTGGAGAATTTGTATCCCAGGCGTGGACCTTAAACAGGCGGCTGTGTATACTTTGTATGATAGGGTATTTAATAAAAAGAGATTATTGCTTTGAGGCAGTTAAATTAGTTTATTTATAAGTAGATACAATTAAAAAATCAGGGCTAGACTAAATGGGCAAATCTGAATGGTAAATCTGGCAGGTAAATCTGAATGGGCAATGTTATGGAGCGTTAGTACCGTTTAAAGTTGATGAATGGGTGATGCCATACGTAGGCGATCCATGATGCTGCTTGCTGCCTTCGGAGGTGTGCGGTCAGCTCCCTCCGCTGCTGACATGTGCTGAACGGCAGGCTGGAGCGACGAATCCGGTCTCCAGTCCCGCGGTTTCCCAGCGACGTCCCGTCCCAGGGCGGTTGCCAGCCAGCCGACTATGTTGATGACGGCCAAGGTGGGCGATCTTCGGCCGCATCTATGCGAGCACCTCTGGCTCCAGGTGTAGTCGGAAGGTCTTGTCATGTCTGCGTCCGCAGATGCTGGATGTGTTTTTTAACCAGCAGAAATAATGGGCTCCCACGGTACTCCGCTGCTGATCCAGGATTTTAATCATTGTCCTGATGGTCCTCAATGATGGGTGCCGCTGATGGGCGCGGATATATATCAATCTTCACAGAATGTTAGACGACCTCCGTAGCCCAGTGGGTAAGACTCTTTACTCACGATCCGGAGGTCGCGGGTTCGAACCCGGCATGCGCAAATAAATTTTATTTGATTAATTTGTGTTATTTCACAATTAATTCATTTAAAATAATATATAGTATATTTGCGGCATGTTCCAGAGTGGAAGATACTATCAGTATCGCCCTGGTGTAAGACCACCATTCAGAATTGAAACGTTGCTTGATAATGGCTTTAGCCGTGTTTGGTGACCAGATCTGAATAGCCAGGTACTTTCCAACCTTCCTCTTCCCCACCTCCTTCCCCTCCCCACTACCTTCAGCCTCACAACATACCCCAATTGGGGATGCCATAGTCTCACTGGCTCCAGACGGGAGCAGTTGAGATTCTTGTGCGGTATTCACAGTAAAAAAAAAAAAAAAAAAAAAAAAAACATGCATGCCTGAACATTGGAGGTCCAGAGTCATTTTAATAAAAAGTAGATTCTTTATAAACAAAAATTACAGTCTTGACGTGTACGGTGAAGGAGGAAACCATCTGTTTCCTTAGAACGCTATGGGAAAGTGGTGGGCAACCTCCAATGTTTACATATTTTTGTATAAAGCTTTTTGTGTTTACATATTTTGACCGTGCATCAACTGAGGAGATGACTCCATGAGGCAGCCGCTGCATAACCCTCCCGCACCTCCCCCGTTGCCATGAGCAGGCCTGAAGACTGACCGTAGCGGACCAGTGCCCTTACACCCTGCCTCTGGTGACCCGATGCTCACTTTTTTTCCCTAGAGTCTTCAGGTTTCTTTCCCCCTTCATCCCAACATTATCTTCGAGGGCCTACCGGGAAGCCGGCTTAGGGGTGCTGATGCCGAGTCTTGCTTGCAACTGGACTGATGGCTCCGCTCATCCTCGGCGGGACTGCCTGAACTCTTCTTCCTTTATATTAATAAACTTTTATTTCAGATACATCAAGTGGCGGAGATGAGACGTGATACAGTGAAATAAATAATTAACAACATGTAAGCACTCGCATACTGCCTGCTAACAATGTATGTCTGGTCATTGGAGGTCTAGAGTCATTTTAATAAAAAGTAGATTCTTTATAAACAAAAATTAGAGTCTTGACGTGTACGGTGAAGGAGGAAACCATCTGTTTCCTTTGAACGCTGTGGGAAAGTGGTGGGCAAACTCCAACGTTTACAATTTTTTGTATAAAGCTTTTTGTTTTTGTGTTTTTTTAATTTTTTTGTGTACTGTTTTTGTGCTTGTAATTTGCGCTATTATTTTTTGTGTATTCGCATTTATTGTAAAATATAAAAGTTTACAGAGTTATCGTATTAAGCCAAATATTAATGGATATTCCATTGGATATATGAACAATTATATAATACTTGTCATATTAATATTGTTAATAAAATTATATTAACAAAAATAATATGCCAAGTCCTCGAGGTAGGTACATTGTTCTTGTCATATTATTACTGTTAATTATATGACAAGTACAATGTACCTCGAGGATAAGCTGTAATACAGGCGTGATTACGTTATGGCCCGATCAAAATTAGTTTCTGACTCACGCTCAATCCATCGGTGGAACCGACTCTGCATTTTTATCTCTGTGTTGTTTATCCTGTCTTTTTGAAAATAAAAAAAATATTTAAAACATGCACCTGTGAGTTTTTCATTTTTCTAATGTATTGATTATTCATCTCCTCGGGATAACAGGTTTCCATCTGACAAAGCTCCCTCCTGAGAAAATGAGCTGTAAAAAACTATGTAAATCTTATTTCCTCGGAACCATCTTTGTCACATGGAACCTTGTCCTGGGGAAAAGTTTTTTCATTTTTCTGCTTTTCAATTTTTTTTTTAATAATTTATTGGGCTAATAAAGTAGGGCGAGTATATTGTCCATGGCAGGCCTTGTACCATTGTCTATGACAAATGGCCTTAAACTCCCTTCTACCAAGATCGGGATTGTTTTTCCGTGGTGAAGTTGGTGTCGACATTTGTCCCATAGAAAAGGCCCAAAGATATCGATCTAGGGATTGGTATATTTATGCCGCAAAACGTGGTCCGAAACGGACGTGGAATCTGCGGCCGTGTCTTCGACGTTTTTTGCTTGTAATATAATCGTAGTCACGCAGCGGATTAGTTGTTACGGCTAGTATTTTTGGTTCTCAAACATTGAAGGTATGGATAAGGTGAATGAATCCATAAATCCAATGAAGAATAATTTTTAAATATGTGTAGCTGTGAGCTGTTCTTTGATAATGTCTAATACTGAGATTTGTTTATTGTTTTATTATTTTTTTTATTTTGTATGTAAAATGAATTTTATAAATTTTTTTTTTCTAATTTCTGTTTATTTTTTGTTTATTTTTATTTTTAATTTTATGCTTATTTTTTTGTTACGTAGGTACATATGTTCGAAATTTATTTTCATTTATTGTTTTCATTAGGTACCTACCCACCTAATATGTAATAATCATATTTTATTTCTTTTAAATTTTTATTTACTCTATAAAATATTATTGTTTATGTAATATTGCAGTCTGAGATTGCACTGCACTATCCTCCAAGTCCTGCTGGAATAAAAACTTAAATAAAAAATGTTAGGTATGTAAATTCGAAAAAACTTTTTTTTCTTAGGCGGCCCCTAGACGATCAATTATACTGCTCAATATTAATTGTGCAATATTATTGACCATTAAGGGTTAATATTGAAGATTGCTCAATAATTGAACAAAAGTATGAGCGAGTTTAATTTTTATTGAACAATATTTTTTTAATTTTCATTTTATCAACTCGAAAACATTGAGTAGTTCGTTTATTGTGCAATATAATTGATCGTTTTATTGAATTCAATCTTATTGTACAATATATTTTATTGTATTATTGTATATGCAATCTTATTGTACAATGTATTTTATATATTTTATTGTACAATAAGATTGAAAGGCGCTTAGAATCCAAACGATCAATTACATTGCACAATAAAACGATAAATTATATTGCACAATAAACAAACTGCTCAATGTTTTCGAGTTGATAAAATGAAAAATTAAAAAAAATATTGTGCAATACTGACCCTACATGATGCAATGGAAAAATATGGTGCAATAAAAATTAAACTCTCTCAAACTTTTGTTCAATCATTGAGCAATCTTCAATATTAACCCTAAACGGTCAATAATATTGCACAATTCGAAATATTGAGCAATATAATTGATCGTCTAGGGGCCGCCTTAAGAGGAAATACTAGCTGCGCTTTTCTATACAAACGTATTCCCCGTTTATCTCTCTGGATTTTGACCCTAGAGCAAAATTTTTTTTTACATAATATAGATATTGACCACTAGCGTGTCGGTACGTTTTGTTTTTTTTGATAATTTACTTCTCATAGAAGTTACGACCTTCCAAAAATGAATAAAATTGCCTAATTTAAACGCCGTCAAAAAACGTTCAGTATACAAACTAAACAATGTATTTTGAAAAAAAGCAAAACGTACCGACATAGAATATTTTCTTTTAATACAGTTAGTGAAAAAAAATTTTTAAATCCGTCCAGTTTTGGAGAAGAAAAATGGGGAATACAAAACATCGATTTCGAAGATTTTATTTAGGTATTTTCGGCCCGACGTGCAGGTGTCCCTTTCGCTCATTTCTCCTGAGGGGGGCCGGGGAACGTGGGTTTTGACAAATACATACATATAATGCGAAGTAGTGATGTAAAGAATTTTATCGGTAGACTAGTGTTGTCCTTGCCCGAGTAATCGATATTTTTTATTCGTTTTTTTTCTGTTTAGTGACTCATCGCGGTATACCAATACTGACCGAGCTTTCATACTAAAATTGTGCAAAATTAAATTTTTTTATGTCAAGTACTATAATAAATTTTCAATTTGGGAGGCGTTTTAGGTACCATCGCCCCGGGAACCATTTATTGGATAACCAACACCCCCGCCACTTGGTCACCGCAAGTGGTCCTCTATGTTTGGTGACAGAGCCTGGGTTCCCGGGTTCACGGATGAGGTCTGCATGGGTTTTGGTGGCGGATAATTTTGTCCACTTACTGCGTGGCGGGCCGGATTGGGAGAAACTGGAAGAGGAAGATCTTTTGATCTCTACAGCTGGACTCTCCACCATCATTTCATACTTTTACCTACCTTTTCCCTACCCAAAACTTCCTTTCCTTCCTTATCCTAAAAATACCCTCCACACAGCTTCTCCAATGATGTCCAACAACTTCTCCAACAAAGTCCCTGAGCGATTATTTTTCCTCGGTGCCTCCAATGTGAGGTTTATGTTTTTAAAAAAAATCTGTTTCAAATTTTTAGTTGAGAGTCGCTTACATTGCCTTCAGTGATTAATTGAAATTTTTTGTTTGTAAACACTTTATTGTACAAAATTTTTTACCACTATACAATGAATTTTAAACAATTTATGATTTAGATCTTTCTCTCGCCGGTAAATTTCTTGATATGCGACCGTCAATTGTTTCTGGTAAAAGGCATTGGTGGTAGAAGTTTTTCTAACAGTGGTTCAATTTTTTGCCAGATTGAATCGTCCCTTTCAATTTTTTCATACGGCAAACCGTTAGGACTCCACACGACAAAATAACAGTATTTACGACGAGTAATGTGTAACTGGCCTTGTACTTGGTAGAAGTAATTGTGATTCCGTTTTAATGTTGAAGCATTGTCTTCAATTTTACAGTTATCAATTTTTTTTGTTCAAATCCTTCTTCTGGTGACATATTTACTATACTATATGGGCATTTCACTTCAATTATAGAATCCTTGCCAAAAAGGCCATCCGGACTTGCCGCTAAAAAGTTTTTGTTTTCATCGATAAATAGTCCACAGGCGAATACCTCTAATTTTGTTTCTTTTGTAAATTGCTCAATTGCTTGGTTTTCATTTTCTTTCCCATAATTTGTGGCCATATTTCCTTTAAATGGCGAGTACAGTAGCGAGTTTAATACTCTCGCAACTGAAGTTTTTGGCCGTAGCTTACATATTTTTGTCCAAAGTTAGAAGCTGTAAGCCGCTTACGCCTTTCAATTGTCCACAAATTATTATTGCTTTGGCCCACCGTATTCCTTTCGAGTTCATCCTTATTCGATGGAGATAATTCTTTGAAAAATTCCTCTTTATCGTTTCAAATAATTCAGCTGGCATATCTGGATCTAATTCCAATTGACCATAATTTTCATCAGGCCCTGTAACTTTTTTTCTCTTTTCTGTCGTGTTTTCGTAATACCTTAGTTTTATTTTTCGACACCTCTCTATTGTCTCCTTCGAACGTCGTTTTCTTTCAATAAAATGCTTCGTGTAGTTGCCAGGACTGTGGCCTTGGATTTTTTTTGTATTCGTGAATGGGTTGTCATTTCACTATTCCACGAAGTTACTGCTCAAAAAGCTCAACTGCTGAAGTTATCCCATTTTTGTAAAATTTGCTCTTTTTCCGCCTATAAATTTGGCTATAACGTTGTTGAATTGCTCCACAGTGTTATTTGTCACGTTAATAATAAGACTTTCTGCATTTGCTATTAGAGACGACAATAATTGTTGAATATCAGTCCTGTTCCACAATCTTGAAGATCGCTTACTAAATTTGGATCATTAGTATACTTCTCCGACTTGCAATAGTATGACGAACATTTTGTATGATCACCAAAAACATGGTTTGCGGCATTTTTTTGTCCATTTTCAGATTTTTTACTTTATCACTTTGTGCCGTGTTTTCTTGCTCTTTTCTGTAATTTACTGCTCAAACTATAGCTTTTCTCATACGTAAAACGTTTGCTTCAACCTTTTTCCTTATGTGAACTAGTACAAAGCCTTTAGCGTTGTTGGTTTTTTTTCTAAGTGCTTTTATTTTATTGCAAAAATTGCGAAGTAAGTGATTTTTGCACTTTTTTTTGTACTATGAAGTTGGGCCTGAAGCCTTGGGTTGAAGTTTCGCTAATATTGTCTTCATGTAATTAAATATTACAATTTAAGGTTTTATAAAGTTGAAAATAAAAATAAAAAGTTTTGAAGTTTAAAAAAATTATATATTTGTTTCCTTTATTTCAAACTGACTGTAATAAATATTTAAAAAAAATGTGTAGGTAAATCTATCTATAGGTAAAAGACCAACATTTTTTATTGAATTTTGAACGAACTAACACATCCTTTTTTGTATTTACTGCTTAAAGAAACTCAAAAATACAGGAGTACAAATCAAACCTCAGCAAGCGATATATCTAACATTTTAAACATTATTATTTACAAACATGTCAACTCACACGTATGATACACACAACACAATAAATCCATTTAGATTTAATTGTCTAATAAAATATGTAAGTGCTTTTATCTTTTTCGTTATCGTAATTTTAATTAGAAAAAAACTTAAGGTGGGCTATTTTTAAACCTTTTTTATCTCTACATATTATAAAGTAAAGTCCCCCGCGCCGTCTTTCTGTCTGTCTGTCTGTCTGTCTGTCTGTTCGCGATAAACTCGAAAACTACTGAACGGATTTTCATGCGGTTTTCACCAATAGATAGAGTGTTCGTGAGGAAGGTTTACGTATGTAATTTGTCAAGGATTTGTGTAAATTGGTTGAAACATAACGATAATTGTTAGAAGTGTCGGAAAAATTCCAGCCGCCTGGTAGCTTTCATCGAAAACGCTGCCTAATCCTTTTGGGATATAACAAAACAACGCTTGGTGGGATATTCCTCTTTGATAGATCTACAAAAAAGTCCGCGATGGCATATATCTATCTTTTACTATACGCATTCTATCTTCTTATCTTATTATTCTTATCAATTGCATTTTAGATATAATGTGTATAGTAAGCTATCCGTAAAAGATAGATATATGCCTTCGCGGACTTTTTTGTAGATCTATAAAAGAGGAATATCCCACCATTAATTGTTTTGTTATATCCCAAAAGGATTGTGCAGCGTTTTCGATGAAAGCTACCAGGCGGCTGGACTTATTTCCGACACTTCTAACAATTATCGTTATGTTTCAACCAATTTACACAAATCATTGACAAATTGCATACTTAAACCTTCCTCACGAAATACTCTGTATATTGGTGAAAACCGCAGGAAAATCCGTTCAGTAGTTTTCGAGTTTATCGCGAATAGACAGACAGACGGCGCGGGGGACTTTATAATATGTAGAGATAGAGATAATCGGTCAAAAATACATTTTTGTTGCATATGCATTTTTGAGTTTTTTTTTTAATAAGATAGGTAAGTGCCAAATTATATGAGTAGAAATTTAAGTTTTGTGGTATCATCATCATTACATAGTATAAAATGAAGTCGCTCAAAATGTATGTGCGCATAAATCTTTTAAACTACGCAACAGATTTTCATGCGGTTTTCACCAATAGATAGAGTGATTTAAGAGGAAGGTTTATGTGTATAATAAATGCTTATTATAGTAGAGAAAAGCCAAGAAATTCAAATATTCAATTTAGGCAAAGGGCAGCGCGCAGCGGGCAGTTGGCGAGCGGATGGTGTGGATTTTATAAAGGTTGGGTAAATGGCGTTGTGTTTCGTTAGCCACAGCAACGTGTGGCCGGGTCTGCTAGTTATTAATAAAATAAAAACAAAATTATATGTTTATTTCGAATTATAAAATTTGAAAGCGTATTTCATCATCTTTCAAAAACAGTTTTTAGTTTTCGGATGCGTTCACAAATATTAAAGTTATTTGGAATTTATTGGAAAGCGGAAATATTTTGACTTTTCGAAAAACAGGCCCGAGGCCTGAGAGGTTAATACTAATTTTCAATAATAACTAATGTATCATAGAGAATAATCATATGTATGTATATAATAATTCGATGTAGTTGGTTTGACTGCATATTTATAAACGCAAATACAGTGAAAACTTTAAAACTACTAACCTACATAGAGTTCTAGTAAAATAATTCGTAATTTGTCGGTAATAAGCGTGAACAGAAGACATTGTTACAATACCTATCGACGATATTTATAAATAACCGACAATAGCAGACCTCGTGCGTTTAAAAATAATGGGCCCTTTTTCTGTCACACCGCAAGGCCGATTCAAAAACTTCATTAGCGACGAAATAAGTCGAAACATGTTTTATCTAAACAGAATATTGGATATGGCGGTATGAGGCGAAAGACGGTAGGCATGAGACGCAGAGGGGGCGAGAGGGTGTACAAGCCAAACACTCACGTGGTCTCACCAACACATCGATAGCTAGTTCTTTTTTGAGCGCGGTGCGATAGCGAGAATTTTTTAAAATACCTACCGTCGAGATTTCTCACCGGTGCTATTACCTCTTAAGGACGTACGCGATACACAAGAATTGCTGTCTTTTTTATTTCGCAACGTAGCGTACCTACTGACCATCTCAGTTAGCTCAGTTGCCGAGCAGAGCTTGCGCGGGGCGGCTCTGTCACCACGGAAAGTACAATATTTGCGGAGAAATACAACACCATGCGTCCGAAATACGTATTATTTATCTTTTGTGTAACTTTTAGACTTGTTCGTATAAATGTGATTTAGCGAAATAATAATTTTTTTTAAGTAAAACCTCTTTACGCACGCTTGACTTGGGGAGTAAGCTGGTGAATGCGTGACGAGAGTGTTATGAAAAGTGTGATCGGGTGAGGTGAACGGTCGGGTGAGGCGAACGGAAGTTGAGAGGGAGACATAAGTTAGTGAAGTTTTACTTCAATCGTGTGGTATAAAGCACACTCTTTTTTTAATTATGTAACCTATACCTACATAGCTGTGAGTTGTTCCTTTATCATTTCTAATACTGTGATTGTTGTTGATTTGATTGTTTCCAAAAAAAATATTTCTAAAATGAATTTTACATAAATTTTAGGTATGGAAAAATGTAGTTTTGTAAAAGTTCGTATTAGATACGTTTTTAGATTTTCACGGCCAAAAGTATTTTTGTTATTTGTTTTTGGGGTGTTACGCCGTGTTGCGCCACTTCTTTCTTTAGCCAACGTTTCGGACATCGTTGCAATGTCCATCAGGGCAGATCCGGCATATCATCTGCCGGATCTGCACTGATGATGGACACTGCAGTGCTGTCCGAAACGTTGGCTAAAGAAGAAGGCAACGCAACACGGCATAACACCCCAAAAACAAATAACAAAAGTACGTACCTATTAGTTACATTTTGTTAATGTATATTATATTTCACAATCAAGTTTCTTTTTATTAATATATGTATTTAATGTATGTACTAATAATGCATGAGTTTGAGGATTGTAGATAATATTGACAACGCTCCCGTCCGGCCGCTGCTGGCCAAATAGAATTGACAGTATTCATCCATCGGGTAAAAGGTATTAACAAGTGTATGGAAGCATCGGCGAACGGAGATCTCGCTGGGTTCTTCTTACGTATTGCAAGCACACGTCATGGCTACAATATTTAATTTAAATTACTTGCATCGTGCAAATCAGACCAAAATATGAAAGGCGCGAGGCGCTCGGTTTTAAATTTTATAAAGCATAAGAATCCAAATATTTCTAGCGTTTATATTCCTCTTAAGAGGACATAACCAGAGAAAACCAGAAATATGTCATTTTCAAATCAGGTTTTAGATGTATTGACTCTTTTCCACAAAAAATTATAAATGGATTTCGAAAGATTGTTCTTTTATCTAGCATTCGTATGTAATAAATTATTAGAATTTTTTTAAATTTTTAGTATAATAAGGTTATTCCATAGGTCGTTGGCAGATTTGTTAAATTTTCAAAAAAGTTTTTGTATTATACCACACCCATTTCAAATAATATAATCATGCAGTAAAATAAATCAATACATTATCTAGCAAACGCATGTTTTAGAATTTTAATTTTAGTTTCAATAAAATCATTAAAAAATATGTATGTACATATTGTGTTTCTTGACGAAAATTGGTCCATTTGTGTATTTATTTGCGCACTTACAAACTAATATATCTCAGATTTTTTTACATACTTATTTTGCTAAGACGTTATTGACAAATAAAAAATAATTTTGATCGAAAAATAATTTTAGGAAGTATTTAATATTAATTAATTTACAGCTTTGCATTCCGACATTTTTCTGATCGAAAGAAACACAAAATTCAGAGCTCATTCGGCCCGCAATCGTGGCCTGGACAAGTCGTGTCGTGACCTTATTCTGAACGTTTTCGTATGTTTTAAAAAATATTTTTAATTGCTGAATATCCTCATAGTATACCTTCAGGGGTTTTCTTTAAAACCACGTAAAGAAATTAAAATAAAATAAATTAATATGTTTTTAGTTTAATTTTTTCAAAACACCAAATTTCGCGTATTTTTAAACGCTGATAACAAATCATTGGATTCGTTTATTTAAAAAAAACGTTACGGTAAATTGTTGGTATTATATTTTTCCATTTTTTAAAGAAAATTTTATAATTTTAAACTTCAATTTAACAATGAAAACCGGGAACTTTAATTACTAGCAAAAGCCCTCTGTCGTGTGACGCCCGTTTATCTTTCTGTTTACGGTTAGATTTGAAACTAAAAGCTTTTTTCAAATTATTTCAAAAGATGGCAGTAATCAATCGCGGTGAGAACCTAAGATATTATTATGTTCATTTTTGGAGAGACAATTTCAGCCATCATCTGCCTATACATGTAGGTACCTATTCGTTTTACGGTATGATTTGAGCATGGCGTTTTACCATTTGAGAATAGTTGTGCATGGTTGTGCAGTTGTGACTTTCAGATTGCGAGTCAAGAGCTGTTATTATATTATTAAAATAATACTTACGTAAATACAATAAAATAACACGGAAGTGAGTGGTAGAAGAACTCCGTGATGCCCGGTGGGTAAAAACTTGGCTATTCAGATCCGGTCACGCAACACGGCTGATGCCATTTCAGGCAACGTTACGATTCTTTTTTTAAATATATTTGTTAAAAATTGTAGGTCTTCACTCAGGAGAATTTCCTTGGGTAGACTGTTTTTTTATAAATGAAGCACTTTTTTGTTTTAACTTAAGTTCTTGATTTTTTATTGTTATGATTTGATATTTATAACTTATAACTGACGACAATAACTTTCCCCACCCAACGGACAAGGGTTCAGTAGTATTTTGAATTTGTAGTGCAAGTTTTTTAGAGAAGTAAGTTAATTTTACCGATGCAACCCTTTTTATAAGGATTTCATACATCTATATTTCCCTTGTTTGTTGTGTGAGAGAGACAAAGAATAAAAAATGATTCTATCGACATCTAACGAACAAATCCGACAACTCTTGGATAGCAATCCAGTCTTTGATGGTAGTTCAACTCCATAATGGGTTTGCGTCCTGGGTTTAATTCTAAACATACTCCGCCCCAAAATGGGCAGATATTTATTTTGAAATATCGAATCCATTTTTCTGCAAACTATACAAATAACATTATGCAAACCAATTATGAGCCTAAATTAAATATTGACTTTGCTCAAATCAAATTCAAATTCATTAAATTAATTTTAAAGTTATTCAATAACATAACACACAAAGATAATTCCAAAAACAAACTACATTTTTTAAAAACAAACAGAAACCATAACATTAATTACATATAAATATATAATATAGACAGCACAACATATCGTGGCAGGTTTCCTGGTCATCCTTCCTTCCTTCCTTCCTTGGGAAAAATTTAAATAAAGATAAATCATCCTTCCTTCCATAGTTCATTGCTACATTTGGAATTATTACAATGTCTTTCCAGATATATCTACATATGCAGTTTGCAATTCTAGCCAGCAGGCTATGTTCGTTTATAAGCGTTCATTAAGAGCGTTTAACCAGCCAGCGGACGAAAATCCACATTTCGTCGAAAGTTGTTCTTCCGATCGTGCAGGGCGGTTACAATGAGAAAGATTGATTTTTATCCGTACCAGCTTTTTAAAATTATAACTCAATATCGAATGTATTTCAATCCAAATTAGCTTTAATTTATACCTTCATCCAAAAATGCTGAAAGGCGTGATGATAAAACTATTAAAATAGTGTACTTTTTGTAGTTATTTTTTGATTATAAGTATTTATAATTTTTCAATAATGTCTAAATTTAATAAGAATGTTAAAAAAATCTGAAATATATTAGTTTGTAAGTGCGCAAATAAATACACAAATGGACCAATTTTCGTCAAGAAACACATGTACGTACATATTTTTTAATTATTTTATTGAAACTAAAATTAAAATTATAATACATAACTTTGCTAGATAATGTATTGATTTATTTTACTGCATGATTACATTATTTGAAATGGGTGTGGTATAATACAAAAACTTTTTTGAAAATTTAACAAATCTGCCAACGACCTTATTATTCTAAAAATTTTAAAAAAATCTAAAAATTTATTACATAACTATGCTAGATAAAAGAACAATCTTTCGAAATCCATTTATAATTTTTTGTGGAAAAGAGTCAATACGTCTAAAAACTTTTTTGAAAATGACGTATTTCCGGCTTTCTCTGGTAATGCCCTCTTAAGTGTTTTTACCATATGGATATAATATATTTTTAATATATGGATCTACAATCCTTTTTGTTTTATTATTTTTTATATCACTCCCTACCACACTCAAGTTTTTATTGCTCCACATTTATCCACATTTTGTACACTGATTTTTACTTTTAATTTATTATTATATCTTCTTTTTGTCCTTTTTGGTTACTTTTAACGTACAAATTTTTATATTATTTTTTACTTTCAACGTACAAATTTTTATATTGTTTTTTTACTATTTATTGGTTTATCTTGTTTTATGCACTCATTGTTTTTTTTCATAAAGCACAAGTCCTTTTTTTTATTTTGTGCTTACACAGCGCCTGGTCCGTTGTCGTCTATTGGCAATAGAACAGCTTCGAAATTGCCCTCTGAGTTTAGTTCCATGCGATGTTCTGAAAGTCGCCACACGTACTTTCCCGTCAGCGCCTGGATGGACTGCAATCACACGTCCGAGTTTCCACACACATGGTGGTAGGTTGTCTTCCTTCAAGACCACCGTATCGCCTGGTTTGAGCTGCGTATGAGGTCCGCTGGTCCACTTCGTTCTGCCTTGGAGCTGAACCAGGTACCTCGATCAAAAAAAACATCGTATTAGCAAAGAATTTTTTTTTTATGTTTATTCCGTCCGTTGACTGAAATATTTTGTAGATCTTGCTCCGGAATTGCTGCAAAGCTTCCACCAACAAGAAAGTGACCGGGACTGAGGGAAATTAGATCATTTGGATCATTTGACAATGGGGTAAAAGGACTAGAATTTAAACAAAATTCATCTGACACAAAACGGTATTAAATTCCTCATATATCAATAAGGAGTTACTTGCTAGCCGTTTCAACTGATATTTAAACAGATTTCATTCTGACTTCTCAAAGGCCTCCAAAGTGCAGCGCCCTTGGCGGAATGTACCCCCATTGAATTGATAGTCTTGCTGATGATTTTCCGACAGTAGGTAGTAGCATTATCTGAAAATAATTTACTCGGCCTTAAATTTAAAAACTTTACAACGCTTCAAGGCGTTTAAAAAAAACTTTCTGTATTCAAAGACAGTTCAAGTTCTAAGTGCATGGGTTTTGACACCAATCATACAAATAAACATATATAAGAAAAACACTAATAACAAAAATATATAAGCTCCTTCCGGCTGAAAGGTCTTCCATTATTTGCTGCATCGTGTATTTGATCTATAACATATCATACATTTCCTTATTATCATTTTCACTAAATTTTCCCATTATTGGCCAGAACTTCAATCTGATTATTTCCAATAAGGTATGAGTACCTGCATGCAAGTGTAAATGATAAATAAATAAATAAATGTAAATGTAGTTTTTCATAATTAATTCGGTTAAATTATGATGTGGTGGCAGCAAGATTGGATGTCGTTGATTTATTGACAGCAATTTTCCTTCGGAAAGCCTGCCGCCTACGCAAAATAAATCATTATGTACATAAGGATTTAGTAGAGAGATGTAGTTCCTAAAAATATCCCAATCTTGCGTAACTGTTGCCAACACTACATTTTTTGTTTTCACCTCAGGTGAATCTATGTACGTAGATTCTCCGCATGGCCAACTGGATGGTGCAAGAGTTAGCCAATCGGATCCGTGCCACCAAATGGTGGATGTCAATAATTGAGAAGTCCTAATACCTCTGGATAGTACATCCGCAGCATTATCTTCTGATATCACATGCTTTTGACAAATGACTCTCCTAGGTACCTTCACATTATTTATCTGCGGCAATTCTTCCATATAAGCTCTCCAAACTTTCCAAATGTTAGGAGATATATCTTCAACCCACTGAGTTTTGTTCTGCCACAGACGTTGCATTAGTAGCTTCGCTACTACCGTTACAGGTCCTATCAGACCCGGGGATTTAAAAATGGATGCTATGTAGGATAACATCCGTTGTTTGCTTCTACTTAGTAAGCAATCTTCTTCACCACTGTCACCCGCCATCAAGTCATCCATGTAAAAAATTTCTTTAAGAATGTGACTGACCTTGGGATTTGTGCCTTGATTTTCATTTCCTAGCCGCTCCAAACATCTTGGGGCTAAGAATGATGATCCCAGACCGTAGACTGTATTCAATCGATAATGTTGAATCTCCTCGCTGGGTGCGTCTCTCCAAAGGATACGTTGTAAGTCCCTATCCTCTGGCTGCACTAATATCTGCCGGTACATTTTTTCTTTGTCGGCTGTTAACGCGTACTGATGTTTTCTGAAATTCAACAGATGTGCACATAAATCCTTTTGCAATATCGGCCCAATCATGAGGGCATCATTTAAGGAAATTCCAGTTGAGGATTTAGCCGATCCATCGAATACGACTCTGGTCTTAGTAGTTGTACTAGACTCTTTGATCACCGCATGGTGAGGCAGATAATAGGGTATTTGATTTTGTGACAATGGTTCACATTGCGTCATATGACCTAAGTCTTTGTACTCCTGCATAAAATTCTTGTAATCTTTCATTAATTCTGGGTTTGAGGCTAATTTTTTCTCCAAATTATACAATCTCTTCTCCGCCATAGGGAGACCTTCGCCTAGCTGTTTCGCACAGGGGCGTTGTGTTAAACTTACAATGAAACGGCCTCTGCCATCTCTTTTCTGAGCAGCTGTGAAGCTTTCTTCACACGCTCGCTCCTCGTGATTCCTATGTGCAATAGGATTTAGCTCCTCTAATTTCAACAAATTTTCAATTTGCTTATGTTTTAAGTTGAGTGAAAGATTACAAATTTCTACTGGCCTCGTTTCTGAAGTGAAGATGGGTCCGGAATCTTGAATCTTCATCCGGTCAGAGTGCAGTCTCCCTGAAAGTGTCAGTCCCGATCAACATGTCTATCGGGCCGGTTTCATTAATGTTTGGATCTGCCAATTGCAATCCTTGGGGGATACCGGTGCCTTTTTCCTGAAATGAGATTTGCGGTAGATTACTGGTCACCTCCGACAATACTAGGCATTCAATCCTCTTTGAATATGGTGAATAATTGGAAGATATTTCCAAATCCACAATGTTTTTAATATGCTGTATTTCATTATGAATTCCGGTAATAGGGATATCAGCTTTTCTGCTGGATGATTTTAATGCGCAATTTTTAATAATAAGTCCTCTTGAAGAAGTATCGCTTCCCTGATGACTTTGCATTTTTTCTTCATTTTGTGAATGTAACACAGTGTTGTGTGAATTCGCTCCACACTTGTGACAACTATATTTACTTTTACAATCCGGAAATTTATGTTCTACCGACAAACATTTCAGACAAGCATTCAAACGATGTATTGTTGTCAATCTATCCTCTATTGCTAAATTTAAAAACTTTTGACAATTATAAGTTTTATGATTTTTATTACAATAAATGCAATTGTGCTCATAATCTTCTTTGAACCGAGGTGGTTCAAAGATTGAAAGTTTGATAGAATTGATGATTTTACCGGTTTCGTTGAATTTATCCTTGGCCTTCTTTGTCAATACACTATAATACAAGTTTTCAAACATTTCTCGTTCGGTTCCATTTTTTAATTCATCCGGCAATAATATCTCTATTTTATCTTGGAATTTTCTAAAGACATCTAGTATAGGTTCGATCCTTTTCATACGTATTTCGATTTCCGAATGTAACAACTCTTTCCCATCCAAGTAATTGTTAAATCTAGACAATTTTCCCTTACATATGCCGCACTGGGCAATTAAATATTTCAAATCCATGATTTTAAATAACAGGGATAAATAACAGACAATCAATACTCACTGATTGCTCTGGCGTGGTTCACTTCTAACCACGCTAAACACAAAAACACAAAAAACTTGCACTGTCTTTTACTTGATTGTTTCTTTTGTTTTAACAAAACACTAAAAAATTTTCTATTATTAATTTCTGATGAAAGCTCGCGTCGTAACTTGACCTTTTACAAACAACGGAATCACTTCGTGCCTACCGTCTGCATTACCGACTCGAAAAATACTTCGGAAGTCAAAAACAACACCCAACGATCGCTTTCATATTGTTTGAATAATCAATTAATACATTTCATGTATTATAATAATTATCCTTCTGTTTTTTGCGGAATCATAATCATATGACTTAGCCACAAAAAACCTAGTTAGTTTCAGTTGCAAATAAACAACGACGGTACTTCGTACCCGTCGCCTGCTTTATCGACAGTATCGAAAACATCAAAATCAAATCTCAAAACAAAACAATGAAAAGACAAAACTCCGATCTTTATGTTTTTTTTGCGACACTATAATCATAGCCAGCCACAAAAAATCTTGCCAATATCAATTGAACGATTAGTCCGTTGCTAATTTTTATACAACAATAAAATACCGAAGTGGTCTAACCGAATTTGTTTTTTCTATGAGAAATGGATAAAAAATGGGATGGTCACTTGCCCTTGTTGTGGATCCGCTTCATCAGAATTCTCCTGGTTTATTGCTGGTTCATGTCTGGCTTTCATTGATTTTTTGATCTGGATTCCAGGTATCCGCTCGTGGGATCAATCCGGCTCGAAGGACCAAATGTAAAAAATTGTAGGTCTTCACTCAGGAGAATTTCCTTGGGTAGACTGTTTTTTTATAAATGAAGCACTTTTTTGTTTTAACTTAAGTTCTTGATTTTTTATTGTTATGATTTGATATTTATAACTTATAACTGACGACAATAACTTTCCCCACCCAACGGACAAGGGTTCAGTAGTATTTTGAATTTGTAGTGCAAGTTTTTTAGAGAAGTAAGTTAATTTTACCGATGCAACCCTTTTTATAAGGATTTCATACATCTATATTTCCCTTGTTTGTTGTGTGAGAGAGACAAAGAATAAAAAATGATTCTATCGACATCTAACGAACAAATCCGACAACTCTTGGATAGCAATCCAGTCTTTGATGGTAGTTCAACTCCATAATGGATTTGCGTCCTGGGTTTAATTCTAAACAATATTTCTTATCTATTTTTTAAAAATAGATAGCACTAATAAACTAAACGAAATTATTTAAAAGTGATATATTGTGGAATAACACAAATTAATCGCATAAAATGTTGATAGGTACTTGCGCACGCCGGAATTTTAACTCGCGACCTCCGGATTTGTCTCCTTCCCCTCCCCATTACCTTCAGCCTCACAACATACCCCATTTGTGGTATGCGGGGTATGTCATAGTTTCACTGGCTCCAGACGGGAGCAGCTGGGACTCTTGTGAGGTATTCAACACATAATAAAAATAAAAATCTCTCACTAGGTATATATACCTTTTCTGAAGTCTATATACACCGATATATTATATCTCTATGTCTACATTTTACAATCTGAATTCTGAAATGTGGTCTTTCAACGTCTTTCACTAGGGTCATTTGCAATGAAGTACAAAACATAGGTACGACTGCCATGTGTCATGTTTTGTGCATATGGTGGGCCAGCGACATCACGAAACGGCCATGTGGATAGGTAGGTAGGTATTATGCATGTGTCTGTGAGTCAAAGACTGCGTTTGTCAAAAAATGAAGGGAAGGAGATGGGGAAGAGGAAGGTGGGTAAGTACCTGGCTATTCAGATTTGGTCACCCAACACGGCTAAAGCCATTTCGCGCAACGTTCCGATTTTTTTTTTTTTTTATATGTAGTTACCTATTTTCAACTTTTGAAGGTTGTTCCCACCAATGTTATATATCATTAAAAAAGAAGATAGCACTAATAATCTAAACGAAATTATTTAAAAATAATATATTGTGGAATAATACAAATTAATCGCATAAATTGTTGATAGGTACTTGCGCACGCCGGAATTTTAACTTGTGACCTCCGGATTCGTAGCCAACGATCGTAACCGTTCAACCACCGAGGTCTAACGTATCGATACGCTTTCAAATGTTCTAGTATTATTATTATTCGTGATTACGGTTGCTTATCCTTGGTCGGAAGTCTGCCACGTGTAGACATGTATAATACTTGTATGCAATACGTCTCAATGGAAACATCAAATGTTTTTATGGTCGTTTTTTATTTTAGTTATTTGCTAGTAGAAGTGTCGACTGGCGTTCAAATTTGAGCGAGAGGTTCAAATCCCAGGCCATCCAATTTCTTTTCTAAGTTTTTAAAAGTTTTTGAAAGTAGATGGTAAAAACCTTTTTACGGTTTTTTGTAGGTTTTAAGATCAAAGAAAAAAAATATTTTGTGGACTGATTTTATAAAGTTTCTTGAAATGTAATTTATTTATTTACGCCTTGAAGGCTTTTACTTGTAACATCGGTAAGTTGTACAGTAGCATCATAACATAACAGTTTTTCTCTAAAATGATGTTCGTAAAATCTTTTGAAATTTTTTTCTTTATTACAATATTTTTTTTTTGAATTAGGCAATTCACTCTAAAAAGAGTGCTTTGTGCTGATAATAATAATTTGTTATATGTAATAGTAATATTATATTTCATTATAATATAATATAACTTAATGAACACGCGAACCTTACGTGAGAATATTTTCGTGATTTACACTTTTTGTTTATGTTTTCTTCTACCTTTATTTCAATAAATAAAAATATATATAATTAAAACAGTATATATATATAATTAAAAATATGTATATAATTAACACGCACTATATATAATGACAACGGTTGGTGGTGAATGCGTTACCTCACCTATATTTGCATGTGTGTGTGTGAATTAACGTTGACAACGGCTGCGGTTTAATATTTGGATATAAACATAACAAATGATACAACCAACGATAATTAAAATACATTTTTATTAATAATTAAATTTATTACATAGCATAAATACAATTTATTCGAAGGTAAATTTATTTTTAAATTTTAGACACTGTAAGATTATCTGTATTATTATTCTGTGAACCGTCATTCATATTTGTTTTATTTTAGGGAAATCAATAGTTACATTATACGAGTACATTTAAAATGAAAAGTATTCACAAAAAGCCACAACTAATTCATATATTTCCTCATCAAACAGTAATAACTGATAAACTGGGTAATTATTACATACGTTTTAATAAATAGCAGATACCTATTTTGTGATGTGACATTATAATTTTAAATTATCATCTACATAGAAAAATTTCAGATAATAAAGGTAAGAGCAGCAACAGAAGTACTAGTTATAAGACGAAGTGAGAAGAAGCATACTTATTGAGTGCTAGTTAGTTAGAATCATGAAAGGATATTCTTATAAACCCGAGCTAGTTAGAGGATTATCTGAGCCGGTTTATAAAGGACAATCCGCAATACAATACATTACAGTTTATTTCCAAAATAAAAATAACAGACATGATTTATTTATTTAAGTACCTATACTTATTAATCTAAAAAGGGAGGTTTGTAGGTTTTAAAAGACATTTTAAAATAGATGAATTATAGAAAAGAAAGTTAAGTGGACTGATTTTTTAAAGTTTTTTGATATGTAATAGCTTTACCTACGATAAAAAGTTATAAATGTACATACCTACTGGTATTTTTATTTTTGTTTGTGATTTTTCAAATAGGTCCATAGTTAGGTACCCATTTTCCTAATACAATCCTTATTTGTATGTACCTACATTATGTTTAAAACTTTTTTTTTTATATAATGAATAACTGATTACTTTGTATAAAACCACTATTTTTAAAACAATATCAACATGTTTCGACAACAATGTTGTCTTCATCGGGATATGTTATATGTTACTTTTTTTTAATTTGATTCAATCACATATGTTGGTAAATTAGAGTTAAATTTATTTACATTTTCTCCTAATTTTATTTGCTTTGGTATAATAAAAATAGTGATGAACGGGACGTAGTAAGTAGTTACTCTCACACGACACGTGCGTGCATGGCACCCTTAGCCGGTCGAATTTGAACCAGCGACCAGATGCGACATGTTGAAATAAATACAAATAATATTTATTTTTCTAGTGGCATCTTTCGGAATTTATCGAAACTTTTTGAAAACAAAATAATCTCAAAATGAATGATAGAGACCGTTTTGTCCGTCAGATTGCACTGATGCTGTTTTGTACTAATATTATACCTATTCCTCTTCGCGTTAATGGGCTCGTATTGTTTAGACAGCTGCTGCTGATGAGGCAGGGCGTCAATGGATTTGCATTGGAAGGATTGAAATGTCTTGATATATGACTCTAATAGGGTAATTTATCCTTTAAACCACCGAGGGAGCAGGATACACCGGTGATAAGTTATTTTATTTATTTATTAACGGCTTGAAGGTTTTTAAATTCACTCTTTATTATAGGTATATTGTTCAGGAGTATAATATTAAGTGTATAACAATAAATACAATATACTGAAAATGAATGATCAAACGGGTACAGTACAAGTGGTACGTAGTTTCATTATGTAAGGTTCGAGAAAGGAGTTCAATAAGTGTAAGTACAATAAAAGGAAAAAAAAAGTAATTAAGGTCCTATGAAAGTAGTAAAAGAGCAATGTGTAGTAACTTTGTTGATATTATTATAAACTTAATCATGAATAATTTGTTGTAAAACAAGAACTTAATTAGCAAGCCCTTATTACGCCCGATTGGATGTTTTACAGAACATAGCTAAATTAATATAGCAATAAAAGGTGCACATGTAAAAAAGTATGAAAGATATCAGTGTGTACAATACAAGTATGTAGTTACGTTATCGTGAAAGTTGTACAAATGAGTTAGACAAGTTTATAATTGTGTAAGAACAAGAGTACAAAACAATCGGAGTGTGCATTCACTTGCGGCAGAAGTGAAACATTCAGAAAACTAAAGTAGACAAGAGCGGGGAGGCTACGAAGCACCGCACAAAAAGGAGACCGATTATTCTATCTCATTCGCTTGCAGGCTTTTATGTATGTGTTTATCTCTTTTTATTGTCGCTTTTTCGTTTCATCTAGTTTCAAATCACAACGGTTCCAAAGTTTTAAAAAAAGTGTGAAAATTTTTAAATAAAAAAAAATATATTAGTTAAAAATCAAAACATTTGTTTTTCATTTTTAACTTAATTTTTTTTTAACTTTAGATTTTATTTGATTTAAATATATACACTTTTACTTAAAAATATATATCATATATATGTAGTTATCTTCTATATATCTATGTATCTTTATATATTTATTTATTTATATATGCATATAAGGTAAAACACCACATTTTGACACTCCTCCAATTTCCGACATATTTTTTTATTTTTTTATTTATTTATTTATTTGTTTCTTTAGCACAGTAATATACATTTACATACATAATTTATTAAATTTTGACTTCCCAACTAGGAGTATTATCCCGTTTTAGGACAGTCAAATAATTATGGGTATGAACATGTGGATAAAAAGAGGAAATAAAAAGAAGAGAAACAATATAAAATAAAATAATAATAAAAAGTTCAAAACATAGTACCTAACTGTTATTTGTTTAGCATAGCAAAAGAAAAAAGAAGAGAAGAGAAAGAATAAAATAAAAATGAAATAACATATTAAAACATAAAATAGTCGTGGATTATTTAGCATAGTTGTTGATATAGTAATAATAATAAATAAAAATTTATTTACAAGAAAATTATTAAAATATAAGGTGGTAACTGGGGTTTGCATTTCATATAGTCCTACGAACACATTTTGCATAGTGAGAACTAGAAAGAGAACAGAAACAATAAAGTAAAATAAAATAAACAATTAATGCTTGATTACTACTGTAGTTTTCTAAGCATAGTTATTAAAATAATAATAAAATAATAGGTATATATATACTTATAACTGGTGTTTACATAGCATATTATAAGCCTACATACATATTTTGTATAAATATGAATAAAAAAGAGAGGAGATAGAATAAAATAAAATATGCAATTAACATATGATTGACAGCTGTTTTCTAATTTAAAAGTAATAGGTAGGTTCATACAGATAGGTAGATAGGTAGATACACATAATAATATAGATTAGAAGATAAGGGTATCTTTTATTTAGTTCATTTTTTGTTGGAATTTTTGTTGTTGTTTTTGGTTTGTGTTTGATTTTATTTTTTATGTAGTAAAAGTTCACTCTCCTTTCTCCCTAATTGTTGAAACCAAGTAGTGGTCAATTTTCGAAGAATACCTGTGTTTTCCTTTTTCAAAGCATCAGGCATGAAGTTGTATAGTTTTGGACCCAAGAAAGTGAAGTGTCTTTGAGCGAGAGATGTTTTGGTTGTGAGTGTTACAATTGGATTTCTCGGTGAGTGTCGGGTGTTGTGAGAGTGGTTAATAGATGGGTAGAGGTGGCGTTGTTTATGGGTGTTTAAAATTAATTTTCTCATGTACAGTTGTGTAACATCCAGAACTTCTAAGTCTTCAAATAGTGCATCACTGTGATATCTAAATGGTTTTTTGAAGATTACCCTTAGTAGTGATTTTTGAGCTTTTGCTAGTTTGTCCAATGTTTGTCCAATATGTAACACAAATTACGATTTTACCAAATGTTACTGAAGTAACATTCCTACGTACATTGATATTAGCGCATCGAGAAAGTTGTTCCCCTCTCCCTCTAACCATTGTTTAGTCTAAGGACTATTTGACACCCATTCCTACCAAAATATTATTTAGTGTATGATTTTGGTGATTTTGTGATATTGCACATTTTTTCACCTTTTCGGCGAGTAAACCAAATTTTGCAAAATGTGATGACATAGTTCACCAATGTTTTATGTGTTGTTTTTGTATGTTTTTCAATAGAGTATTGACCATATTTGTACATTTAAAACGGAAAAAAAAAATATTTCAATAGATTTATGATAGTTTTTGAGCGTTCAAAAACAGGTACCTATTTTAATAGGGTGACTATATTTCTGACATGTATGTCAGAAAATGATACGCCTCCAAAACATCATGTACATATTTCTGACCCGTATTAATCCTGACATAAGAAGAATGGTTGGGCGACCTCTTTTATAATAAACCATATTTTGGATTTGAGGCCAAAATACCCAACCAAATCAAATAATTAAAAAAATTTACGAGAAATATCTATTGCCGATAGTGTAATTTAATTTACATACATATATATTTTTTTATATAAAATTCAGGCCATCTTAGGCCGTTGAAAGTGTCCTTCAAAAAATCTATCCAGGAATGGCGAATGAAAAATAAGGAATTAAAAGCAAAAAGGGAAAATTTTCATTGCAGTGGAAAAAACAATAAATTTTGTAGAAAATAATATCTCACCAGTTACAGCCCCTATTATTATTATTATTCACCACAACTCGAAGTATCGGTATTCGAGGTGTGTATTATAATCACCCAATAATATAATACGCATAACATAATACACAAGGTTCATATTGAAGCGAGTTTAATACCAAGTGGAAATAACCAAACCAGTGGTAAAGAACGCTGAGAGGAATTAATCCTGCAAATTGTGAAGAATCCATAGTCAAATCAATATATATATAGACCTGCCCTAAGTGATAAAAGCGTATTATTTCCTCCTCACACCGGTTCCATGGAACCCGCTGGGCTTACGAGAGCCTCGCTTGAATCGAAAAAATGTGACGTCATCATTCTTGTCCGGACCAGCGTCGAGCTCTCATCATACATTTTATAAATAACACGGTAAAAATTGTAGCTTGTGCTATACATTATACCTTAAAATATGTCGATCATAACGAATGTGGGTGGTTCTCCAGTGTGCTCGTCGCTGATTACAGGGGTAAGTAAATTATGAAACATTTGTAAAAGTGTCTTAACTAAATACGGCAACAAAATATTCGTCTGTGAAAAATGGCGAACTTTACTTTGCGTATTTGGACTTCGCAAATATGTTAATAATGTGGCGAGCAAAGATATTGGAATATAAGTAGATGTGCTATCTGTTGTTTTTACTATGTGGGTCTGCGCTTCCGGGTGTCGCCGATATTGTTTACCAATTAACAAATAAACTAAAAGAACAAATAATTAACGAATAAACCAAACGAACGTTAAACTAAATGAACGAATTCTTTCTTTATTCAAAATATATTGTTAACCAATATTTATTTATTGTTTTGGAACATTTACAGAGTATTAACATAAAAAAAGTCATTGGATTGGCATTGTAAGAAGCGTAGATGTTAATAATCCACTTAAAAATGTTCACAGAATGCACAGTTTAATAGTTGTTTTTCGCTATGTACCTATACATAGAAGTTAACAGAAATTAGAAATAGCAAAATATAATCAGAGGTATAAAAAGAGATAACAAAAATAGTGATGATAAAATACAGATGTGACAAAGATAAAAAAAAAGATCGATACACGATGTAAAAAAAAAAAAAAAAACAAAAAAGTAAAGTACAAATATAGTAAGAAACAGCCATTCACATTCAAGTTTAAGATCAAATATAAGTATTTTCAATTCTCAATTATTTGTTAGGTTAGTCTATTGTTAATTTGCTTTTTAAAGTAAGTGAGACTATTTGCACGAGACATTACATATTAATGCATATTTTCAAAAAATCAACGAAATGAACAAATTCTTTTTGTATGAAAACTACGCTTATTAGCGCGTAGTCCGGCGACAGTTGCGCGGACACCATAGCATATCTCTTCTGTATTTGAATATCTTTGGTGGCGAGCAATTCGCGCTCCCATGTAAAAAGGTCTATTAATTCAAAAGCAGATTTTGCTTTTGTGAACTAAATAGTGATATTATAACGCGAGATGCCTATACATGGTTAGATTGATTTTTTAACGAATCACAGTCATCTTTCCCCTCTTCGTCCCCCCATAGTTTGGTTTTACCTCTCATCTGTATCTTCTCGTCTATTAAATTTGGATGTCTATGAAAGAATCCATCCAATTGTACATCCCTGTAAGTCATTCCTTTTAAATATGTAATCATTACCATTATAAGACCACGAAAGAGATTTGGCGTACATAATCATAATCCTAGCTAAAACAATCATTTACAGTGTTATATATTTGCAAGCTCTTAGCTTACAGATACAGGACCCTCAGTTTTTTATTATATTTTTAACAATGCGAAAATCAGGTATTGGATTTTATGTGTATTATTTTTAATTTTATTGTTATAAGTGTTAAAAATTTGTTGATTTTCCCTAATAATTTTTTTTAAATAAAACATGAATTGATATTTAAAGTCTTGCAGCTAACGAAGGGTTCTAGAGCTAACTAGAGCGTAGTGATATGTGTGGCCACTGCAATTGATTATGTATTACTGATGAAATATTTTAAGACGACTGTGATGCCCGGTAAATAATAATATTCATCAGTCCCCTAAAACCTATAAAAACTTATACATATAATTTTGTATTGTAATTCTTTACATACTTTTATTGCAAATCCGATTTAGTGTTAAAAGTGTTTTTAAATAAGGAATCAATTAAAAAATACTGTGTTTCAATTTAAAACTATAAATAGTGCTACTTAAGCACAAATCGGTCACCTGCAATCATAGCGGGCTAAGCCTTAACCGCTGCGCGCTGGCCTTGTCGTCTGCAAGCCGTACCGCCCTGCGATTGAGACGATTGGCCACAGAATTAATGAGCTGAAGAATTGGTCTTCACCACCGAATTAATTTTGTACCATAAATTGCAAACCTGCACTTAAGGGCCGTTAAAAGTAAAGCAAAAAGCAATTACTAAAATTAAATTTGCGTTTTACAATCAATTTGACTGCTTATTTTACGTCACTTATTTATTTATTTATTGTTTTGGAACATTTACAGAGTATTAACATAAAAAAGTCATTAGATCAATGACGTTATATAAATAGACTTTCCATAGTCTCACAAACTCAAGATATAATGTGGCAATTAATCAAAACTCTTTTGTTTTCAGCGATTTTCAATAATTTCTTTATTCAAAAGTTATTCGTGTATGATAAAGATAGACGCTTAAAAGAATATGTGCATATGGACGAAACAAAAGATAGAACGCGGGCGGCATTTTCGTATTCAAAATTCAAAAGTTGCGTCGAATACTGTCTCAAGGCCGACTAAAGTAGGAGGCCTGGGCACCAGTCGAATTTTGAGGTGTCAAATAACTATAATGAACAACGATAGTTTGCAAATGGCGTTGATTGTTATTGTATTTGTTATTTCTGCTGATTTGTATGTTGTTTTACCGCAGGCAAGTAAATAAAGAATCATTAGATTATTATTATAAAAAGTAAATTTTACTTAGCGACGGCATGGCATCGACTTTGTAATTTGGCTGTTGCGCATCCAGACCTGTACTTTAGTAGGCCTTTAGTTCTCTAATGACGCATAAAATCTTTGAGCGGAAAGCATTTGTATTATTTTTATAATCGATAATAATAAGTAATTTGCATGTATTTACAAATTAAATGTTATTCCTTCGCTTTTACGACTGTTTACCGTGTAATGGAAACATTTTCTCATCACACAGGAGGGAATTTTGGTGCTTTTTAATGCAATTTACTTACTAGTAGGACACGACCTTACTCGACGCACGGCAGTTTAGTACTAAAGTACTAGAAATCGAGTACTCTACAATTATCTTGTTGTTGGCTTCCCATTTTGAGATTTCTACCCCGCGTCTAAAGTATGTAACGTCTTTGCATTAGATTGGCATTGTAAAAAGCGTAGATGTTAATAGTCAACTTAAAAATGTTGACAGAATGCACAGTTTAATAGTTGCTTTTCGCTATGTATACATAGAAGTTAGCAGAAATTAGACATAGCAAAATATAAACAGAGGTATAAAAAGAGATAACAAAAATTGTGATGATAAAAATATAGAGATGACAAAGTTAAAAAAAAAGATCGGTATACGATGTAAAAAAATAGAAAAACAAAAAAAGTAAAGTACAAATACAGCAAGAGACAGCCATTCACATTCAAGTTCAAGATAGTCTATTGTTAATTTGCTTTTTAAAGTAAGCGAGACTATTTGCATAGATGTTTATATGGTTACATTCAATGGAATTATACAGACGACACATTCGAGACAGTGGATTGAAATATGCAATGTTGTTTTTAAATAATTCGAGATGAAATATATTCTGACTCCTTAAATTACGTCTATTGGGGACCTTAATAAGAATATTGCTCAGACAATGAGTTGTTTCAAGTTTATCATGAATGATTTTGTATTATAGACTCATTAAGTCAGCAACTTTTCTTCTTTTTTCCAGAGTTGTAAACTTAAAATATTGGAGTCGTTCCTCGTAAGATTAGTCCAACTTTAAATGATAACAATCTCAGAAATTTTTTTTGCACAGATTCAATAGTTTTTGAATATTTTAAGTAGTGTGGGTTCCAGATAACACTACCATATTCCAATTTGCTTCTGATCAATAAGTTATATAGGATTATAATGGATTGGGGTTTTTTTAAATGGTTTCGTTATTCTATGTATAAATCCCATCATTTTCAAGCGAAACCGATATGAAACGGACGGGGTTCGGAAATTTCCGTCGTTTTTCGGACGAACGCAGCTCTTATGGCGACGGTGCGGTGGTTGTTCGAAATTTATACCATTATGGGCTGTTAGGTTTTCTTGAAAAAAAAATATTATTTTAAATTTGTATAATAGTATAGGCACGCGATGGCGGCGAAGGGCTCCGCAGCCAGATTCCAGTAAGTTGTTTCACGTCGAAAGGCTCTCCCGGCCGATGGGTACAATCGGAACACTCAAAATTATTTTTTTTTTATCATTACAACTAATTTTATTTAAAATTTGGCATTCTAAGTTTTTAAAACCATATTGAAATAAAAATAATAATAAAGATATTAAAAATATCATTTTTTAAATTTTTAAAATTTTAAATCTTTAAAAGATCATACACAAAAAACTGACACGTTGCTGGGCGGCAAACCAAGAAAGTCACAAATGGGATGATTTGGACTACAGGTTTTCGTTAGTTTTGATCTTGTATTCGATGTAATCGATGCAGCAGGGCAAGCAAAACCGATATGAAACGGACGGGGTTCGGAAATTTCCGTCGTTTTTCGGACGAACGCAGCTCTTACGGCGACGGTGCGGTGGTTGTTCGAACTTCCAACCACTAAAAACTATTAGGTTATCTTAAAAAGACTATTATTATGATAAATTTGTTTAATAATATGGGCACGCGTTGGCGGCGAAGGGCTCCGCGGCCAGTTTCCAGTAAGTTGTTTCGCGTCGAAAGGCTCTCCCGTCCGATGGGGACACTTGGAACACTGAAATTTTTTTTTTATGATTACAACTTATTTTATTTAAAATCTTGCATTCTAAGTTTTTAAAACCATATTCAAATAAAAATAATAATAAAGATATTGAAAATATATTTTTTTTAATAAAAAAAAAAAATTAAAACTTTAAAAGATCGTACACAAAAAAACTGCCAGGCTGCTGATCGTCAGACCAAGGAAGTCATAAATGAGATAATCTAGACTACAGGTTTTCGTTAGTTTAGATCTTGTATTGTAAGATGTAATCGATGCAGCAAGGCAAGCGAAACCGATATGAAACGGACGGGGTTCGGAAATTTCCGTCGTTTTTCGGACGAACGCAGCTCTTACGGTGGGTTGGTTGTTCGAACTTCCAATTTCTATGGACTATTAGGCAATCTTAAAAGGACTATTATTATTATAAATTTGTACAAAAATATTAACACGGGACAGCGGTGAGGGGCACCGCGGCAGGTTTCGTAAGTGGTTTGGCGTCGAAAGGCTCGCCTGACGGATGGGTACACTCGGAACTCTCGAAATATATTTTTTAATTTTTTTCGCTTATTTTTTTGAAATGTGGCATTCAAAGTTTTTAAAAATATAGTGAAATAAAAATAATAATAAAGATAAACGAAAAATTAAGAAAATTAAAAAAAAATTAAAACATTGTACACAAAAAGCTGCCAGGCTGCTGGTCGGCAGACCAAGAAATTCTTAAATGGAATGATCTGGACTATAGTTATTCGTTAGTTTCATTCGTGTACTCGATGACGTAAAATTGACTATTTTTTACCCCACTTTGACGCCGGCTGCCTGCGAACGTGCCAGGCTGCCGGTCGGCAGACCTGCTTTTTTCTCATTTTCTAATCGACCTTTATCATATGAGCCCATTCCCGTTCGTGTACTCGATGACGTAATTTTTAAGAAAAAAATCGCCAAAAATTTCCATGGCTTCGCAGCTCTTGCCAAGAGGCGCACTGGCAGACCAGATTTTTTAAGGTTTTCTAGATGTCCATTATCACTACAAAGTAGTTTCATCCGTGTACTCGATGACATAGGGTTTACCTATCTCGCCTCCCAGTCTATTAATTCAAATAAAATTTACTTGCGCACGTCACAATTTGAACTTGCGACTTCCGAATTCGTATCCAAGATCGTAATGCAATGCATTATCGTAGAATCATACGTAAGGAACCTTCTTTATTATGTCGGAGCCTGACATGCATCCCTTTGGATGTTTTTTATTTCTAGCGTCTCTTTGCGACGAGGTGCTTCTACACGCTGTTTTAATTACCAGCTCCTTTGCACGGGATGTATTGATGCTTGACCCGCCAGCATTTTCTGCAAAACCCGAAAGTTTTGTAGAAATTACCTTGTTCAGCCCACGGCTAGCATGCGGATGACATTCTCTACCTAAGGATAAACCACAAAAAACGGATACAGGCCTTATTTCGGGACGGGGTTCTACTGATCCGCACACAATCCAACCCAGCTGTGTACGCTGCATGGTTGTGCCGGCGGAGACCTTCATCCTATCATTCGTCAAGATATCCCAAAACACTTCAGCCCCCAAGAGCATGTCAATGGGTGCGGATACGTTGAATTTTGGGTCGGCTAGTTCCAATCCAGAAGGCAGTTTTAATTCGCTCCTGGGTATGGTCGCCTGCGGTATATTAGCGGTTATCTCCTGTAAAATTAAGCATGAGATGTCTTTTTTATAATCCGATTTCAAAGAATTCAATTCTACCGACATGCTTTTTTTATATGGGTAACATTATTGTGAATTCCCGATACCGTATTATTTACTTGATCAAATTCCAAAATTTAATCGTTTTGCAAAACCTTCCCTCAGGAAGGAAGCTTGGGATCCCGGGTCGATCAGGACCCGGGCTGTACATATATTGTTGTCTGCTCCAGTGATGCCAACCATCGCTGTAGACATAAACACAATTTTTTTCGCTCTGCCTACCGCAGAGTAATTATTTATAGATACTTCTTCAGTATCCGTTTCTGTATTCGAGGGTTCCGACTCGAATACTTTTTTATGCAGTAACGTATTGTGCTTTTCACTGTTACATAACCTGCATTTAAAGGTTATTTTGCAATTACTAGCAAAATGACCCGTTTTCAAGCATCTAAAACATGCTTGGCTCTCTTTTATTGCATTAACTCGATCCTGTAGCTTTAAATTTAAGAATTTTTTACAATAATACACTAAGTGATCCTTATCGCAAAAAATACATTTACCTTTTTTTAATGTTAACAATGCTACGGATTCCCCCTTCGGGTTATTAAATCCTACCTGAGGTTTAATCCCAACAGAAGACCTTTTCTCTGTCGTTTGCATCAATTCTAAAGTTTGTGCTCGTAACTATAAACATTTTAGAAATTCCTTTACAGTAGGTAGTTTTCCCTCAATGGGCGATTGCTCCCAAAATTTTCTCGTATTGGAATCTAATTTATTTGAAATCACGTAAATTATTATCGCGTCCCACTGCTCTACTGGAACTGCAAGGTTTTGTAAGGCTTTCAGATTGACGTTGGTAGCGTCTATTAATTTTCGTAATCCGACCTGATCTTCCATCTTCATGTCTTTAAACTGAAACAATGTTTAGATATGTTTGTGTACCGCAGTTCTGAGATTAGTAAAGCGTTCATGCAACAATTCCCAAGACGTTTGATAACTTAATTCTGATATTTCCAAATTAGCTATTATCCTGGCTGCGTCACCCTTTAAACACGATTGCAAATAATAATATTTTTTAATGTTATTCAGTGACTGGTTATTGTGAACTAATGCCTTGAAAGTTTCTACAAAGTTATTCCATGTCCTTGGGTCACCGTGGAATTCTTGAAGCTTTAAATTGGGTAATTTAATGTCACACTTAGTTTGTTCCACTGATTCCATCGCCCCTCTGGCCGTTGCCAGGATCGTAAAAAACTGGTTCTCGAAGGTTTCACGCTGCATTTCGTTCTCCTCTACATTTGAGTCGTCAATTCCTTCTATTTGGCATTGGATTATTTCGAATTCGTCTAATAAATCTTTAATTTTGTCGTACCTCAACTTAATCTCGTTAGCTGACAATGTATTTAGAACCTGACTAAATCTTGTTAATTTCCCCTTTAATTTGATATTGATTAAACCTTTTAATTTCTCCATCTCAAATCCTTATCTGACGCGACAATAATTCCAAAAAACAAGAGATTAAAAACAAACTATATCGTAGTTTATAAGTAATGGCGACAATACTAAATAAAAAACAAACAACGCGAAAAATACGATGGTTACCTTGTTGTTCAGAGAAAATGACAGAATAAATATATAGTAATGCTATGCGCTGGCGATAATTCCTATATAAACATCAAGAACGTATATACTCCGATTTGCTTGACTGCTATTGTTTTTTACTTGCTACGGGATTAAAAAATGACATATGCGATATGACGACAGTTTTGCCGGTCGATGAAGATTCAAATAATAATTCAACCTTGTCAATGGTTTTTCATTACTTGCAAGTTGGGAATACAACTGTGATTTATTTTAATTATACTATGACTTGCATTTTTTGATTGTATTGAATATGGGTGATAACAATAAACAAACTGATTCTAGAAACTAATTATTGAGATTGTTCTTTAGGATTTAGAATCAGGAAATGGTAAGGATTATGGACACTTAGCTCTGTTTCTTGTTGACTGGATCGCTCTGGATTGTTCTTCGGTTTTTTGGCCGCTGGTTTTTTTTATATTTCTTGTTATTTTGTCCAATTTTGTGCCCGGTTAGAAGGACCATGTCAGATTCACTTCAATCTCATCAAGGGTGGTGGACTTTTTATTGTAAAACACTTTTTTTTACTGAAGAGTCGTTTTATTTACAAAAACTTTTGAGCAACAATGAAATCAACACTTTTCAGAACTAATTTTGGCCCGGACCTCGCCTTGTGCAATACGGGGTCTATACTCTAGGTAGGGGTTAATGCGAGAGAAAGAAATACTTGAGTATCGCCCTTTTTATACTGCTAAAAACTATAAAAATATCGTATTTCAGACTGTTAAAAATACAATAATAATACACAATATAAGTAGTAGATATTCACTGAGGTCACGTGCCCTAATTTGGTTGGCCGGTAACACTAGCTTCTATAAAATTTCCACAGAGGTCTCTAATATGCAAACTCTTTTAATAAACTAAAAATAATTAAACCAATGGAATTAACTACAGTATTTATCTCATAGATGTCACTAACTATTCTTACAGTATTTATCTCATAGATGTCACTAACTATTCTTAACATTTATCGAAATAAAATTTATCGAATTATAATATATTTTTATAAAATTATTTTATACATATTTATCGAAATAAAATTTAAAACACTCCCACTACCCCCGCCTAATTAATTTTTGTACTTGTTTAGAATTTTTAAATTTTAAGTTTGCTCGTTAATGATACGGACGTGTCGAAACCGGTCGCAAAAATTTAAAATTAAAGTAACAAATATACATGGAAAATTTAAATTCTACAGACAAAATTGAAATAAAATTTACTTGCGCACGCCACAATTTGCACTTGCGACATCCGAATTCGTAGCCAAGGATCATATTGCATTATCATAATTATCGAGGAATTATACATATTTATGAAAATAAAATTTTCTTGTGCCCGTCAAATTTGAACTTGCGACTTCCGAACTCGTAGTCAAGATCGTAATGCACCGCTTTATCGTGGAATTATACAAATATGTATCAAATAAAATTTACTTGTGCACGCTGTGCATGCCATAATTTGAACGTGCGACATTCGAATCCGTAGCCAGGAATCATAATACAACGCGTAATCGAGGAATTATACATATTTATGAAATTTTTTTTTTGCGCACGCCAAATTTGTACTTGCGACTTCCGAATTCGTAGCCAAGATCGTATTGTAAACCATTAATGAAGAAATATACAAATTTATCAAAATAAAATTTACTTGCGCACGCAATTTGAACTTGCGACATCCGAATTCGTAGCCATGATCGTAATGCAACGCATTATCAAGGTATCATACATATTTATCAATATAAAATTTACTTGCGCACGTTACAATTTGAACTTGCGACTTCCTAATTCATTGCCAAGATCGTAATGCAACGCATTTTCAAGGAATTATACAAATTTATCAAAATAAAATTTACTTGCGCATGCCATTTGAATTTGCGACTTCCTAAATCGTAGTCAAGATCGTAATGCACCGCATTAATATGGAATTATACAAATGTATCAAATAAAATTTACTTGTTCACGCAATAATTTGAACTTGCGACATCCGAATTCGTAGCCAAGGATCATAATGCAACCCATTATCGCGGAATTATGCACATTTATCAAAGTATAATTTACTTGCGCACGCCACAATTTGAATTTGCGACTTCCGAATCCGTAACTAAGATCGTAATGCAACGTATTATCGAGGTATACAAATTCATCAAAATAAAATTTATTTGTGCACGCCATTTTTACTTGCGAACTCCGAATTTGTAGTCAAGATCGTAATGCACCGCATTATCGTGGAATTATACAAATGTATCAATTAAAATTTACTTGCGCACGCCACGATTTGAACTTGTGACTTCCGAATTCGTAATCAAATTCGTAATGCAACGCAGAGGTGTTGGTTATCCAATAAATGGTTCCCGTGATGGCGGTACATATACCCGCCTCCTAAATCGATAACTGCATGTTATTTTTTAAATTTTCGCCTAATTTCGTATTAACCTTATAGGTAGGTATTTACTGTTAAATCTACATAATTTACTGTATAGTATATCGGATCTACCAATGAACAGTAACACCAGATATAGGTACATTTTTATGGCCAATCAGAAGGCATCGTTCATAAGCCTTCTGATTGGTTATTAAAATCAGATAAACAGCCCTTACCTCAACCTGCCCAACCGGTGGTGATATTTACAGTTCCAGATGGTAGTGCTCTTGTGTGGTGTAACCTTAAAAAAATGTCTTCAATTAAAAATACAATGGGTACAGTTAGAAATTTCTCTTGAAATGCAAAATAAATATGTATGTTAGAAACCTCGTCACCCAAACAATATACTTTACTAACTTTTTACGCACCAGATTTAAATGTCCGGGTTAAATTTTCCCCCCAAAAAAAAAGAAAAAAAAAAAAAAAAAAAAAAAAAAAAAAAAAAAAAAAAAAAAAAAAGAAGGAAAAACTAAGCCCTTTCATACACTTCCCCAAATGATCATCTAGTGAATCCACGTTATGCAATTGCACTATATAAGTATTATAAATACAAAACAATACAAGAACAACATGTCAACCCACTAGAGACCAAATGGGAATATAATTCACCGACTCCAGATATTTTCATATCAGAGGGTTCGGCTCTGTGGCATTTCTAATTGAACCTATAAATTCTACTGATCCCTCAATATAAATATTTAAAAAATCTTTTGTAATCCTACATGTATTTAAAATTACTGCTTTTTGCATTTTTATATACAAATTCTTTGACAAATCTAATATGCTTAAATTTTGAATCAGATTCCTAGGTATTATGCCAGTGGCCGAAATAACAAATGGTAATATTTTTATAGTCCGAGAATGCCAAATTCTTTTAATCTCATTTCCTAAATCTGTGTATTTTCTAATTTTTTCAGAAACAGTTTTTTGAATATTACAGGAATTTGGAATAGCTACATCAATGATATAAGTTATTTTTTTAATTTTGTCATGTAAAACTATATCAGGTCTATTATGACTAATTGTTCTGTCTGTTAGTATAGTTTTATCATAATATATTTTATAAAATTCATTTTCTATAAATGAATTTGGTTCATATTCATAATAAGGTACTACATTACGGCAATCAATCAAGTTATGTTTAATTACCAAACTTTGGTGAATTATTTTTAAAACCTGATTGTGCCTAAATGTATACTCGGAAGGCGCTAATATAGAACATCCCGATATAATATGTTCTATAGTTTCGGGAAAAGCCAAACATTTTCTACATAAATCATCAATTTGATTTATATCTTTGATTATATGCTTTCTATAATTTTTAGTATTAATGACTCTATCTTGAATGGCAAGCATAAATCCTTCTATTTCTGCGCTCAACTCTCCAATACTCAACCATTGGAGAGTTAAGCGCAGCGCCTAACATTATTATTATTTGCCGAAAAACTTTTTGTTGTTTTGGGATTGCAGTTTATTTATTAAATTTCGCTTTATAGTTCGCACTCTTTTCCTGAGAATCGTCTTGAGTAGGTCCCGTCTCTTCGATGGTGAAAAAGTGGTGTTAATTTTCGTATTTTTCTACAATGCCATAAGCTTATTTTATAAAATAATTTTATTAAAAAATAACGCAGATTTTTTGACCATTCGTTAAATAGATTTTAAATTTTTTTTGTTAAATTTTTTATTTAAAAGTGTTCTTTTCACCCCACACTTGAGGTGAACGGACCTACTGTGTTTATTTTATTAAACTAAAAAAATACACCGGTTGGTGTGTTTGCAGCGTGAGGGTGTGTGTGGGTGTGTGCGCCCGGAGTTAGAGAAATTTTCTACAGTCGGTGATCTCGAGCACACATTTTCACATAATATCGAATGCCAGTCTGGTCTTGAGTTGAAAATGTTGACTGGCGAAAGCGGTTCCCTTCGAGTCGATATTAATAGGTCCCACTTTTTATGCACAAGATTATTATGTACAACTTCATAATACTGTACTTTAACTTCATCATTTATTTCGCAACGTGCTTTTACCAGTGAAAAACATGTACAACGGAAAGCTCAGATTACGTGGGAGCTCAGAGCTACACGGCAACAATTTTCAAAGTGTTTAATGTAGCTAGGTTTTTCAAAGAAAGATGTTATTATATTTAATATTTCAGCGATAATATGTAAACACAAGCTACTGTGATAAGACGGATTAGAGGTAAGTCCCTGAAAGTACGTCCAAGGTTTTAGTCATTTTACCAGCTGCTGCTCACAGCTAGTTCACTTAGCTTACGACGTCCTCAGCTGATACCGAGTCTTTGCTTCCGACTCTACCGTCCCCGATGCCGTTCCCCACACCGCCCCTACCGCTATACCTGTTACCACTCCTACCTTTAAAAAGACCGTCAGGCACAAAATTCTTCCCGATTCGTGACATTCCACGGGGAGCCATAGAGCTACGAAAATATAATAATAATAGTGTTTATCCCACAAGTTTTACATATTTACACAACAGATAAAGTAAAAAGAGTAAATAGAAAAAAATAAAAATAAAAAACATAAGCGATCTCGAAATAAAATAAATAATCAATTATTTTATTTTATTTATTATAGAGAAAGTTAACAGCAAATCAGAGATTACAAAATAATACAATAATAAGATGATAATTATGCCAATTATGAACTTTCCACTGATGATAGTTAATGATAAAGTGTAACATTGTAAGTGTATTTTCTTAATTATTTTATTATTTATTTACAATATATAAAAAGGAGGGGGGGGAGGAGGTACATAGGAATAGGATTAAGAGGCAAAGGACGGGGATATATAGGAATTGAACTTATAATGTAGGACGTGGAGTGAGCTCGGGCCCAGCGCTCGCTCAGGAGTGCCGCTTGGCGCATTAGACAGTATACTGATACTTAAATATTTTTGTGACAATATCCTTAGTAGTGTCACCTCCCCATCGGGTGGCACCCCGAGCGATCTGCGCCCCCCCCCCCCCCTCGCAAAGCTACTGCGCTCAAATGATCTTCAGTCATCGTTGATCTCAGCTATGTTTTAAAACGTTGCATTGTAGAAAACTTGTAGGGAAAGGTTGTGCCAAGGAAATAAGTGTTGTTTTTTTGTTGCGGGAAATAAAATTTTCGCCTCCTTAAACACTTCAGTAAAATCTAGTTTTTCGAGATCTTTTCTGGTCATACCCTTGTTCTGCCATTTTTTATACTATAGTTCGGCTTCTTGATTAAAATTAAGTAAATCGTAGTATAGGTAAAAACTTTGTACTTTTTCTGTAAAATCAATTAACGCCATATTCAACATTGTACTGGGATGTAGCGACATTAATCCGTAAGCAGGAAAATTTTGGTCACCAAAACGCTGCTCTAATTCAGATATTGGGGAATCTAAATAAAGAATGATAATCGATCGCTTCCAAAAATCGCACGGAGTCTCAGCAAGGTAATTGGACCGATGTTGTTGGCGAGATACAATGCGTGGGACTTATATATCAGTTTTAAAGGCAGCTGCAGTTTGTAATGGTCCGTCACTCCTGGCTTTTGACACCAATTGTGATGAACCCTACCTAGCTGATTTACTTTTCTAAGCTTCTACCTCGTAGTTTAAATCTCGTAGCTCCTGTCTCGTAGCCACGCTCATAATTCTACCCTTATGTCCTACTGATCACACCACTAGGTATGATGGCCTGACTCAGCCCTCCTTCCGGTTTGTTTCTACCTCAGGCTCGTGATTTCTAAACCCCTATACTTTATAATCTAGCTAAACCTACCCTATCTTCTTAAATCCCTGCGATTTTCTCACAGTAATCAAGATTCAAGATTTTAGTTCACATTATTTCTATAATCTGCGTTGTGTAATTTTTTTTTGTTTAGATTTTACATCTGTTTGCATACTTGCACACATATGTAGAGAAGATAATGTATTACGTGTGGTAACCCATAGATTCTTTTAGAGAAAGGGTGAGAATTTTCCGATTTATTAATTATTATTTTAGAATATTTAACCGAGTTTGATAAACTAACCCCGCCTTAACTTTGTATCTATTTGATTTCCGTAGGAATTTAGTGTGTTTATTTAATTCTTCCTATCACCGCGGATACATCGATAACATAAACAACAGTTAATAAATTACATCATTTCAAGAAAGCAAACCTTACCTTACCGGTGTAGGATGATCGAACTCGAAGGTCCAGTTTTCTCAATTGAAGTCCTTGTCTGCAACTTCTCCTAACATAATGTGTTTGTAGTCATAGTTAGTGTTATTGGTTAGTATTCGCAAAATTGTTGAAAGAGCAGGAATGGAGGGATATGGGGAGGGGGATAATATGTTTGCTGAAAAGTCGGCTCCTCCGCTAACCAAGTGAAAACCGATGAACAACAATTTCAAACCGGATTCTCCCAAGTACGTTTGCTAAGCTTATCCTTAAGTCCGAGTTTTACTCTCTTCGACGAGCGTCTCTTGTTACGAAAGGGGCTCTTCACGCCAGATGGGGGAAGTCTAGAAGGGGTATTTCATGTCTTCCCTTATCATGCCTCTATCCGTTGAATGTGGCGTAAGCTTGTGACGGGCAGATCCTTCCTCCCACGTGACCGACCCAGCGTTACACTCCACCTCTGACTAGCTGACATAAAACTCACCTCGTGAGCCTTATGTTTGCTTTCAGGTTCGACAAGACTCACGGTATGCGAATAACCTGTGGCTTTAATGCCGCGTCAGCGTACTGTCCGCATACGTCCTTCCTCTTTCCCGCATGCCCACCTCGACAATACCGCCACAAAATCAAAGCCGTCCGTTCGAGAAAGGTTGACACTTACATTTCCAGATGGCTCATACCCACATACAGGAGCCTTGAAGCTTACGTTCGGGAAAAGTTAGGATTCAGGACTGTATGAGTATTTGAACACCAGTGTTGTTTAAATGAGGTCACTAGCTCCTCGTGTGTTAGGTATTTAGGATAATGGGTATTTATGGGTTCTTGGATACCTACTTCCTATAAGAAAGATTTAAAAATGAGATAAATCAAGTTGTCATTGAATCAATGACCTCCTGAATAATTGTGATGAGCTCTCTTAGAGTTTGAAGCTAGTCGCAGTACTTTACTTTGCGAAAATTTTGCATGCTGAATCAATGCTACCTATTGGCGATCGCTTTAGTAAAATCAAGTCGTTTAGAATTGAGTGAATTTAACGTCAATGTCGCCTTCACATATTGACCGCAGGTTTCGTCGAAAGCTATAATTGATAAACTTGTCCCTGACGTTAAAGCTTTGTTTTGTTTATTCGTTAATGGAATTTAGGTGACTGGGTCAATGGGAGACATTGAACTCAAATCGAAATTTTTGGTACACTATCGAAGGTCATATAAACTTACCCTAATCATGCTAGTGAAAGGAGGCAAATAGGTATTTGTTATACAAATACGCTAAGATACCAAAATTGGTTTAGTGATGCGTTTCTATCTAATTATGTGTTAAGTATTTGTTTTGCAACCTTTCATTCTGTATGGGAGAAGTGACATGCGAATGCTAATAAATTGGTTAGTTATTTATTCACCCTTACTTGGTATCACGTTCATCAATGTCAGATTACCCGCAGGAACCTGTAAAAGCTTAAATATTGTAAGGACTCACCAAAGCTCTAATGTCTTAAATTCAGCTCCATCGGGTAATATCATCGATATGAATTTTATTAGAGCATCCAGACTACCTGTGTAACTTATCGCACTTTTATTTCGGTTTCCCACTTTTAACGATTTAATCCTACAAGACCCGGAATTCATTTCCTTCCCTTCCCCTTTTCTTCCATATTTGATTTCAATCTAAAGAAGAGAATCGATTCTTAATAATCGTTCACTCGAATATTATTTGATATATATAACTATACTTATTTACTCTTTAATTAATTAATTTATTAATTCGAATTTTCTTTAATTTTGTATTATTCCACTTTATAAAATATTTAAGTTTTTTTTTTTTTTTTTTCTCAATTTAAATCATATTTCCTTTTTATAAAACTAAAGATTTTCTTTAAATTTGAATTATTCCACTTAAGGACAAAGTTAAAGTTTTATTTATTTTTTTCCAATTTAAATTAGAGTCCTTTTATAACGAATAACTAAATATTAGTCTTCACCCAATTTACAACAAAACTGAAAGGACCACTTCCACTTTATTTTATAACACTTTCGTTTAGCAACAAATTAATAATTTGGATTATTTATTTAAACTTCGGGATAAGTATTTTCCAGATTTCGGATCAATTATTATTATTGCTTTGTCACCTAACGATAATTAATATTTCGTAATAAAATTTCCGACTTTCGACTTAAACGCTAATTTTTATTTAGTAAAACTTATTAGACTGTAATTTTCTTTATTTAACCTCGAACTAAATAACTTTACTTTAACCATCATAGAACAGATTTAAATCAATTCAAACACACTCTATTAAACTCCTTCCGCATTGAATTCGTAATTAATTAATTAATTATTAAATTTTATTGAATCGGAAATGATTGCAAACACTGATTTTAGATTTATTATAAGATCATACACTCTGTTATATTGCACGATTAACCCTATCCGGGCACTTCACTCTCTGTTTTATCAAAGTATAAAACTGATTGTAGACTCTATTTTACCACTGAATTTTTTTGATAAGTATAAACTGACTCTATTTTTCCACTGTATTTTTAAAGTATAAAACTGACTACTTTTCCACTGTATTTTTAAAGTATAAAAACTGATTCTAGACTCTATTAATTAATTACCAGGGTAATTCTCACGACATGCGCGACGTTTTAATCAACCTTGCCAGTTGTCGAAGAACCCCCGAATAATCCCAAACACGCTAATTTATACACAGCTCCAAAAGGGCATAATCGTATTTTCCTTGACAAGAAAATATAATCTGTAATAGCTCGAAATTTTTTGAAATTCCCATCTCGTTATGCTTTGTTCCTACATACGATCTTTCGAGTTTTCGTCTTCATAAATCTGGGTTCGTCCCACAACTTTGTCTCGCTTCCCTAAGGTTTTTAGTCCCGGACTTAGTAAGCGCCATCCAGTTTGCCCATTTTCCACATGTCTTCTGTCTTCATAATATGTTTTATAAACATGGTTTTAATCTTGTTTTTTTTTTCAATTTGAACATGCCCATAAGTGATCTGCTAAAACTGTATTTTAATTGGCATAAATATTAGGGAAAACGTAGATTCTTCAGTCTCCTAGTTTTAAACGCTAGTTGTCCTGTATAAATTCCACGAAAATTATTTCTTTTCCCCTAGTCTACGTAAGCAATTATGTCTCAGAACCGTATTTTCATTATTTATGTGGCATATTTAACTTTTCCATTTTCCCACCTAAATTTCCTTCAAGTAACGGTGTTTTAGCAACTATTCTTAAATGATTTTCCCTTCGTTGTTCATAAGGAATCATATCCTGGTTCCGTGTCTACTCTACTTATAACGTTTTGAGTTTTTTCCCATTTCCTTATCTGAGTTTTCCGGTTATGTCGGTTTTTTTTGTTCTCTCCCCCTCCCTAACTCAAGATCCCTTATTGAAATTTGACGTTTGCCTTTTATGTCGTAATTCCATCCCCCGCTAAAACCCTTTTTTTCCTTTTTTGATATATTATTTATGGTGTTTTCCGGCCCACTAACTATTCCTATACTGGAATATCTGTCAAGTTAACTACTTCGATCAAATTCCGCCCAATTTTCCATCTCTCTTTTGCTCAAAATCCCATAAAATATAAGCCCTGACGTGTGTATACATTCTAATTTCTACATACCTGGCGATAAATCCATTTTAATGTGTTTATAATTAAGTTTTACGTAAATTCTATAATCTAAATACTAGGTAAGAGCAATGTTAATTTTTATGACCCTTTTTAATAGCTAATGGTATTAATCTAAACAATTTCCATGTTCGAATATTCCTTATTTATATCAACAATATACATATGGGGTCGACAACCGTTGTAATGTCTCACTTTCCCTCGCAGTCTCGTGTAACTTTATGTTATGATCCCTACTTTAATTACGTAAAATGACTCCTTTTTATGAATTAAATCTATCGCAATGTTTGCAGTATTTCCACCCCCCCTATTCCAATTCCTTTCCAAGCACCTGCTACTGCACCAAACCCTTGTTTCGTCCTCTTGTTCAATCCTTAAACTCTAAATTTTTTTGAATTTTCCTTCCCAATTCGCTTTCCTAATCTCTCCGTTCCGTCTAGAATTGATAACAATAATTTTCCATTGTGTTATGTATATGGGCACGACCCCCTTCTTGCTGATAGGCTGAGTTGATTTTTAATTGCTTTTCCTGCTATTTAATTGGTTGTCTCAACTCTCGCGTTTAAAATCGTCCCTAAACCTGGGGTTCCCGTTAAATATCGATCTCATCACCATCTGTGTGTATCTAAGGCAACTATAACACATCAAACAACTTAAAAATACCTCTATTTTCGAGTAAGTTTTGAATTTGACCATACAGATGTCATGGCGCTGCGCTTTTCATCTAAGAAAAAAAAAAATTCTCGTAGGCTTTCTCGTAAATTGGAAGTTACCATTCATCACAAGTTCTAATTGAAATATCTAAAATATTTTGGGTCTCTATGTCTACGTTGCTTCGATGATCATTTATAACAGAAATTATACCTTTAATATGACTCATACATGCGTACATATTGATAGTTTCCGATTGTAAAGCATTGGCAATAGTTTCTAATATGCCTCAGTACTTGGCTATCAGTTGAACACATATAATGAAAACTGATTTAATAACATCGCAATGTAACAACTGAGAGGCACGTTTTCTTGATGCTTCATTAATCACGATCAACTAAAAAGGTAATAATAAAAATTAAATTGATTCTCACAAACAATATGCTACCGACGTAAACTTTACGGTTTGTGAGCATTCTTGCACCTTCTATAGTCGAACTGCACTCCCAAAATTTCACACGGGGATTAACGTACAGTAAAATCTTCGAAAAACCCAAACTCGAAAGACACTCTACCATTATATTATTAATATTTATATTTTCGTTATTTGTTTTTGGGGTGTTATGCCGTGTTGCGCTACCTCCTTCTTTAGCCAACGTTTCGGACATCGTTGCAGTGTCCATCATCAGGGCAGATCCGGCAGATCCGGTAGATGTGTATATTTTTATTTTTCATTTCTTATTATTCATTCGACCATCTAAAATTCCGATTTTCGGAATTACATTAAATTGGATTCTAAAAACAATTTTGAAATTCTAGTGGCGGTTATTCCCGTGAATTAGGCGACTAAATCCTTTGGAAATTCCATTGTTGTTTATATCATGCTACTACAAAAGCAAACAATGAATGATCTACATTTAGTAATAAGTAGTGTATTGACTTCATAAGTAATGGACTGGCATTACGTTATTTTCGATTTAATTAACTTTATTAATGTCATTTTGACTCCATTTATTTAATCGGTGTGATTATAATCACATATTGTGTGATCTAATATCAGTGAAACAAGAAATTGCAAAAAATAACAATTCTTTCAAAATCTCGGATGTCGAAAACCTTGTGCATGCTGCTATAGATATGGTTTCGATTTAGGATTGGAAAAATTGTATAATTCATGCAGAACGACTATAAAATAAGGATTTCATCAAAGAAGGCACACGAGTCAATTACTCAGATACCGACAGTGACGAGGATGATGTGTGAAATTTCAATTATTTGTTTGATACATATTTTTGTTAAAGGAATGGTTTAACCCAGAAGCAATCAACTTTTTCGTGTTTCACCTATGTGTTGAAATATTAATTTATAGGTTTTTACAATTAATTAATCAATTATTATTTTTATGCATCAATCTTATGTTTGTAATTATATTAAATTATTTGTCATCTTATTTATTGTCAAATATGATATGTAGCACTTGAACTACTACTACGTCTTAACATGGAATAAATTTCGTTTTAATTAAATAAATATGTGTATCTATTTTCCGTTAACTGTCAAATGTTTTTTTTTAATCTCTACATATTATAAATTAAAGTCCTCCGACGCATCTGTCTGTCTGTTCGCGATAAACTCAAAAAATTACTGATCGGATTTTTATGCGGTTTTCACCAATAGATAGATTTATGAGGAAGGTTTAGGTATATAATTTGTAAATGTTTTGTGTAAATTGGTTGTAATATATAATAAATAAAGGAGAATGTCTACATATGGTGAATGAGCGGGTTGGCAAGCGGTTGGTGTGGATTTGATTTGTATGCAAATTAACAGATGGCGGCGGTTATAAAGGTTGTGTAATCATCCAGTAGATGACGTTGTGTTTCGTTTGCCACAGCAACGCGTGGCCGGGGAAGCTAGTTACCAATAAAAATTTACCGATGTAACATGTATATTGTATTGTAAAAAGTATGTTGTTTTATGTTGATGTGCACATTTAGATGTTTTTTGTCATAAAAAAAATAAATATGTAAAATCCCAGCCGGGGGTAAAAATCAAATAGATATTATTTAAATTTAAATGTATCATAAATTGGTTTCCGCTTTATTAATTAGCATCAGATAAAACCTGCCTAAGAATTTTCTTGATTCTGAAATATATAGTTATGTAATATGAGTTACCGGATCACTTGTAGGTATTTTTAAACACCTATACATTTTTATTTAATCCTTAAATTCAGATTTGAAGACACTTGAATTCAGTCCCGAAGATATAAGAACGTTTTGTTTATTTTAAGTCGTGAACCTTTTCGTATTACTTTACCTGTACATTTTATTACTGACTATGGACTTTGAACGTTCATTTAGTTTCTGTTTGACTATAGTGCCCGTACCTCGCTACGCCCTTGCTGCTCAGTATCATCTCCGCATACGGTAAAAACATAGAAAAGTCTCTTTCCAGTACACTTTGATCAAAAGTCAATTGGAATAATTTTAAATGAAAGGAAGCGCGGCTGTGTTCATACTTGTAGTTGGCTTTGATATCGTATACTTATGATGGAATCACTGGATAGATAATACTCGTACATGCACATCTCCTACTCCAAACATAAATGCCTTCCGTGTAGGCTTGAATGAAAGCCTTTTGACTATTAGATCGAGAAAGCAAATCAACATTGCGTACTGTGACTCACTTACACTGCCTGACTCCGTATATCGCCATTCCATTTCATTTTAAATTGGTAATCATTTTCTGAATTTGAAATTTTTGGATCACAAACCATGATTGCGTATACATATATGTAATCGGAGGGAAAAGACCGGAAAAAAGTTTAGACGTGCAAGAAAACCTAAAGGCAGGAACTGATAACCTCCGTAGTCGAGGGGTAAAGCTCTCTATTAGCAATACGGAGGTCACGGGTTCAAATCCCGGCGTGCGCTTATAAAATTTTTGATTAATATGTATTAGAACAAAATTTATTATTTCAAAATAATTGTATTAGTAGATGTACTTGTGGTTCCTTCTTTGGCAAAAGACAATTTCAGTATCGTCCTGGTGTAAGACCGCCATTCAACCATCCGAAGCCAATGAGTCTATGGTTTATTTATTTATTTATTACACGACCTGATGGGCTTTTACATTATAATTTATAAGTTGAGTAACAAACAATGAAGACAATACAATGAGAAAAGAAAATACACAAAACAGTGTAACAACAAAACAAATAATAAAATAAAAATACATATTATGTAAAAATGATAAGAAGTCTCATATTCAATATGAACAAAAATTGAAGAAATTATGTGAATCTATTTGTGCCTAGAAGAATAAAAGTGATAGAATATACAACGTTTAAACTGATTAGTTTTAAGATGAAAGTCTCGGAAACGGAGAATTTTGATAAGCTAGTGTCCTGGTGTTATTGAATTAGAAGGGTAATAAATGTCGACATGATTTTTGGGGAACATGGATATTGATAAATTGAAGTAATTCAGAACAGTCAATTTTGTAATGCAGTATTTTATGTAATAGTATTAAATCTGTGCTTATTCTTCTTTCTGAAAGTTTCAATAGAGACGTTTTATCCAGGAGATAATTGTAATCAATGTTTAGTATAGGAATATGCAATTAATAGTTTATAAACCTTAGAAACTTCCGTTGAATCTTTTCAATGTTGTCTGAATGAATGTTGTAAAAGGGAGACCATAACGTAGAGTTATATTCAAGTTGGTTATATTCAAGTGACAAGGGTTTTATATAACATAATAAATGTGTCTAAATCATTGAAATCTTTTGCAGCTCTCAAAACAAAACCAAGAGTCTTTAGGGCTTTGTTGATAATATTATTAATATGACATACAAAGGTGAGTTTACTGTCGAACATAATGCCTAGATCCATAATTTCACTAACACAATTTAAATTTTCATCATTTAAAGAATACTGAAAAATAATAGGATTATTTATTTTGGAAAAATGAATGAACTGACATTTATTTATATTTAATGTTAGTTTGTTAATAGATCACCATTCAAAAAGATATACAGTCGAACTTGGTTATAACGATCATGGCTATAGTAAGATCATGGCTATAATGAGAAATTACCAAATGATATTTTAGTTCAGACTTATTTTTATATAATTATTGTTGACTGTTATAACGAGGACGATTCACTGATATGACGTGCAAATAATTTTGTCAACACAATTTCTAAATACATAAAAGGATGTCAACACAATTTTTTTAATCGTTAAATGGGTTTAAAAAAAACAATAATTGGAAATTATTCTCGCAGTAAGGTATAACTATCAAAGGTGGCGACCATGGAGGGACATATGCCCGGCTTGCAACATCTGTGGCTGGCGGGAATTTCCTACCCTGTTAGGGACAGATTCATATTTTTATGGCACTACCTGCTTAAGATTGTCGGCTACGTGAAACATTGTTACCCATCGGGCACTATGTAAAATTGTCATAAAATCTGCTAAAGTCAACGAATTTTCAGTTTGCAAATTTGTTCCCCATTTACATCTTCTTTTGCATTGTGCCTCATCGTCAATTTTGTTTTAAAAATCAATAACAGTGTTTATGAAGGTACCGAGCATGAGTACCTACACGGGGTAATTTTGTGATAGTGACATTTTTTATGTTCAGAAAGCAAATTTTCCTGTTCTACGAAAAGAAATCTAAAATTCGCGTGTTTACCCACATTGCAGAAAACCTTTTTCATGTCCTGACTGCAACTATTCTTTTCCTCGAAAAAAAAAACTGAAACGGCACTTGCTGACTCACAGTATTGAAAAACCTTTTTTATGTCCCCATAGCGACTATTTATGCACTGCTAAACGGAATCTAAAAATTCATATGCTTACCCACAGTGGATAAAAACCTTTTTTATGTCCCAACTGCAATCATAAATGTTGTAAAAAGGAACTTCTTAGAAATCATTTGCTGACTCACGGTGACGTAAAACCTTTTACATGTTTCTACCACGACTGTTCATGTACTACAATGAGGAGGTTGGAAACAAAAAAAAACACGTTTTTACCCACAGTGGAAAAAAACTTTTTCTTGTCTCGAATGCAGTTATTCAAGTTCTCGAAAGGGAAATTTTAAAATCTACCGCGTGATTCACAGTGAAGAAAAACCTTTTTCATGTTCTGAGTGTAACTATATAGATTGTCACTATTTGTGTTAAGGGACATCTAAAATATGACATGTTAACCCACAGTGGACCAAAACCTTTTTCGTGTCCCGACTACAACTATTCATGTTACCAAAAGGGACGTCTAAGAACGCCCATGCTAATTCAGTGGAGAGAAACCTTTTTCATGTCCCGACTGCAACTATTTATGTGCTACAAAGGGATATCTCAAAAGTCACATATTTACCATGGTGGAGAAAAACCTTTTTCAGTAAATTTTCGTTTTTAAGCAATTGGCATAGCCTTGACATATTTCTTTCACCATAATCGGACAAAATTTCCCACTTTTTGTTATAATATTAGGAATTTTCTTTTTTTTAGTAATACTCCTTCTTGTACCTGAGCCGGCGTCAGAGTCTGAGCTGGTCATAATTAAAAATATAAATAAAGTTCGTAGAACAAGGTACTGAAAAACCTTTCGAGTCGAAGAGGCGTTATGTAATAAAGTATAAATTAAAATCTATAATTTTTGTACAATAGAGATATGCTTAGAGAGCAGTATTTTGTAATTATTCTGGTCAATACCCGAACCCGGGGATTTTTTTATTTCTTAACCACAGACAATTATTTACCTGTTGAGCGGACCATAAACAAAGAATCGACGGGAAACGATAAATCGCTGAGAAATTCTAAAAATTGGGAGATTTGATGCCATTCCGGTTGATCGGGAGATGAAGGGAAAAATCGGGAGCTTCGGTAACACTGGGTCTGCGCCTCTGCGTGGAGGCAGGCGTGAGCAGCGTTGCCAGAAGGTTACTTTTGTAACCTTTTAGGTGATTTTTAACTCCAAAAGGTTTCTTTCAGGTTACACTAATCAAAAGGTTACTTTTAGGTGATTTTTCGGAATTCGTAGAATTAATTCCCTACGGAATGAGAACCTACGGAATTAGTATCAAAAACGGACAATTACAAGTTCATGCGTTTCATAAACGGACAATTGCTCCTTTTAGTTTCAAAAGCGAACATAAGCATGTTTAAACTTAAAAATAAAACAGCTAAGAGTATTAAATTATAGAATGTTATGTATTATGGCTCGTGATTCTTTACGCGCAAGGATTAGGTATGCAGGTAGAACAAATATCAGATTTTTCATAACGGTATATTCGAAACAAAAAACTCGCTTTCCTGAAAAATAATCCAAATGGCTTGTGTCCCACTTTGATACTGAGCTCCTCTTGTATTCCATCAACTTTTTACCATAGGGAACGTACCCATACTAAGTAACACGTTTGGGGGGGGGGGTCTTCAAAATTTTACGCTTGGTACAAATGAGCGGCGACGGCCATAGGTTTTTGGTCACGGGGGGGGGGGTTAAAAATTGCAAAAGTTGGTCACGTAGTATGGGTACGTTCCCATACCACTGGAAAAAATATGAAAGGTTATTTTTCACACAAAAAGGTTACTTTTTTATATAGTTTCGGTGACTTTTTACAAGACACGGCTGGCAACACTGAGCGTGAGCGGTGACTCACCGCTCAGCCGCCCTGCCCCCTTTTTCGCCTCCCGCCAGTCCCGCCCGATGTTTAGCAAAAAGGAGGACATACAGTAGGTAAGGGAGGACGGGAGGACAAAACATGGAAAAGGAGGACATGTCCTCCTTTTGGATACCATCTGGCAACCCTACATTTAGGGCAAGCAGTGTAAATTGACTAAAATGCTAAAAAATTGTTCTCAACCAGGGATTTCAGGGTTTTTTCTCTATAACTAGGGGGACAAACTCGTGCAAAATTGGCATGCGGGCTGTGCTGTTTTAGAATCGGGTTGTGCATCACTAGGTTGACAAGTATAATTTTAGTTGAAAATCGATAACAATCCCACCAGCTAATGATTTATAATAAGTGATATTTTACATGCGATACAATACGCACAAGCTAATAAGTTAGACAATTTTTAGGGATATTTTTCTTGGAAACCTCAAACCAGGTGCGTTGCTTTTTTATGGAGGAAATTGAGAAGCGTTAAAACGAAATCTTTAAAACAATCATTGATTAAAACAATAATTTATGAATTAGTGTATTTTTCTAATATATTTTTGAAATATATAATACCTACTCGCACTTTAAAATATACTACACATTTGCGATTGTATTAGACTCTAATACAATCTAATAATTAGAGTAAAGGCAGGTAGGTAGGTACATACGACTTTCAAAAAACCTATTTTGGATATAAGGAGCAATGGCTATAAGGAGCAAATTTAGTCGGTCCCCTCGTGCTCGTTATAACCAAGTTTGACTGTATCAAGTTAGTTTGAAGTATAATACAATCATTAATGTGGTTAATCTCTTTCTATAGTTTCATGTCATCGGCAAACAGTAGCACATTTGTGTCAGTAAATATATCCACAATATCATTTATAAATATAATAAACAAAATGGGCCCAAAATGGGAACCTTGCGGCACTCCACTTGTTGCTATAAATTTGTAAGACTGTGTGCCATTTATTTTCACACAAGGAATTCTTTTGGACAAATAACTAACAAACCAATTTAATAAGCTACCATAAACTCCAAGTTTCGCCAATTTAATGATTAGTATTTTGTGACACACCTTGTCAAAGGCCTTGCTAAAATCAGTGTATATTGAGTCAACCTGGCACCTGTTGGCTAAAGATTTAGATATGAAGTTTTCGTATATTAGTAAATTGGTCAGTGTAGATTTATTTGAACAAAAGCCATGTTGGTAGGGAGTTATAATTTTTTTAATGTTTGTGGATATTTTATGGAGGACAATTTTTTCAAAAAGCTTGGGTATCGATGATTGGATACATATTGGTCTATAATTTGTTACGTCCGTTTTGTCCACTTTTTTAAAAATGGGTGTAAGAAAACTGTGTTTCCATGTATCAGGGAAACTGCCTGTCTCTGGTGACTGGTTAAAAATTAGAAATGGTATCCCCAATTGGGGTATGTTGGGAAACTGAAGCTAGTAAGGACAGTAAGGAGATGAGAAAGAGGAAGGTGGGGAAGAACCTGGTTATATAAATCTGGCCACCAAACACGGCTAAAGCCATTTTAAGCAACATTTCAATTTGGGAGGCGGGTATGGATACCGCCGCTCCGGGAACACTTATTGGATAACCAACACCGCTGCCATAGGTCACCCCAAGTGGTTTGCTATGTTTGGTGACTTAGCAGGGGTGCCCGGGTTCATGGGGTGAGGTGTGTCCGGATATTGTCGGCGGATGAGAGACTGGTTGAGGGAGATCTTTTGGCCTCTCCAGCAGAACTCTCTCAGAACATTGCCTTTCGTCGCAATGGTAAGGATAGATTCATACGTGCTTCACTCTTGGATACACCGATCCCAGATTCATAATCACCTCTCACCCTTTTTTTCCTTCCCAGAACTCCCTCTCCTTCCTTTTCATAGAAAGACCCTCCACAAGGCATCCTGAAAAATGACATGGGCCCTGAGGGGAATTATTTTCCTCAGGGCCTCCTGTGTGAAGTTATTGTCAAAATAAAAATTCTGAATGGTGATTTTACGCCAGGGCGATACTTAAAGAATCTTACACCTTAAAACGTGCCGCAAATAAACATTTTATTTAAAAATTTTAAATTGTGAAATAATACAAATGAACAAAAAAAATTCTTAGCTCACGTCCTGATCGCAATTCGAGAACCTTACATCTCGACCACGAATATCGTAAATCCACCTTTACGGTATGATTTTCATGATACGAGATGATTTTCACATCAGATGATGTCTTCTGTATTTAGGTATTCGTAGAAGTTTGTCAAAAATGTCGATAAAAATCGTTATCTTTTTCACGGCATCAACTGATCATTAATATTCCAGAAGAAAGAATTAATAGATATATCTCTTGTTACGTAATTGGCCGCCTAATCCATTATCGAGTTCTATGGCCCACATTTAAATGTTTATAGGTGATGTATTTATGTTTATAATATTTCTTTAAAACAAACGAATCTTTCTAGTGGGTCAAGTACGTGAAACAGTGTTATTGTTATTATTGCCTCTCGTGTGGCTAATTGAGTTTGTCTAAACCTTATCCGATTTATTTATTTATACATTTTTTCCTCGATATCTTTATTTCTATACTTGGGCGTTTTTATTCGTCCGCTCAGGGGATATTGCTGGGGACCTGGGGACAGGGGACGTGGCTGTTTGTAGAGCAACAACCTTTTTCTTAAATACTCCGGCAGTATTTTTGATTTGGAGATGACGGAGGTGCTTCGACGCCTTTCCAGGATTCCAGTACAACCGATTCAATCTTGAAGTAATGATTAACCCTTTAAATTATCATCTGAAATCAATGAACTAAATGTTTTTCAATCCTCTTATGTTGTTAAAGCTTATATTTCAAAACTGACTCATTCTTCGAAAATAGACTAGATTTTTGAAAAATTTAAATCTCTGGTTACAATCAGATACTCAAGTTATTAAATAATTTGTTAAAACCGTGTATAATCAAGTCCTTCAGATGGACGCAGTTAAATCGATATGACGAAAAGACGCAGATATTTCCTACTTATTTTTTAACACTCTCATTATTATAATATATAATTCCTCATTTTTACTTTCCATGATAATGTAACTAAACTACCTTACATCATCATTATCATTACATAGTATAAAATGAAGTCGCTCAAAATGTATGTGCGCGTCAATCTTTTAAACTACGCAACGGGTTTTCATATGGTTTTCAACAATAGATAAAGTGATTCAAGAGAAATGTTTATATGTATAATACATGTAAATTATATTAGAGAAAAGCCGAGAAATTCAAAGAAAACATATTTTTGTGCGATTTAAAACGGCTGGCGGGCCGTACTATAGTCACTTTTGAAATTCGTTCTACGAAAGAAATTGTAAAATAGATGTCCTAGAGTAAGTAGGTATTTGATTTTCCCTTTGCAAATATCCAGTGTTGCATTGCAAGCATTGTATAATTAGTGGCGATCGCCTACTATATTATTATATAAATAAAAAAATAATATAGTTGATTCAAGAGGAAGGTTTATATCTATAATACATGATTATTATAGTAGAGAAGAGCCGAGAAATTCAAATATTCAATTCAGGCAGCGGGCAGCTGGCAAGCAGGTGGTGTAGATTTTATAAAGGTTGGGTAATGGCGTTGTATTTCGTTAGCCACAGCAACGTGTGGCCGGGTCTGCTAGTTATTTGTATAAGGGCAGGTTCACATGAGAAGCGCTTAACGCGCGTTGAACGCGCGTCAAATTTTTGTATAGTGTTCACATGGTGCTCGATTGTCTGGCGTTGAACTCGCGTTGCCGCGGCCGCCCTGGTTTAGTTTGAGTTCTACATTATTTGTCGAAGGTGGACGTAGAAACAGTTTTAACGGTGATTTTATACCGACGGCAAAAACGACGCGACAAAAGACGAAGATATTGGGTCCACCCAATTTTTCATACAGACTGGCTGAAAGCCAGTACACCATTTTGTAATTTTTTGTATTTCTTGGGCATTAACTATGTAACAATTTCTAGACATTTTGTTTTTTAAAGGGTTTTATTAAATGTACATTTGTTACATAAATTTAATTTTTCCGCGACCGGTTTCGATACAACCGTATCATTCAGGAGCAGAATTAAAACTTAATATTGAGTTTTAATTAAAAAACTTAACTAAAGTTTTAATTCTGCTCGTGAATGATACGATTGTATCGAAACCGGTCGCGGAAAAATTAAATTTAAGTAACAAATGTACATTTAATAAAACTCTTTAAAAAACAAAACACCATTTTGTATCCTAAGCTAAGGCAATACGGACCCAATTTTTTTTTTAATATATGTGCATCAAATCATTTGATGACTTACTGGCTCTCATATACTCAAAAAAATAAAATAATAAATCAAATTAAATTTAATTTAATATAATATACCTATATATATTTTTTATATATTTTATTTGGGATACCAACAGTTTACATTAATAGCAGAGCAAATAGTAATTGAGTCACAATAATTGAACCATTTACAGGTTTCCACATAGGTATTGTATAGGTACAAGTGTAGTGATTTCAGAGATATTTACTAATGAAAAATTACCTTTTAAGAGCCGAGTTATTTAGGTAGGAATAGGGAGGGGGAAGGATCGTTTAAGTTGAGGTATATTAGTAAAAATATGCGTGACAAAAATTAAAAGAGAAAAAAAGAAAAAAAAGGTTTATTATAAAATAATAAATCTTTCTCCTAAAGTTCTTATCTGAATAAATGCTACTTGTCATGTTCCATATCGCAGGACGTTTCTCTATTTCATCTGTAAATAATTTGGTATTAAAAGCTTCCGATTCCATTTCGGACGATTTCTGGATGAACTGAGCGAACTAAAATACGTCTATCCGCGTCAAACGCGCGCTCAACTGAACGGTAACATAGAAACCAATGATCTCAAAGCGCGCATTGACAGTCGAGCGCTACCGCAGCGTTCAACGCGCGCTTTATTAAAACGCCCGTTAGCATGCGTACCCACAGCCTGAATAAAATGTATGTAGTTGTAAACCTGCCCTAAATCTATACCTAATGTTGCATTGTAACAGTATAAAGCATTTAGTTTTCTGATTTTAAATTTTTTAAACAGAATTTCTGATAAAAATATAATTAGTTTAAATAGAATTGTTTTTATTATTAATTTTAGTGCTATGTAAAGCGGTCGTGTTTGTATGTTTTTAAATTAACTTGGTTATACCTATATTATGCACTTGTAAATTATGTATTAAGATGAAGCTATGCGTGAAATCCTATTTAGATACTATTTTGATTAATCTTAATTACGAATCGGTTTACATTATGAACATCAAAAAATATTCTACCTATCAATAGAAGCTTTCACATCCTTTTGTATGCATTGGAATTACAATAAAATTATGATTTACGTAGCAAAAAATATAAGCGTAAGCTAATAAAACATGTTTTTGAATGACTTAACTACGAAGTTACGTAAGAAACAATTGAAAAAAATACTTATTTATGACTAGGACTATTGTTGACATTTTGTATGGTCTAACTTTTTTCATCTTTAAAAAATTATGCATAAAAAAAATATAATAAAACACTCTGGCGCTTATTTGCCTAGTGCAAGTAAGACGCTCGATTTTAAATTTTGAAAGCGTGAGAATCGAAATATTTCTAGCGTTTATATTCCTCTTAAGAGGGTATTACCAGAGAAAATCAGAAATATGTCATTTTTAAATCAGATATTAGACCTATTGACTCTTTTCCACAAAAAAATTATTAACGGATTTCGAAAGATTGTTCTTTTATCTAGCATTCGCATGTTTTAAATTTTGAGAAAAAATGTTTATTTTTAGTATAATCATGTTATGCATGAAGATTTAGTTTGAATTACCACAAAGTTAAGACCAGACCCAATTCTAGTAGTACGTATTTGCTAAGTTCTTTCTGCAATATTAATATTATTAAAAAATCTGTAAAGTGTTTGTGTAATTATACAGCTGTTTTACATTCCTTATAAAGTATATGAGTTGGATATCTAAATTTTTTTTTTAACTTAACTTTAAGGATCAGTTTTTGGGCAATGTTAAGTGGTTCTGTATAAGTCTTTTGGCAAGATCCCAGCACACTATATTATAAGAAAGTAGAGACTGGATTATTGCAAAATAAGCCGTCTTCAATTTTTCCTTGTCTAGTATATGTCTGAGTTCATTAAAGATATAGGTAAGTCTCCTATTATTATTTACCAACATGTTAACATGATCATTCCATCTTAAAAATTTATCTATTTTTACGCCAATTTGATGCCAAATACATTTTCTAAAGGGTTGCAGTTACATGTTTGCAAATAAATAAATAAGCGGCAACGTTGCAAGACGTCGGTTTGTAGGCAAAATAAAAAGAAATATATGTTTGGATACAAAATTGTCGACAAAATGAAAGGGAAAAAACGCTGAATGCCTTACTACATTACATATATTAAGAAAGGAGTCTGAATTGATTGATCGCTAAAAGGCGATTTTTCGGTTTTGTATATTTTTAATTAAATTCATCACAATTTGGGAGGCGGGAATAGGTACCGCCGCCCCGAGAACCTTTATTGGATAACCAACACCTCTGCTCTAGGTCACCCCAAGTGATTCGCTACGTTTGGTGATTTAGCAGGGGTGCCCGGGTTCATGGGGTGAGGTTTGTCTGTGAGGATGGACGCAGTAATGTCGATCTGATGAACGGACGCAGAAATGATAGCGGGATAAATGATGACATATATTTTTTTAAATTCTATTTTAACCACCGCTGTTTAAATATGAAATAACCACCACTGCTTAATATCCACATTATATACCCACGCTCAGGTTTCGCCTTTGTGGATTCTTTTTTTGTTACTCTCTTATATGTTATGTTATTATGTATGTATCTATCACTATATATCAAAAAAAAATAATTCTGTAATAATTCTTTTTTCTAAAAGTTTTAATTTTATCAAAAAAAATTAATCTGTATTAATTTTTTTTTCTAAAAGTTTTAATTTTATCCAGTAGGTAATTATAATCATTATTTTATACAGAAATATGCAATTTATAGTTTATATATCTCAAGACTCAGGAACTTACGTTGAGTCTTTTTAATGCCGTCGGAATTAACATTATATGAAGAAGACCATGACGTAGAGTTTTGTTCTAATTAATTTGAGTTAGGAAAAAATTGTATGTATATGTATTATAACAGATAGAGATAATGCTCAAATAACTCCCAAACACCACCAAATCAATTATAATTTAAACAACTTGTAGTGAAATATAATGCACTAAAACTTATAAGGAAAAAATTGATGTTTTGTGCGTTACTAATAAAATATATCAAAATGTCATAATGATGTACCGGACCGTTATGCTCCCCGGCCCCGGCGCGGCGTTATTTAAGGGCAAAATAGCTTTTATCCAGGATGCGATGCAATACCATTCAAAGAAATAAATTGATTCTCCCTGCATGTCCTTTCCCGTGCGTCCCTGTTCCCTTCCCGAATCCCCTTCCCCTCCGACGTTCCGCTTCCACCTTCCCCACCTCTCTTGTCCCCCACTCATGCCTTTCCTCCCTGCCGCTAAAATATATGTAATACACACATTTTCATTTAAAAAAATTTCATCATACAACCCATTTTATATAGCCTAAAACGTTCACGGGCATCCGCACAACATGTCACCAAAGTTTCATAACCTGATGAACGGGATGGAAGCGCATGAAATACGAACAAACAAATAAACATTGATTTTTTATACATGTATATGATTGAACATGGAAAACACAGAAATGTATAAAAAATATTTAATTTATGGTGAGCACTCGAATACTGCTTTCCTCATTATCTCAAAACTTAGAATTTGGAGATGTCTGACTAATCAACTGGACGATCGATTTGTTCAATACAATGTAGTTGCCCATTAATAACTGTTTGATTTCTAAGCTTAAATAAAAAAATAATAATATACCGATATGTTGAGAAAATGTTTTTTTAAGACATTTTTCCCCGTGTGGTAATAATTATATTTTGATAACTTATTCAGCGTCGGGTTTTCGCAAAATAACCTCAAGGACGCATTATTAAAGGTCGCCTCCAAAAAACGAAGTGAGATGAGACGGAGCAGATAAATTTTTGAAAGTATTTTACTTATATGTATAGGATAAAGTGATTTCACGGAACCATTTGATCCTGTATGAAATAATTCGCCAGGCTGATAGTGAGATTCTTCTCTACGCCAGACTAGAACTAGCTGTATATATAATAGTAGAAACTCATTTGATAGGTGCACCTATAAACCCGTTTATAGGTGCACCTACTTCAAAACTTGAACAATATGTGTTAAGGAATCTCAAACTTTCCACTACTAGTGCGTCTCTCTTTAGGAGTCAGGTTTTCGCATCCATATAGCAGGATAGATCATACGTCACGTTACACATACGTGTGTTATAACACGGGGTTTCTTTCAGGGTTAACCACTCTGCAATCGAGATTGGCATTGGACAACCTAACCTCAAAGAGACACATAAAACACGGCACTTTCAATTTACTTCTTCGTTTTGAGATAATATTTGAATTCATTTCATATTTTGCAATACATTTCCACGAACTCAATTCAATATCTCGTCCCAATTATCCTACAAACTGGAGTTTTATGTAATAACGGTTTGGAAAATTTAGTTTTGAAAATTTTAGAAATTACGGTTCGACGGCAAATAACTGTCTTATTTACAGTTGTAAATAAATTGTTCACATGAATATATTATAATAAAATGAATATAAAACTTTATTCCTCTTAATTTTTTTTTACCGTAACCGGTTTCAGTTCGTTAGGGCCATCTTCAGACTGGTACAAATAATTCATAGTCTACGGTTTACACACACAACATATTGGGGAGGGGGAGAGGGGTGGTCTACAAGGATTTTAATCAATTATAATAATTTTTAATTAAATGAAGACAATATTAGCGAAACTCAATCGAAATCTGGAGACAGAAAAATCAGAAAAGATATTGGCTCCGCTGGGAATATCTTTTCTGATTTTTCTGTCTCCAGATTTCGATTGAGTTTCGCTAATATTGTCTTCATTTAATTAAATGTAAATTAAATTTAATTTAATTAAATTTAATTTAATTAAAAGACAATATTAGCGAAACTCCATCGAAATCTGGAGACAGAAAAATCAGAAAAGATATTGGCTCCGCTGGGAATATCTTTTCTGATTTTTCTGTCTCCAGATTTCGATTGAGTTTCGCTAATATTGTCTTCATTTAATTAAATTTTATAATTTGAGATTTTACCCATAAAGTTTAAAAAAATAATAATAAAAATTATAATAATTATATTTGTTGCTAAATCGTTTTAGACTGTCGAATTTCTAAATATTTTGGTAATTCTGACGAGTAATTTTGACGACCTCCGTAGTCCAGTGGCTAAGACTCTTGACTCACATTCCAGAGGTCGCGGGTTCGAACCCGGCATGCGCAAATAAATTTTATTTGATTAATTTGTGTTATTTCACAATTAATTCATTTAAAATAATATATAGTATATTTGCGGCATGTTCCAGAGTGGAAGATACTATCAGTATCGCCCTGGTGTAAGACCACCATTCAGAATTGAAACGTTGCTTGAAAATGGCTTTAGCCGTGTTTAGTGACCAGATCTGAATAGCCAGGTACTTCCCAACCTTCCTCTTCCCCACCTCCTTCCCTTCCCCGCTACCTTCAGCCTCACAACATACCCCAATTGGGGATGCCATAGTCTCACTGGCTCCAGACGGGAGCAGTTGAGATTCTTGTGCGGTATTCACTGTAAAAAAAAAAAAAAAAAATCCAGTAAGCTTGGGTATGTAGCTCACTTCAATAATGATCAGAGAAAAACGTTACAACTAATATGAGTTTTACTATACTCAAACAGAAACTAAATGCACGGTCAAAGTCCATAGTCAGTAATAAAATGTACAGGTAAAGTAACACGAGAAGGTTCACGACTTAAAATTAATTTTATTAAACAAAATGTTTTTACTATCTTCGGGACTGAATTCAAATGTCTTGAAGTCTGAATTTAAGGATTAAATAAAATGCATAGGTGTTTAAAAATACCTACAAGTGATCCGCTAACTCAAATTACATAACCGGTGTAATAGGACGTACCCGAGGAATTTTCACCATGGATTCCTGACATTATTTGGAGTAAAAAATGTTAATAAAATTTTGGTCTCCGGTGATGTTTTTTTTATTTATTTTTTCTACAAAAACATAAAAAATGGTAGGTGTTGGACGGTTGGAGGCGGGTTGAGGGGTTGATCGGTTACTCGGTTGAGTGACCAATGATAACAAGCAGAAGATTTTTTTTTGTTTGAATTTGAAAAAAAAAATAAAAAAAATGTCATCAAAAAAGTCACCGGAGACAAAAATATCATTTACATGTTTTACTCCAAATATGCTCAGGAATCGCTGGTTAAAATCCCTCGGGTACGTCCTGTTACAACCTGTATATTTCAGAATCAAGAAAATTCTTAAACAGCTTTAATCTGATACTAATTAATAAAGCGGTAACCAATTTATATACATTTAAATTTAAATACTACTTGGTTTTTACCCCCCGGCTGGGATTTTACATATTTATTTTTTTTAAACACTTAAATGTGCACATCAACATAAAACAAAATACTTTTTACAATATGTACATGTTACATCGGTAAATTTTTAATTGTAACTAGCTGCCCCGGCCACGCGTTTCTGTGGCTAACGAAACACAACGCCATATACCGCCATCTGTTAATTTGCATATAAATCAAATCCACACCGATCGCTGCCGACCCGCTCGTTCACCACATGTAGACATTCTCCTTTATATATTATATATTTCAACCAATTTACACAAAACCTTGACAAATTATAAACCTAAATCTTCCGCGTGAATCTATCTATTGGTGAAAACCGCATGAAAATCCGTTCAGTAGATTTTAGTTTATCCCGAACAGACAGACAGACGCGTCGAAGGACTTTAATTTATAATATGTAGAGATTAAAAAAATACATTTTACAGTTAACGGAAAACATGTAGATACACATATTTATTTAATTAACACGATATTTATTCCATGTTATGTCGTAGTAGTAGTTCAAATGTTACATATCATGTTTGTCAATAAATAATATGACAAATAATTTAACAGTATAACAAACTTAAGATTGATGCAAAAAAAATTGGTTAATTAATTGTAAAAACCTATAGCTAAATATTTCAACACGTAGGTAAAACACGAAATAGATGATTGCTCCTAGGTTAAACACATTCCTTTAACAAAAATATGTATCAAACAAATAATAGAAATTTCACACATCATTCTCGTCACTGTCCGTATCTGAGTAATTGTCACGTGTGCCTTTTTGATGAAATCCTTATTTTGGAGTCGTTCTGCATGAATTACACAATTTTTCCGATCCTCAATAGAAACCATATCTATAGCAGCATGCACAAGGTTTTCGATAACCTTGTTTCACTGATAATAGATCACACAATATGTAATTACAGTCACACCGATTAAATAAACGCAGTCAAAATGACAGTAATAAGGTAGATTTAATCCAAAACAAAGTAATGGATTGGTTTTTCATCTTATGAAAACACTACTAATTATTATTACTAAATGTAGAAACATTAATTGTTTGCTGTTATAGTAGCATGATATTAACAACAATGGAATTTCCAAAGGATTTAGTCTCCTAATTAGCGGGAATAACCGCCATTGGAATTTCTAAATTTTGTTTCGCAGCGTATAATTAGGAATCGTCTGAAATATTGTTTTTAGAATCCAGTTTTATGTAATTCCGAAAATCGGATTTTAGAGGGTCGAATAACTTACAAGAAATGAAAAATATAAATATTAATAATATAATGGTAGAGTGTCTTTCGAGTTTGGGTTTTTCGAAGATTTTACTGTACGTTAATCCCCGTGTGAAATTTTGGGAGTGCACTTGGTATCTGTTCGACCAATCGGTATAATGACCTAATTTTATTGTCAAATCATTATTATATTTAAGAAGTATGGTATTTTTTTATTGCTTTTTGAAGAGATACATGTTTACATTGGAGTGGGAATGGTCTAAGTCTAAACTAATTACATATTTTAATATAGAAATTATTATGTATCCCTTATAACAATTTTTTTTTTCACTAAAATGACGAAACGCAATTTTTGAATTTATTAAATTTTAATCATTCAATACAATTAAAAATACTTAAAAAGATTTCGCAACGAAAATATAATCTGAATGAACAAACATAATATATTTAAATAACATAATCCGCACGAGCAGTTGTTTATTTATTTAGACGCCTAATATATTCATAGCAACCAAAGAAAAAAAATAGTTTAGACTTACTATTTGTATTTATAAGCACAATTAAATCGGAACTTTCACTTCTTCAGTATAGACAGAAGATGTTTAACCACGAGCTTTCTTGGAGTAACTGACTAGTCTTGGTAGTTGTATAACATAGCCAACTATATAACGGTTATTTAAAAATACCCACAACTACGTTAGCGACAGCTGGGGTTTTTGGTTATTTTGGTTATGGCGGTTGTGGGGGTTGTTAGTCGTTGCCGTCGTTGGTGGTTACGGATATTTGACTAGCTAATAGAACTGAGATGTTCAGACAATGACAAAAAGAGACAGCGCTATACGGGCTGCATGTTTATCTCTCTTTTTTTCTTTAGTGAGGTGAAACGAGATGGATGTATGTAGTTCGTATAGCGCTATCCTTTTCTGTTGTTCAAAAACTTCCCGACAGTCCCGACACCCGATACAATACCCAATACCCATTCGATCCCACCACTTTAAATACCAAAACCTACACAACCAATAACCATGATAACTACTGAGAACTAGACAACTGTCAAAGCCGCATACGTCATACATAACCAATAGTTGGCAGCTAGCAACCGCCAACCAGCACCCTTCACCCTAGGCCGTCAGTTGTAACTACACAGAGCCGGCGTGCGGAGTTAAATTTTGAATAAGTGCGGAGTTTAATAGCGGAATCTTTTAGAAGTGAAAAATAGCGTTTAGTTATTTTAGTTTTTTGCTTTGCTTAGAACATTGTTAGTATAGTTAATTATTAAGTTAAAAACTTTAATATAATTTGTGAAAGTTTTGTAAAAAAAATCGTGACTTTTTAAATATGGCAGGCAATATTTGGAACTATTTTGAAAAACGTAACGAGTATAAAAAAGCGCTGTGTAAATTATGTAAACTTAACGAGTATAAAAAAGCGCTGTGTAAATTATGTAAACTTGTTCTCAAATTTATGATGGATTCAATACCAGGGGTTGTGAATTGTACCTATTCTTATATGCCAATAATGGTTTATTCTCTTTACTATCATTTACCAAATAATTATGTACCTTATAAATATTATGAAGCGTTGAAGGTTGAGGTCCATTTTATTTATGAGATATTCTACCAAATGCCGAATACACCGATTAGTGAAACATTTTTTATTCCAATTTGGTTATGTGCTGCATGTCGCAAAGAACAAGTGTTAAACAAACCAGCCGTTCATATACATATCTAATGATTTTGTAATGGTTGATGGGCAGGTAATTGAATATGACTTATTATTGGAATTTAGTTGCTAGGCTATGATTTATTTGAAAACTAATTTATGTTATTTCCAAGGCAGTAAATATTGACATGTAATGTGTTTATTGTCGGAATTTCCCATCCAATTTGCTAAGGTATTTTAACCACCCGATTTCCAGTAATTTGGTTATTACCTCTGGCCAGCATATTGTTCATAACAATTAATCTTTTCGCCAAAATATTAACGATTTATTTACTTCTAATACTTGGGAAATAACACACATAAATATTATGTTTGTAAAAATATTTTATAGTTGACATGCCAGTTTGTTTCCCATTGGTAGTTAACTTTTGTCCGTTATAATTATTTTCTAGAAATCAAGTAACTCGTGATTAGAGTGATGCCGGCAATAACATATTTCTGAAAGAAATAACTATGTAAATAATAACTACCTATTTACCTTCATTTTAAATTTTCATGTACCTCTTTTGAGAAATTTTTAGTTCTTATTTATAATGTCATCTTTGTTTTGTAGAGCAAATGTGTGAAATTTAACGGCAAATGCGGTTTATCAAAGTATTGCAATAAATTTACCTTTCTACATACTTATAATATATTTTTAATTGCAGGCATTTATTCAAAATCGCTTCAACGATGTTGTCTACTTAATTATTTATATGCAACCTACCTTACACTACAAAATTACAAATAATAAAAATCTTGCAAATTGAACATTATTTATTTTGTTCCCACTCTAAGAGATTCCTGATTCCTGCCCTGGTGATTATATTATATAAAAATGAGCAGTCGCTGGGCACCGTTACACGGGTTGCATGTTTTTCATTTTTTCTTTAGTGAGACGAAACGGTGAAGAGAGATAAGATAGTTCGCAGTGTTCGCACAGCGTTATCCCGTTATCCCTTTTCGTGGGTCAAAAACTCACCCAATACCCATAATATACCATATACCCAATACCGGAATACCCAAGAACAAAACTCAATACCTTCACAACCATAAGAATTACTGATAACTAGACAACCCGATAACTATCAAAACCTCTACGTCATACCCCTGAACTGAATAACTGAAATAACCGTTTTATAACCAGTTATTTACATACCAATAACCAGTTGGTTGCGTTATTGAAATTCTGGCCAGTTGCCCAAGACTATAACTGACAAACTGACATTTGCAGAGTGCAGGCTGCATTTCCCTCCCCGTCCCCTTTTACCCCGTACCTGAATTGTTACCCCTACCCCCCGTTTTCAGGATGCAATTTTGCTAAGCGCGCGGGGTGAGGCCGGGCGCGGGGAGTATCGAGGTATCAGTAGTAGGTTCTGTAAACAAAACACAGACATTTCACGCTGATTTCAGATATTATGTGATTAGTTTTTTTCTATCATGTCAGGTTTTTATGGGTTTTATGTTTTACTAAAATGTGAATTAATTCATATTTATTTGTGAGTTATCATTGATTTTTTTTATAATATGGCGAAAAAGGTACAAAAATCACGCACGTTAACCGGCATCGTATCTTGGTTCCATATTATGTCATGGAAGACACTTTATGTTACTGCCAAGACATTGAAGGTCTGTTCGCAGCTCTTGGCTTGGTAGCAAATTGGAAACTTTTCATCGTCGAAAGTAAGTTTGAAAGCTGTTTTAATTTACAATGGAAATACTCAACCATCCATTCCACTTGGTTATGTTGCAAACTTGAAAGAGAACTATAACAACATGAAGCTGCTGTTAACAAAAATTAAATATGTCAAATACGAATGGAAAATATGTGGTGATCTAAAAGTAATAGGGCTCCCACTAGGACTGCACGCAAAGTATTGTTGTTTTCCGTGCGAGTGGGACAGCAGAGACAGGAAAAACCATTATACCAAGAAAGACTGTCCTACTAGAAAGCACCTTAAGCCTGGCACGAAGAATGTTCAACATGCTCCCTTAGAAAAATCTAATGATATCTTACTTCCACCCTTACACATTAAATTGGGTTTGATGAAAAAATTTGTAAAAGGCTTGTCTAAGGATGGAAATGGCATGATTTAATTAAAGCAAAAGTTTCCTAAGATCAGCGAAGCAAAAATTAAAGAAGGAATATTCGTGGGACCACAAATAAGGGAAGTCTTGACTGATCCGAATTTTATAACAGTGTTGAGACCAGTCGAGCTAGCCGCTTGGTCAGTCTTCAAGAATGTTGTCGAGAACTTTCTTGGAAGTCATAAATTTTTATTTATATAATTTTTTCTTTTGCTATGCTAAACAAATAACAGTTAGGTACTATATTTTAAACTTTTTTATATTATTTTATATTCTTTCTTTTCTTTTTATTTTCTCTTTTTATTTCATCAATTTTCTTTCTTTTTTTTGTACAAATCATGTTCCACATGTTCATGCCCATAATAATTTGACTGTCCTAAAACGGGAATACTCCTAGTTGGGCAGTGAAAATTTAATAAATTATGTATATAAATGTATAATATTGTGCTAAATAAAACAAATAAACAAATATAATTGTATGATTTTTCAATTTCCTCCCGGGAGGGTGGTACAGGTAGGAATATTTACTTTCAGTGACGGCTTTCGAGATCGAGCGGTAAGAAGACTCTTGACTAGCATTCCGAGGGTGGCGGGTTCAAATCCCGTTGCGCGCAAATGACTTTAAATTGATTTACTTAATTAATTTTAAAAAAATAAAAAGTTTATTTGCAGCACGTTACAGAGTGGAAAATATTCTCAGTATTGCCCTGTTTTAAGACCAACATTCAAAATTTAAACGTAGCTTGAAATGGCTTTAGCCGCATTTGGTGACAAGATCTGAATAGCCAGGGACTTCCCCACCTTTCTCTTCCCCATCTCCTTCCCTTCCCCCTTAAGCTTCCCAATATATCCCAATTGGGGATGCCGTAGTCTCACAGACTCCAGACGGGAGCAGTCGACACTCTTCTGCGGTATTCACATTTAAAAAGGATATTTCAACGCTTTAAATATACAATCTCTTTTCGTATTCCTCCACCTAATTTTTGTGACGACCAATTTTTGGTCTTGTCTAATAATTTTGTATCAACCGATTTTAAATGTCTATAGCTCATAATACTTCTATAAGTACCTGCTATTAGAGATCTACAAAGATCAGATGGGCTGAGTAAATTGAATGATGCCAGAGCTTCATTTTAGTACTTAAGATTATTTGCTGTTAATTACCTTAACCGAGTTTATGAATGCAATAAAACATTGATGTAAATTGTACCTTTAGTATAAAATGACGCTAAGCAAGAAAATATTTTAAAAGTCAAAGAAACGAGTATGTAGGCATATTAACACAAACTAAACCCAATCATTCAACAAATTACCACTAGAAAAACGATCGGAAGAAAATTACGACAGTTATTAAACAAACACCACCTCGTATTTTTTTTATTGTTATCAAGTTTAATTTGTAGAACTCCATTTTAATTTTTATTTTTTTATTATATAATCAATAATATTATTATTAAATTAATAAAAACAGTTTATTTTAAACAAGTTCTGCTGTGTAATTATTGTTACGCGTGACAGCTGTTTCGCCTTCTGAAGGCATTATCAAACTGATCAGTTTGATAATGCCTTCTTGCACTATCAGTTTGATAATGCCTTCAGAAGGCGAAACAGCTGTCACGCGTAACAATAATTATATAATAAAAAAATAAAAACCACCTCGTAAATTTTTCTTATTGCTGGATATTATATTTGACTTGTCATTCCTATGTATTATAATTTATTTTCATTTTTTATTACTCTTATGTATTTTCAAATTTCTTATCATTGTATCAAATTTTTACAAAATACTAATAGACTAACTCACTAATTAACTAACTAACCATCACGCAAGGGGCGGGCAGAGAGGCAGAGAGGACAGACCGCCAAACAACTCAATGATGGCACACACTCCTTGCCTTATTCACATTCATACTTCCTCTCATACAAGCTCTTCTTTTATTTTGACTCTTGACATGACCCGACTCAAGTATCTGATTTACTCGGTCGTGCCATGTCTTTCTCGGACGTCCCCCGACTGCTTTTACCATTCACATTTGAGTCATATATTTTCCTTACACTCCTTTCTTCGTTCATTCGCCAATGGCCAAAACATCTGATCGTCCCTTTCTTAATCTTACTCATAAGTAATAATAGGTATTCTAAATTCAAATAGATGTAAAAATATATAGTTGTCCTCTCCTAAGCTCTCTCTCGTTCAAAATAAATAAATGTAGCTTCGTTTAATCAAAAATTTGAATCTTGTGAGAGCCTTGAAGGAGTAACCATCAGTTTCTTATACCAGGGCGGGTAAGAGGTGGATTACCTCCACTGTCCTCTCCTAAGCACAAACATTTGCTTTATTGGGAGAGTGTATGAAATAGTAGGTATATTATGTTATAAAATTGTAAACCAAAAGCGTTTCAAACAATAATAAAAAAACCTTTTACCTGCATTATATAGGCTATGTAAATACCAATCAGGCTCCGTGATGGACATGGCAGTATCATAGTTAGAAGCTAAATGCACTCGGTGGTGTGGCCAAGGACGCCAGATATTGGAAAACTAACAATACGGTGCCTTAGTGCTTGTATGTTCAATAGACCATTTTGCAAATTTTACAGGAGATTTTTTTCTGTTTTTACAAGCAAGTAACATGAACATTGACAAATGTCAAAGAATACAATTTTTCACAACTCATTCTCATATCTTACATGAATATAATTTAAATAATATTAAATTAACAACAGTATTACAAAATCGCGACTTATAGGAGTTATATTAGATTTAAACTTAACATTCACAACACATGTAGATGATATAACTAATAAGGCTTTAAAGATTATATTAAATGAAAAAACACACTTTGTAAAACACCACTTTTTATTAGAATTGATATTTAACAGCCAACCAGGTTTCGCTCATCTCGAGCTTCATCAGGACTTATTATAACAACTAAAGATAATTATCTACAGATATACATCTATAAAAGAAATTATATATACATATATATATATGTCTGTAGATAATTATCTTTAGTTGTTATAATAAGCCCTGATGAAGCTCGAGATGAGAGAAACCTGGTTGGCTGTTAAATATCAATTATAATAAAGAAGTGGTGTTTTACAAAGTGTGTTTTTTCATTCAATATATAATGTTACACCACAAAGTGTTTGCTTCCTTTGATAAAGCTTTAAAGATTCTTGACTTCCTTTGTAAAACCCTAACTGATTTTAAGTCCTACATTAAAATACTCTACATTTCAATAGTTAGAAGTTTCAAAGTTATGGGAGCCAAAATGTTCAATCTCCTGACGACGTGTTCAATATCCAAAAGAATGAAATATTATTTTCCACCGATGTTCAATATCCACCTTTAAAGTAAAAACATGGGCATATTATAGCTGCATATTTCGAAAAATTAGGTTTACACATTTATTGTAATATACATGCATAAAAAATTACCAACGTCGAGATTTATTTAGAATTTATTTATTTATTGTTGTTATACGCCCATAGGGACTTTTACGGAGATTATAAAATAATATTTAAGTTATCGAGAATTGCACATACATAGAATTTATACCAAAAGTTATAAAAGTGAAAAATTTTAAAAATATACAAGTAGTTTTTGAAGAATATCTCGTAAAACCGTGAAATATTTTAAACAATATAATATTTGACAATAACATAGAACAAAATATAATATAAAACATTATAATAACACTTCAAATCGTTAAATATATTGTTATTAACTTATTTTCATGATCGGGTATAATGGACTTTTTATATTGTAAACACTTTTGAATCTTTAGTCGTTTTTATTTACAATAAACTTTATGAAACAATATTTGATCAACACTTTATAAATAACTTTAGCTGTGGCCCGGTCCCCACTTAATATCTAAAGAACTTTCCTTTAGGCCTTGGTTAATGCGAGAGAGAGTGTTTTAAGGGAACCAGACTTTTTATACCAATAAAAACATGGAAATGACCATGCAAAGAAACGACCCTGCAACAAAAGGTGTCGGTAAGCAGGATCGGTACTTTGGAGGACTCCAGATACTAATATCTACAGCCTGTATGTCGGACGAATATCTATAGCTCATATGTTGAACTAATATCTACGAACTTCAGAGTGTTGACTAATATCTACAGAGCTAAGGTCGGACGAATATCTATGACGGTCCCAGTGTTGACTAATATCTACAGAGCGTAGGTTGAACTAATCAGCTAAATTAATGTGTCCAATAGTCCGATATTAGGGATTTTTACATACATACTTACATAAATTAAGTTTTTTAAACTGCACACGCAATATTACGTTATTCCAATATGCTATACATAATTGCAAATCCAACCTCTGCCAGTGCTGTAGATATTCGTCAACACTTTGGTTCTCATAGATATTAGTCAGCAGTTTGAGCTGTAGATATTCGTACGCACTTTGGTTCTCATAGATATTAGTCAACAGTTTGAGCTGTAGATATTCGCCAACACTTTGGTTCTCATAGATATTAGTTCGATTTTGTCAGTTTTTGGAATTCCCGTAGATATTAGTAGAGGACTCCCTTTGGAGACCTCTAACGGCAGCGCTGAACGTTAAGATGCCAATATGTAATTAAAATCAATTAATTACAGTGGCCATACCATAGATTTCTCTATTAGTATTTTTTTTTCAATCAACATTATAATAACACATCAAATCATTAAATATATTATATCCACGTTACAATAATTTATAGGATTCCACAAAGTGTTGGTTTAAATTACATTTTAGATTATAAAGGGAATATGCGAATTGTATTGAAATTGATTGAAATCAATTGAAATCATGAATCATGCAAGCCATTCAACATTTCGTGTTATTGATTTATTTTCGTACTTTTTATAGAGATTTAGACAAATAAGTGTTGTGTTTATTGCAACATATTTAGGCCCCCAACAATTAAAATAATGACGAAAAGGACTATATTTGGGGACAATTTAATGAGTTGCCAGGATAATGTTTTTCAAATATAATACGGACCATGTAAGTGCCGAATTTCCTGGAATAAAAGCTACTAAGAAAGTAAATCATCTTATTAGTTGTTTTTGAAAGTTGTGGTTAGCCGTAAAAAAAGATGTTTGATAATGTACAGTAAATTTATAGACGTGGCATATTTGACATTTGGTTTACGATAGCATCAATCGTATTTTCAAATTGGTTTTAGTATCAAGGGCTTTTTATGCAAGTTATTACAACAATCGTAATGATCAGTGAATTTTAAATACCAGTGTTTCTGTATTAGTCCAGTCATTGGGGGATAAAAAAGGGCCTTTAGCTTGCAAAAGGTCATGTAGTAGCGATTTTGATATAATAAATCCCAATTTAAACAACATATTATGTTGTTTAGATTGGGACTCTAAAGAAAAAAAAAGTTTTCGACCTTGGGGGGGTCGAGCTCGAGCCGCCATCTTGGATTGAAGGTGCCAAAGTTTGTTTTTTTCTAAATAATTCCTCAACGGTTTACCTATATTTTTTATTTGAATTTTTTTTTATAAATCTAATAAATAATAACTTACAACGGTAGAAAGAAGAAAATTTTGACAAAAAATCGTTAAACTCAAGTTTTCTTGATAAATTTTGTAAGAACATATAACGCAATATCATTATAACGTATTTTCACAACACAATGTAATTCAAATTAGAGTAATTTTTCGTGTCACATAGAAGAGAGAAAGAGACGGCAACATACCGCGTGACTGCAATCCTGACTGTAGCGTTGCCAGCTCAATGCCTATTTTGCTACAGGCTAGGATCCCACTATGACAAAAACTATGTCAGCGAGTGGATGGATGCAGTCCTGGATTTGTCAATAGGCCTTATAGGCCGCGGCCTAGGCGCGGCAGAGTTCAGGGGGCGGCACTCGCTCGTTTTGGTAAGCAGTTAAGTTTGTGTACGATTATAAAAAAAGTCTCTGTGGATAGATAGAGTTTTCTATCTGTAAACCTTTAGGGACGGGACGATAATACGGGACGGGTGATTGTAGTGCGAATATTTCACAAAAATGCTTTGGCAGTGGTCCATCTTTATTGCACGCGCCGATCGAGCGTTTAAGGGGGGAAATAGGTGTAGGACGGCGTATTTTTAGTGATTTTCATGAATTTTTTTAACACTTAAGGCAGAGGTTCCCAAAGTGGGTGCCGCGGCACCCTGGGGTGCCGCGGACAGAGATCAGGGGTGCCGCGAGGCGCCCCTGATGTCTCTACTAAAAATCAAAATTTTAGATTTTCAGATTTTTAGATTTAGAAGAAGAAAATCTAATTGACCTCTCGAGCGACAGCAGCCTAAAATCAAAATTTGCTTGTTCGGATTTGACTGAGTTTTAGATATCAGTCAAAAATCAGTATCTGATTCTAAATGCAAAAATGCAAAAGCTGTAAGAGTCCTCATTCCCTTTGCTACTTCATATTTGTGCGAAGCTGGATTTTCAGCCGTTGCGGTTATAAAGAGCAAATATCGCTCGAAAATAAATGTGGAAAAAGAAATGAGAGGAGAGTAGCTATATCAAGCTTTATTCCCCGGTTTGAAAAATTGTGCAGCGAGCTGCAGGCTCACCCGTCGCACTAAACGGTTTTTGTAATTATATTTGCATTTCCTTTGTAAGTTTTCCTACCAATAAGTGTACTTATTCATTTTAAATACGAGTTGTTTTATTCAGTGGAGCAGGTAAAAATTTGGTTCGTGCTCGGGGGAGAGGGGGGGGGGGGGGGGGTGATGACCGGGGTGCCGTGAGAAAATTCAAATTTTCTAAGGGTGTCGCGACTTGGAAAATTTTGTGAACCCCTGACTTAAGGAATATATATATTATTTATACTTTGGGGTCATTTTACACGTACACAACAGTATTTTCAAATATTTTCCTCAAAAAATAACGGAGATATCAGCTGCCGCGCATTGTAAGTCGCCATCCGGCTGGACAATTTGTGTAACTCCTGGAGGTCACAATTTTCATCCGAACTCAATTTTTCAAGTTTCTTCTATTTGAACCTCCTCCTTACAAAAAAAACAAAAAATTAATATTTTTTTGAGAAATGTGAAAATTTTGTATGATTTTTTACAATTCTTTTAAGGATTTATATAATGAAACTATGTGCTGAGTTTTATAACGATTGATCAAAAACTGTAGGAGCTAGAGGTTACACGAATTCGAAAAAAGTAATTTTGAAAAAAATGTGTTTGAAAATAAGAGTGGCAGTAAAATAGTGGTAGTCCGACCGAAGGACCCTCACTCAAACGCATATAATCTTAAAATGGCGTGGTATATTGGTTTGAATTTTTCAGGATTTATTTTTGAATAGTTCTGTCATTTTTTTTACATGAGCTCCACCCAGGAGGCCCTGAGGAAAATAATTTCCCTCAGGGCCTATTTTATCTTTGTGGTTAATGTGTAGAGGGTTATTTTAAGGAGAGGAAGGATAGGAGAGTTCTGGGAAGGAAAAGGGTTTAAGGGGTGGGTAGGAATCTGGGGTTCAGTGTGTCCTGGTCATCCGCCTCCAAGACCTAGACAAACCTCACCCCATGAACCCGGGCACCCCTGCTAAATCACCAAACGTAGCAAACCACTTGGGATGACCTATGTATGGTATAGGTGTTGGTTATCCAATAAAGGTTCCCGGGGCGGCGGTACCCATTCCCACCTCCCAAATTGTTCGATTATGAAAAATAAAATTTTTAAGCCTCACACCTATTTCCCCCAAAGGAACATTCAGACCTGTGATCCCGTACGGGACCGCGGATTGCGTCGTGCGATTATGGTGCGAATATTTCACAAAAAAATGCTTGGACAGTGGGCTACCTTTATTTGGTTACTAATCGTATTTTGGAATGATATTTTGGAAAGACTAAATAAAGAGAGCGCTCAGATTCAGAGCTCATTTGTTGATGTACTGCCGGTATCTGATTTTTATGGATCTCTTCTCGAGTTTATTATACATACCAGAACAAGAAAACTATGATTATTTCGAAGAAAGTGCAATTGAAATGAGCGCACTTTAGCAATAACAGGGCGACATTAAGAGTTAGACGACCCTAAGAGAAAAAATAGGAGGATTTTTCTTTGGGAATAATTCATTCGTTTATTTTTACGTACTTAACCTATATTTGAATATTTATTTTTAAAATGGTATGTCATCTAATAAAAGCCTACAAGTGAATGATTATGATAGGTGGCAACTTCTAAGAAAGAGGAAGGGGCGGCGCAAATGAAGTGGCCTACACCAATGAAAAGTGTAAATACGGCCCTGGATGGATGAAACTACTTTATAGTGATAATGAATGTAAATCTTTAAAAAGCTGGTCTGTCAGTGCGTCTTCATCGAGTACACGGATGAAATCAACATAATGCAAAACTAAAAGACATAGCAGATGCAAGAACACGCTTTCTTGTTGCTTTGTACTGGGGTGACATGGATAAGGAAACTTTGGAAGAAGTCCGCTACCAACGATTCGCAAAGTCGACAAAAAAAATCAAATTCAATCCTGCCCCTTTGCTACCAACGAATGACGTTGCACGGTACCATGCACTTAGTACACACCATCAAATCCAAAAATGGTATGGAATCCAAAAAAATCCAGAAATCTTGGACTGGAAACGTGGCACAAATGGGCTTGTTCCAGTAAAAAAGATAACGAAACCAGTTCCCGAGACATTATTAAAATTTATTTCATGTAATTGAATATGAAAAGATTTTGTCAACGGAAGCCCAGAATCTCAGTACCACAGGCAATGAGTTAGAACATGATATTGATGACGAAGATTAAGATGTGAATATCAACCAACCGGGAACAACAAAAAAATATTATTACGCAATAGCGAGCACGTAACATTATTACGAATACTAGTCGAACTCTGTGCGGCTCAAGCGCCATTTTAAAATCTACCATCGCTGGAATATCTGTGGAATAGACCTACTGACCTTAACATTGTCGGAAGATCCCTACAGGCTGTAATAGAGGTGTTTGGAGACTGCGGCAAGAGATGTGGGTTTGCAAATCAATGAGAATAAAACTAAAATCATGATGCAAATCAGAACCCCACACAACAGAAAAGAAAGATAAAGTGAAATTTAAAGACACTTATAATTTCGAAGTGGTCTAAAAGTTTACATACCTACGGGCTCCATCTTAACAGACGGATTGCAATATTTAGAGCACAGGCGTCGGATGGGAATGCTATCCTTGTTCTACGTGTATTACAATGGAACTAGCATCATTGATCCCTTCGGCACCGGTGCATAGTCGGGAAACACGCCAAACGCGTGCCCAACATTTGTATATGGTTGACATTTGTCACATGAGAACGGGTCGTTTCTTCGACTCGTTCTTATGTTCAACAGCTCGGCTGTGGAATGATTTGCCGGCCTCTGTGTTTCCTCATTCCTACAACATGGGTCTCTTCAAGACCAATGTTAATTCCTTCCTCTCCTCAAAAAGACTCTCCACAGAGCATGCCAGATGACATAGGCCCTGAGGGAAATCATTTTCCTAAGGGCCTCCTGTGTGGAGTTAATGTAAAAAATAAAATAACGCAGGACAACGAAGACCCAGTAGAAGTAAGAAAGCGCATCACAGCCGCTAACAATACTTACTTCGCGTTGTTGCCAGTGTTCAAATCCCTCAACGTCCATATGAAAACCCCTATATTGAACAATTATTAGAACGGTCTTGGCCTATGGATGTGAGGCGGGAACACTGACAGCAAAGTCTGCGGAACAGCTGGACACCTTCGAAAGAAAGGTACTTGGAAGAATCTTAGGAGCGGTGCGAGAGGGAGAGACATGGAGAATCCGCCACAATAAAAATCTATGATATTTACCAAGCTCCCATACTCTCTATCCATCTAAGGCTCCAAAGACTAAGATGGGCCGGACATGTGCATCGAATGCGAAGCACCGAGTACCGAAGAAGGTTTTAACATGAGAGGAGGTTCTGACACCCGAGAGGTAAACGAGAGGCGGGCAGACCTAGGCTGAGGTGGGAGCATGATGTTAGATGTGAGGAATGATGCAAGAGGACTACTCCATGTCGCAGATTGGAAGACGACGGTGGAGGACAGAGGGCGGTGGAGGCTTTTGTTGAGGGAGTCCAAATATAGCAATCGATTGTAGTGCCATTGAAGAGGAAAAAGACCTACTGGGGATACCACAATAAAAAATGCGCCATTTTCTCGACCTTACGGTGGTGTGGATATGAGTACACAAAATTATTATAATTATGTAATGAATAGCCCGAAGAAATAACTAAAATTGGGAATTTTACATTTTTTAGAAAAGTATTAACATTTCCGCCACTGTAACTCGTTACTTATTAGACTTACAAAAAAAAGTTTGAAACAAAAAATATTAAAAATTTTATCGTCTTTAAGTTTGCTTTTCACAATTTGGTTGTAAGATGAACCATTGCACAATTATTTTGAAAAAAAAAACAAATTTTGGCACCTTCAATCCAAGATGGCGGCTCGAGCTCGACCCCCCCAAGGTCGAAAACTTTTTTTTTCTTAAGAGTCCAAATCTAAACAACATATATCAAAATTGCTACTACATGACCTTTTGCAAGGTAAAACTCCCCACTAACTGGTGATAAACAATACATAATAAAATGTATTATGTTAAAGCAAAAGTTACGCCTGAGCACAAAAAATTAGAACCCTGGCTAACGATGTCATTTGTATTTGCAATGAAAAAGATAATTTATTGTTATTGTATTGCACTTTGGTACAATACAATAACAGTAGCGATGAGATGTTGACATTTTACTGAATGTTTTTTTCTATATTAAAAGCTTCAAATTCTGACACCTATAGTCATTCCTCCATTAATTATTCCATACAAAATGACAACACCTGACATCTGTTGAAAGTAAATAAAGTTTTTGGTGATTGATGACGTCACATTATCCACTATAGATAAGGTGGTTTTTGGGCGATCTTGAAAAATTAAAACTTTGAAAATTATTTTAACTACTAAAACTAACTATAAAAATGAAAATAAATATGCGGTTAATTATTTTAGAAGGTCATTATTCATTTTAAAAGTAAATTAAAAAATTGGACTGGAGTTCTCTATTGGATGAACGGTTAGCAATACATTCCCCCTAATATGATGGGAGCGAAGCCGCGGATAAAAACTAGATTGTTATAAATACTTTCAGCACTTAAGAGGAAATACTAGCTGCGCTTTTCTATACAAACGTATTCCCCGTTTATCTCTCTGGATTTTGACCCTAGAGCAAAATTTTTTTTACATAATATAGATATTGACCACTAGCGTGTCGGTACGTTTTGTTTTTTTTGATAATTTACTTCTCATAGAAGTTACGACCTTCCAAAAATGAATAAAATTGCCTAATTTAAACGCCGTCAAAAAACGTTCAGTATACAAACTAAACAATGTATTTTGAAAAAAAGCAAAACGTACCGACATAGAATATTTTCTTTTAATACAGTTAGTGAAAAAAATTTTTTAAATCCGTCCAGTTTTGGAGAAGAAAAATGGGGAATACAAAACATCGATTTCGAAGATTTTATTTAGGTATTTTCGGCCCGACGTGCAGGTGTCCCTTTCGCTCATTTCTCCTGAGGGGGGCCGGGGAACGTGGGTTTTGACAAATACATACATATAATGCGAAGTAGTGATGTAAAGAATTTTATCGGTAGACTAGTGTTGTCCTTGCCCGAGTAATCGATATTTTTTATTCGTTTTTTTTCTGTTTAGTGACTCATCGCGGTATACCAATACTGACCGAGCTTTCATACTAAAATTGTGCAAAATTAAATTTTTTTATGTCAAGTACTATAATAAATTTTCAATTTGGGAGGCGTTTTAGGTACCATCGCCCCGGGAACCATTTATTGGATAACCAACACCCCCGCCACTTGGTCACCGCAAGTGGTCCTCTATGTTTGGTGACAGAGCCTGGGTTCCCGGGTTCACGGATGAGGTCTGCATGGGTTTTGGTGGCGGATAATTTTGTCCACTTACTGCGTGGCGGGCCGGATTGGGAGAAACTGGAAGAGGAAGATCTTTTAATCTCTACAGCTGGACTCTCCACCATCATTTCATACTTTTACCTACCTTTTCCCTACCCAAAACTTCCTTTCCTTCCTTATCCTAAAAATACCCTCCACACAGCTTCTCCAATGATGTCCAACAACTTCTCCAACAAAGTCCCTGAGCGATTATTTTTCCTCGGTGCCTCCAATGTGAGGTTTATGTTTTTAAAAAAAATCTGTTTCAAATTTTTAGTTGAGAGTCGCTTACATTGCCTTCAGTGATTAATTGAAATTTTTTGTTTGTAAACACTTTATTGTACAAAATTTTTTACCACTATACAATGAATTTTAAACAATTTATGATTTAGATCTTTCTCTCGCCGGTAAATTTCTTGATATGCGACCGTCAATTGTTTCTGGTAAAAGGCATTGGTGGTAGAAGTTTTTCTAACAGTGGTTCAATTTTTTGCCAGATTGAATCGTCCCTTTCAATTTTTTCATACGGCAAACCTTTAGGACTCCACACGACAAAATAACAGTATTTACGACGAGTAATGTGTAACTGGCCTTGTACTTGGTAGAAATAATTGTGATTCCGTTTTAATGTTGAAGCATTGTCTTCAATTTTACAGTTATCAATTTTTTTTGTTCAAATCCTTCTTCTGGTGACATATTTACTATACTATATGGGCATTTCACTTCAATTATAGAATCCTTGCCAAAAAGGCCATCCGGACTTGCCGCTAAAAAGTTTTTGTTTTCATCGATAAATAGTCCACAGGCGAATACCTCTAATTTTGTTTCTTTTGTAAATTGCTCAATTGCTTGGTTTTCATTTTCTTTCCCATAATTTGTGGCCATATTTCCTTTAAATGGCGAGTACAGTAGCGAGTTTAATACTCTCGCAACTGAAGTTTTTGGCCGTAGCTTACATATTTTTGTCCAAAGTTAGAAGCTGTAAGCCGCTTACGCCTTTCAATTGTCCACAAATTATTATTGCTTTGGCCCACCGTATTCCTTTCGAGTTCATCCTTATTCGATGGAGATAATTCTTTGAAAAATTCCTCTTTATCGTTTCAAATAATTCAGCTGGCATATCTGGATCTAATTCCAATTGACCATAATTTTCATCAGGCCCTGTAACTTTTTTTCTCTTTTCTGTCGTGTTTTCGTAATACCTTAGTTTTATTTTTCGACACCTCTCTATTGTCTCCTTCGAACGTCGTTTTCTTTCAATAAAATGCTTCGTGTAGTTGCCAGGACTGTGGCCTTGGATTTTTTTTGTATTCGTGAATGGGTTGTCATTTCACTATTCCACGAAGTTACTGCTCAAAAAGCTCAACTGCTGAAGTTATCCCATTTTTGTAAAATTTGCTCTTTTTCCGCCTATAAATTTGGCTATAACGTTGTTGAATTGCTCCACAGTGTTATTTGTCACGTTAATAATAAGACTTTCTGCATTTGCTATTAGAGACGACAATAATTGTTGAATATCAGTCCTGTTCCACAATCTTGAAGATCGCTTACTAAATTTGGATCATTAGTATACTTCTCCGACTTGCAATAGTATGACGAACATTTTGTATGATCACCAAAAACATGGTTTGCGGCATTTTTTTGTCCATTTTCAGATTTTTTACTTTATCACTTTGTGCCGTGTTTTCTTGCTCTTTTCTGTAATTTACTGCTCAAACTATAGCTTTTCTCATACGTAAAACGTTTGCTTCAACCTTTTTCCTTATGTGAACTGGTACAAAGCCTTTAGCGTTGTTGGTTTTTTTTCTAAGTGCTTTTATTTTATTGCAAAAATTGCGAAGTAAGTGATTTTTGCACTTTTTTTGTACTATGAAGTTGGGCCTGAAGCCTTGGGTTGAAGTTTCGCTAATATTGTCTTCATGTAATTAAATATTACAATTTAAGGTTTTATAAAGTTGAAAATAAAAATAAAAAGTTTTGAAGTTTAAAAAAATTATATATTTGTTTCCTTTATTTCAAACTGACTGTAATAAATATTTAAAAAAAATGTGTAGGTAAATCTATCTATAGGTAAAAGACCAACATTTTTTATTGAATTTTGAACGAACTAACACATCCTTTTTTGTATTTACTGCTTAAAGAAACTCAAAAATACAGGAGTACAAATCAAACCTCAGCAAGCGATATATCTAACATTTTAAACATTATTATTTACAAACACGTCAACTCACACGTATGATACACACAACACAATAAATCCATTTAGATTTAATTGTCTAATAAAATATGTAAGTGCTTTTATCTTTTTCGTTATCGTAATTTTAATTAGAAAAAAACTTAAGGTGGGCTATTTTTAAACCTTTTTTATCTCTACATATTATAAAGTAAAGTCCCCCGCGCCGTCTTTCTGTCTGTCTGTCTGTCTGTCTGTCTGTTCGCGATAAACTCGAAAACTACTGAACGGATTTTCATGCGGTTTTCACCAATAGATAGAGTGTTTCGTGAGGAAGGTTTACGTATGTAATTTGTCAAGGATTTGTGTAAATTGGTTGAAACATAACGATAATTGTTAGAAGTGTCGGAAAAATTCCAGCCGCCTGGTAGCTTTCATCGAAAACGCTGCCTAATCCTTTTGGGATATAACAAAACAACGCTTGGTGGGATATTCCTCTTTTATAGATCTACAAAAAAGTCCGCGATGGCATATATCTATCTTTTACTATACGCATTCTATCTTCTTATCTTATTATTCTTATCAATTGCATTTTAGATATAATGTGTATAGTAAGCTATCCGTAAAAGATAGATATATGCCTTCGCGGACTTTTTTGTAGATCTATAAAAGAGGAATATCCCACCATTAATTGTTTTGTTATATCCCAAAAGGATTGTGCAGCGTTTTCGATGAAAGCTACCAGGCGGCTGGACTTATTTCCGACAATTCTAACAATTATCGTTATGTTTCAACCAATTTACACAAATCATTGACAAATTGCATACTTAAACCTTCCTCACGAAATACTCTGTATATTGGTGAAAACCGCAGGAAAATCCGTTGAGTAGTTTTCGAGTTTATCGCGAATAGACAGACAGACGGCGCGGGGGACTTTATAATATGTAGAGATAGAGATAATCGGTCAAAAATACATTTTTGTTGCATATGCATTATTGAGTTTTTTTTTTAATAAGATAGGTAAGTGCCAAATTATATGAGTAGAAATTTAAGTTTTGTGGTATCATCATCATTACATAGTATAAAATGAAGTCGCTCAAAATGTATGTGCGCATAAATCTTTTAAACTACGCAACAGATTTTCATGCGGTTTTCACCAAAGATAGAGTGATTTAAGAGGAAGATTTATGTGTATAATAAATGCTTATTATAGTAGAGAAAAGCCAAGAAATTCAAATATTCAATTTAGGCAAAGGGCAGCGCGCAGCGGGCAGCTGGCGAGCGGATGGTGTGGATTTTATAAAGGTTGGGTAAATGGCGTTGTGTTTCGTTAGCCACAGCAACGTGTGGCCGGGTCTGCTAGTTATTAATAAAATAAAAACAAAATTATATGTTTATTTCGAATTATAAAATTTGAAAGCGTATTTCATCATCTCTCAAAAACAGTTTTTAGTTTTCGGATGCGTTCACAAATATTAAAGTTATTTGGAATTTATTGGAAAGCGGAAATATTTTGACTTTTCGAAAAACAGGCCCGAGGCCTGAGAGGTTAATACTAATTTTCAATAATAACTAATGTATCATAGAGAATAATCATATGTATGTATATAATAATTCGATGTAGTTGGTTTGACTGCATATTTATAAACGCAAATACAGTGAAAACTTTAAAACTACTAACCTACATAGAGTTCTAGTAAAATAATTCGTAATTTGTCGGTAATAAGCGTGAACAGAAGACATTGTTACAATACCTATCGACGATATTTATAAATAACCGACAATAGCAGACCTCGTGCGTTTAAAAATAATGGGCCCTTTTTCTGTCACACCGCAAGGCCGATTCAAAAACTTCATTAGCGACGAAATAAGTCGAAACATGCTTTATCTAAACAGAATATTGGATATGGCGGTATGAGGCGAAAGACGGTAGGCATGAGACGCAGAGGGGGCGAGAGGGTGTACAAGCCAAACACTCACGTGGTCTCACCAACACATCGATAGCTAGTTCTTTTTTGAGCGCGGTGCGATAGCGAGAATTTTTTAAAATACCTACCGTCGAGATTTCTCACCGGTGCTATTACCTCTTAATATCCTATAATTATAATAACTCGCGATTTGGTTCACGGATCAAACAAATAACAAAACCCTGCTCTATTGGATGAACTGTTAGCAATACATTCCCCCTAATACGATGGGAGCGAAGCCGCGGATAAAAACAAGATTTTTATAAATACTTTCAGTACTTAAAATCCTATAATTATAATAACTCGCGATTTGGTTCACGGATTCAACAAATAACAAAAAATTATCAAACAACAAAAAAACGAACAACAAATTGGTAGTTGTGTACCAAGTTGCTTTTATTGTAGCTCCTACAAACTACTCGCCTGTTCTCCGATCGTTGTCGATATATTTGGCCGCTTCAAAGGCTTTCTCGGGCGAGAAGAAAGAAGACTTCTACATTCACGTTAAACAATGTTTGGTACCCTTCCATATTAAAATTCCTAGAAAATAATAATAGCCGACAATAAAAATAACTTTACAACAAAATACTATAGACACATTTGTGTATGTTATTTCCCAATAGTAACTATAAACTAGGCCATTAGCTTTTGCAAACAATATTATAAACATACCTGCAACAGTAATTACAAAATTACTGAATATCAAAGGACAATGAATTCCGTAGCAATTAGGATGGGGAATTACAACAGTAAATATTTATGTATGTTAAATACATAAATATTTACCCTTGCCGCGGGATATTGAACTTTTTTTAAACTTTTATTATATTCATAACATTGAGTGCATGAAAGTTCAAATCCAAGGTATTGAACAAATAAGAACTAAAACAATATTCCGTGAGTGGATATTGGCTTTCGAAAAATGTTGAAAATAGCAGTAAAAAGTGAAAAAAAAAATATTTTTTGAGCTACTTTGGCATTCATAACTCAGTTTTGCCAAGAAAGGTCTATTGAACATACAAGAACTAGGGCAGCGAATCGTCAGAGGAAAGTACTGAAAACGCAATAATATTCGAACATGATTGGATTTATCGTTGAATTGACTAGAAGTCAAGAGCTTTCACTTAAAATGCGAAATATTGTGAAATTGCATTTACTCACTGAATGGAAAATTATTCGATTTATTATTTTATTCGATTGAAAAACTACCCGTATTGATTTAATACACAACTGAAAGCGGATTCTGCATCTTTTGTACTATCTTTTTGGAAGACGTCCTTCGTGTGTTAGCGGCGGAATTTTTGTGATTTTCTATGGATTACATACAATGGCTATTAAAACTATGCCTGTCATGTGCTGATGTCAGTCAGTTGGTGCAAATTAATTAGCTTCTTAAAACACGAATTACTATTTATTAGTTATTTTAACTGCTTACTCAGAAGCCTAATATGCGTTCATAAATGACTATTTAATTTAGTTTAATGTGTTTAATTTTTTTTAGTTAAATAAGTGAAAATGTAATTTTCTTTTAACTGGAATAAACAAAAAAATATGAATGAAACTATCCGTTTGTCGTATTATTTTGATGTTTGTCCGCGATGACATTTAATTATCAAATTTTCTCGCGATTGACATCTCTTAATGAGGATTACACGGAAAATTACTTTTTAGAGTCGGTGTCAACACAAGCACAGCGTTAAGCTTGTTAGCGCTATACGGAATACCGCATTTAATCAAGTTCGGGTTTATTACTTAGATGATGTTATATATGTAGGTATATCGGAGAAGTTGGAAGAGATTTCTACCTATTGCGAGTATTTATTTTTTGCAGCAGTCAAAAACCAATTCCGCCGGTTTTTGCTGCTAGGCTCTGCGGGCGGTTTTTGGTTAGGCTTTGCCCAGTTTGAGTGTTGGTGACCATTTTATAAATCCGATAGGAACTGGTTCCAAAAATAGTCGGTTCCCCGGATCCACTGTGCTCCGGTGATAGCAAGTGACCGGGACAAAGTAACCGCGATGGGCAATGACTTCATATGTAATTGATAGCCGCGTGGTACTATGTACAACTGCCAATTACAATAATAATCATTATTGCCGTCAATCTCTTCATATGCGGAGAGATACACAAAATTTTCAATCGGTAGTACTTTTACCTGTCAGTGGCCCTTCCTCATGCGATCTGCATACATATAGAGGCACCATCTTTCGACATTATTGGCTACTTGCTTGAATTTGGTTGTATTACAAAAGTAGCTTTTTAACAAACTTCAAGTACGTGGATGGCTTGGCATAAGGCACAGCGTCAAAGTTTTATTCTCACCCGAATCTTAAATTTCAACCGTACAGCTTATTGATATTGATATTGATGAGGTAACATATATATATATATATTTTCACGTGAATACCTTACTAAATTCCCAACTGCTCAACCGTCTGGAGCCAGGGAGACTATGGCATCCCCAATTGGTGTATGTTGTAAAGCTGGAGGGATTGGGGAGGGGATGGAGATGGGGAAGAGGAAGGTGGAGAGGTACATAACTATTCAGATTTGATAAAAGAAACAAACACAGCCTAAGTCATTTCAAGGAATATTTCAATTCTGAAAGGTGGTCTTATACCATGGTTATACTAAAAGTATCGACCAGTTCTAGAACGAGCCTCAAATATACTATTTATTATTTTAAACTCACAAGGAAGAAATCCATAATTGTGTTTATTTTGGCTAGATAATTCAGTAACCGACGAGTTCATCGAAAATCAATTCATCGAAAGCAAATTCATCGAAAACGAGTTCATCGAAACCGAGTTCATCGAAACCTAGTTCATCGAAAACGATTCCATAGGAAACGAATTCATCGAAAACCAATTCATCGAATGATCAATTCATCGAATCGCCAATTCATCGACCTATGAATTCTCTACATCCAGGTATTTTGAAATTCATCATTATTACATAGTATAAAATGAAGGCGCTTAAAATGTATGTGCGCGTTAATCTTTTAAACTACGCAACGGATTTTCATACGGTTTTCAACAATAGATAGAGTGATTCAAGAGAAATGTTTATATGTATAATAAATGTAAATTATATTAGATAAAAGCCGAGAAATTCAAAGAAAACATATTTTTGTGCGATTTAAAACGACTGGCGGGCCGTACTATAATCACTTTTGAAATTCGTTCTACGAAAGAAATTGGAAAATAGATGTCCTAGAGTAAGTAGGTATTTTTTTTTTTTTATTATTCCTTTATTTTTCCCATATTTTACAATTTATATTTACATATTTTTAAAGTCATAACAATAATGTGGGAACCCACTAAGGCGCAGCCTGTGCGTGGGTAATATAGTTAAAATAAGTTTTATTTAGTACCTAGAAAAAAAAATAAACAGTGGTATATAAAGCAAAAACAAAATTTATTTAAACAGTTCGTACAAAAATTGTATACAATAGTGTACGGTTAAATACGTGTATAGTGTAATAAATGATATACATTGTAATAATAGGTGTAAAGTTTATGAGAAAAGTGATATAAGACTAAATAAATATAGTTTTTAAAAACATAAAGTGATATAAAACTAAATAAATAGAGTTTTTACATCTGTATGGTTTAGCCATAATTTTAACTCTTTTATGTAAAGCGGAAGTTTAGTTGCAACTTGAATATTTTTTGGTAAACTATTGAAGGTATGAGGTCCAATAAAGCTGCTGTGAGTTTGCATTTGTTTTGTGTGTGTTTGGGGGGTATAGAATGCATTATTATTTCTAATGTTGATTCTGTTTACATTTTTTTCAAATTTGTTTATGTTTTTAAAGAAATATTTCATAGTTTGAAGTATAAATAGTTTACGGAGACTGAATAGTTTAGATTTTTTGTATAAATGATTCTTTATATGCTTATATGTACAGCGCCCTTGAGGTGATTTTTCACGAAAACGGCGCTTTATAAATCAGCCAAATATTATTATTATTATTATTATTAAAGCATCTGTCGAAAATGTTTTAATTCTATTATACATAACTTTGATAATATAATTTGTTGTTTGTAAAGGTTTTATAAAAGCATCAAGCGCACCACCCCATCCTATTGTTCCATACATGAGTGAAGATTGCACCAGATACGATACGATACGATACGATTGTACCCCCCGGCCAGGAGTACTCCCGTCCCGGTAAGACCGGTACACCGGGGGGCACTGATTTGTAAGGACTGGAAGACGTGCTCTAAGGATGGGTGGGAGGTTGGAATTTAATCAGCCGGTATACATGGCAACCTTATGAGCCAATCTAGGAATGTGGGATGGGCAGGAATGGGATGGGTTGAGCATTGTTTGTTTCCCCCCTTCCCCCACATAGTTCCTCCCTATCTCTGACGTTTCTTCCTTGTTCCTTTTTCCTCTTCCTCATTTCCTGTTTATTCTGCAGGGTCACTGTTGTCCGAGTCCGTTTCGTTCATGGTGTATATTTTCTGAGTTGACTCTCGAAGTTTATCTTTGTCTTTAGCTATTTCCTTCCATTCTTCCAGCGTTTTGTCAAAGTACCTCATGTCGTGCTGTAAAGAGTCATTCCACGTATAGATGGGTCTTCCAATTTTGCGTTTCCCTGCAGAGTAGTTCCAAGCTGCTGTTAATAGGTGCGACGTCTTTCGTCTTAAGATGTGCCCAAGGTATCCTAATCTGTAAGTTTTTATCTTCTTGGTTATTGTTTTACCTGCTAGTATTCGGTGTATTTTCTCTTTGGGTGCGTTCCTAGACTCTTCCAGCATTTGTTTTAGGATGTATCGTTCGTATTTACGTAATCTCGATCTATTAGATTTGGTAAGAGCGGCGGCTTTTAATCCGTATATCATTGCCGGTGCAATGGTCATGATGTAAATTAGTCTAGTTGTGTGCCAGTCTAGTTTCAACCTAACTAAGAATGGCATTATGATTTTTGTATTTTGGATCGCCTGTTTGCATCGCTTCTTGATTGTGTCTTTCCTGCTCACTGTTGAGGTTATGTAAGTTCCTAGATATTTTAGTTCTTTTTCAGGTTTCATCAGGGTTCCTCCTACGTTATACCAATGTGGTTCTGTAGCTGTTCTCATTGGATTTCGGACTAATAGTGTGGTTTTGGTTTCATTCAGGGTCAAGCCAACTGATTTCAGCAGCGGTTTCAGTTTTTCGATTATTTTACCAAGTATGTCAGTGTTATTTGCCAGTATAATTATATCATCTGCGTATGATAATATAATTGGAAGGATTATTCTGAGATCTTGATCTAGATTTAATTCATTAATTTCTTCTTCTAGGGTTCTCGGGATTTCGTCTATAAGTATTGTAAACAGCCTTGGGGAAAGGGGGCATCCCTGTTTTACTCCTCGGTTTTTTGATATTACTCTTGATTGTTGTCCGAACCAAGAAATTGACGTTTTCTCTACCATGCACGCTGTGCTTATTCTATTGGTGAGGGCATGACTTATTCTGCTTCTCAGGATCGTAACCAATTGTTGGAGGTCTACCGTATCAAAGGCCTTCTCTATATCCAGTGACATAACGTAGGTTATATGTCCCGCCCTCCATTCTTCGTCTAGGATTCTTCTTATGGTGAATATGTGGTCGTCTGTGGAACGGTTTTGCAAAAATGCCGTTTGATAGTTTCCTAACTCGTCATATTCTTCTTCTAATTTGTTTAGGAGTGCTTTCGCGTAGATTCTGTATCCAACATTGCAGATTGTGATACGTCTGTACTCTGAGATTGTTTTCGGGAATTTTGTCTTTGGAATTGGAACTTGGACTGTGTGTATCCATTCCTCCGGAATGATGTTATTGACCCACGCTTCTGCGATAATTTTAGTGATTTCTTCGATAAGCTCCGGGGGTGCTGCCTTGAACAATTCGATCACAAGCTGGTCAGTCCCCGGGACTGTTCCGCCTTTTATGCCACGAATTATGCTGGAGATTTCCTCTATCGTGGGGGGAGCTCTCAAAGGTTTGTAGTCTCTTTCTTCGATTGTATTTATTTGGGGGCCTTCGCTTTTGTCTAGTTCTTCTGTCCATTTTGACATAGGGATGAAGGGTTTCCTCTGGTTTTGTCGGGTTTTCTTTTTAAATTTACTAAAGTATTTGTATGTATACTTCATTCTTGCTGATGGTTTCAGATTACCCAGAGAACTAAAGAATGCGAAGCATTCTTTTTGCTCTTCTTCTTCCCGAATTGTGGTATAGTTTTTTCTTGCTTCTTTAAGTTTTCTGTTCGTTTCAGGGTCATGTGGATCTTTGTTTTTCCTAAACTGCGCTTTTAGTATCTGTGCTAAAGCTATCCTTCTCTCTCTAGAGAGAACTCTTTCTTTTTTCAAAGTTTCTTTTGCGGTGTGTTTCAGAATGTTTTTTACTTCCGACCATGTGCACGAGTTGGTTTCACTGTGAATCTTGTTTTTTCCCTCCATTACTTCCATGGTTTTGTTCCTCGCCGTTTCTTGAAACTTCTTTAAATCCTCTCTAGACTTGAGAAGTTCGTAGTTCCAGTCTCTGTGGTTAAATTTCTGTGATGTCGGGGTTCTTTCGTCGTTTCGCTTGACGGCGTGAGTGTTTTTCTTAGGCATTTTGGCGCGCACTTTCCTAGGCACAAGTTTTCCCCAAATCAGTTTGTGATCGGATTCGACTCTTTTTGACCATTTACCTTTGATGTACTCAAAACACTCCGCCGTGTACATTGGGGTGATTATGTGGTCGATTTGAGATTTTTTGTTCCTCGCTGCCCATGTTGTTCTAACCGATTTTCTTCCCCATGTGCTGTTGATTTTAAGGTTGTATTGTATAAGAAAATTAATTAGGAATAATCTGTTTTCGTTCGAGGCGTCGTGATAGATGTTTGGTCCCACTTTTCCGTTACATGTCTGTCTGTTAAGGTCTTTTTTACCGATTCGAGCGTTGAAGTTTCCTAGAATAATCACTCTTGCCTGCCTGGGTTTGTTTCTTATCATCTTGGCTATTTCTGCAAATGTCTCTATGTTTTTACCGTTTCCCGTGTTTGCTTGTGGCACATGTGTCGTTATTATGAACCATGATTTGTCGGAATCTATCTCATATATGTGTGCTGCGATAATATTCTCAGTTTTTCTGATAATTTTTTTAACTTCAACATTTAAATTTTTATTGATTAATATGGCCACTCCTCTGTTTGCTTTTGCCTTTCCTCCTCCGTTTAGTAGCCATTTGTAGTTGTGAGATTTGAGGGATCCGGTTGCCAGATGCGTCTCTTGCAGCCCCGCAATGCTAATATTGTTTTCCTTCAGTTCTTCGTCTATGCGATTCTTTTTTTCCTTATTCGCGGCGCCTCTGACATTCCAGGTAGCTACTGTTGTCACTGGTTGTTTATAATTTTCACACGAAAAGTTAATTTCTTGAGAGTCTCTTTGGATGACATGCCCGATGTCTATGTCGACGTTGTTGAGAACATCATAGCTGCATGTCAGTTCGATTTTTTGTTTTGGCTCTGTTGTGCACTGCATGTTTTCTGTGTGCCCTTCTTTATTATTTATTAACACACTGTCGTAATGGTTTCCTTTATAGAAGAGATTTATCGTCCCCCTCGACTCTCCTACGGTTTGGTAGATTATTGGAGGTTGATCTGGTTGGTGTATTTTGACTTGAAGTCCGTAGTACTCTGTGGCCGCTATTATAATATCTTCTCCCGCCCATGTGCCAAGCAGGTATTGTTCCCGTATGTATAGGTCTTGTTGCTCTCGTTCGGAGTAGGCTGGGTGGATTTTTCGGTGATCCGGGATGTTGTTTGCGATGGCTAAGATGTATCTTTCTTCCGACTTGTGTGATTCCACATGGAATGCCAAATCTTGGCGCACGATTTCGTGGTTGCTGGAAATCCCGATGATGTTATTAATTTGGTGTGATATTGCCCTGAAGAGACAATTTCCGTCCCTTGTCATCTTAACGGTCTCCATTGGAATGGATGGTTAGTGAAACAGAAGAGATTCCCGACTATGTGGTACATAAATATTTAGATTAATTTTATATGCCTTCATAGGATGTAATTAGCAAATGCGGGCAATACAATAACAGATGAAAACAATGTATTAATTTGCCCAACAATATCGACTCGAGTGTTCTGTCGATCCCTGTTTGTGTAATGTCTGAAATAAAAAGTTCAAAATATGTGTTATGTGGATAGTGTAATAAAAAACTGGAAAAATCTTATCTCGGTTTTGTCGCCAGAAGATTCCTCCGTTCTAGGGGGCAGGTTCCGCTGTAGTTAGCTGGCCAAGCTCTCGGAAACTCGGAAAGTGTCACTTCGTTGCTTTGTTACTCTCACTTACACTTTATGACACTTGAGTTAGAAAAATGCACTAGTCTCACTTTATTGCACTTAATTGGAAAAATGCCCTAGTCGTTATGTGATAAATTCCTCTCAATTATGCACTGGTCTGAATTACAGATCAAGCACAAAAACACAATTATGCACTGGTCTGAATTACAGATCAAACACAAAAACACAATTATGCACTGGTCTGAATTACAGATCAAACACAAAAACAATCGCACAATAAAAACTCGGAAAGAGTCACTTCGGACGCTTGTTCGCTCCCACTTTATGAACTTGAGTTAGAAAAATGCAATAGACTTGAATGAAAGTTGTGTGATTACACTGTTTTGAATTCAATAATGCTAGCAAACACAAAAACTAATTGTACAATGCTGATGTCACAAATTACATTGAAATATCTACACAGAATTGAGTTTGTAGTTTCTGGAAATTTCCAATGGAAACTTCTAGAATGTTCCAGAAACTTCTATAAACACGTGGCCGGGGGTCCCCCTCGCGGGTTACTGTCTTTCGCTATAATTACGTTTTTAGCACTTGTAACTATCTGGTTTGAGTGGAGGTTTTGTGTGTACATACGATAGGGTAGTAGAAACACTTGGACAATATTGGATTAACCGGGAATGTACTGTTCACGATATGAATTGTTTATTTCCTGCCACGTCGGCGCACGTTTTTAGGTTAGAACGCTCGGCTTGTGCCGTTGTCACAACGTAAAAAACCTCCTTTTTAAGCACTATCAGCACGATGCGAAACCAAATGTCACAATACAATCATATAGCTTCCACTAAAACACGTCTTTTGACACGTTTTCAAAGACATTCGGCCGGAATAGCCAAAGTTAGAAAAATAAATAGACGGAGCGAAATATACACATCACACCCCGAGAACGCCCGGCCGGACTCTCCTGAGTGAAGATTGCACCAGAGAAAAATAAATCATTTTCAATTTGTCAATATTCAATAATTCTTTAAGTCTGTAAAATATGTAGGTAAGGTATCTCAATTTCGAAACGGTATTATTAATTTGTGATTGCCAATTTAAATTTGTATCAATACATATACCCAAATATTTAATCTTTTCAACTTTTCCAATTTCAGAGCAAGATGAGCAAATTACTTAATTACAATTAGCATTATGAATTCTAATTTTAAGGTTTTTGGGGGGTTTGTTTTTACTGTTTTTATAAAAAGGTAGCTAAAATGTTTTATTGTAGTTTAGGAAGAGTCTATTACTATTAAGCCATGATGAGACATGTGCAATACATTTTGATGCATTTAAATAAGTTTCAAGCCAGGATTTTCCGTTTACAATTATTACTGTATCATCAGCGTAAGATACAATACTACCAGGGATTACAACATAACATAAATCATTTATATATATTAAAAACAGGATTGGGCCAAACACAGTACCCTGTGGTACTCCATTTTTTATCCTCGTTTCAGTACTATAAACATTTCCTATTTTTGTTTTTTGTTTTCTCTCTTTGAGATAGTTAGTGAGAATTTTTAGTGTATCTTTTTTGAAACCTATTTCATTAATTTTTTATGAGTATATTGTGATTTACCGCATCAAAAGCTTTTCTTAAATCTAAAAATATAGCTAGACTTTTTTATTTTTATCGACAATTTTTGTGTACAATTTTTTTGTCAAATCGAATATTGCATCTTCAGTGCTAAGTTTACTTCTGAAGCCATATTGATTTTGGGACAGAATTTTGTTTTGTTCTATGTAATTCATTACTATATTTTTGATACATTTTTCAAATATTTTTGAGAGGTTTGAAACTAAGGAGATAGGTCTGTAATTGTCTCATATGTGCGTTTCTCCTGATTTGTGAATTGGAATAATGGTGGAGATTTTAAATTGTTCTGGAAAATGTCCCTCTTTTAGTGATAAATTAAAAATATGTAGCAATGGAATTAAAATACTATGCTTTATTTTTTTTAGTGTGTTACCTGATAAACCATCAATTCCTGTAGAATTTGTTGATTTAGACTATCATATGTGTTTTACAATTTCATTTATCGTGATAGGTGAAAAATATTCTAAGGAGTTAATTGAATCGTAAGTTGAGACTAAATGCAAAGATGAGTCTACGGCTATTGTACTATAAATTTTACTAGAATATTCTAGTACTTGATCTACTACATTTGTGAAGAAGTTGGTAAAGTTTTCTGCAATGGCCGATTTGTCAGTTATAATATTGTTATTTATTTTAATCTCTTTCATGCCATTTTTTTTGTTCATTATTTCATTAATAATATTCCACGTTTTTTTGGTATCATTTTTCGCATTATCAATTTGTTCACAAAAGAATTTCTTTTTACAACTTCTTATTAACCTATTGAGTAAATTTCTATACATCAAATACTTTGTTTTCATAAAAGACATTATTCTTACGTTATTTTTTTGACAGGTTTTTTCATAGTTTAACATCTCTCTGTAAAGTTTATTCATTTGTTTAATGGACACTATTAGTCCGACAGTAATCCAAGGTTTGATTTTTTTATATTTTCTCTTAGTAATAACAATTTTGTATGTGCTTTTCGAAATATAATCTTGTAGAGTTTTGTAAAACAAATCTAGTGCTGAATGTGGGTTAGCTGTCGATCGTACATTGTCCCATTTTTCTGAATGAAGTAGATTGTTTAATGTATCATAGTTAATATTATATTTTTCTAGATTACCTGAGTTTTCTTTTAAATTAGTGGTTAAGATGGTGTGTCCATAAAATGTTGGGTAGTGGTCAGTAATGTTTGTTTGTAAAGTTGAAGATGTAGTTTTGACGTGTTTGTGTGTTTTGACAAATATGTGATCTAGAGTCGTGGAGTTATTCAAATTTTTTCTTGTTGGAGACTTTATGTATGACTGATATCCTGCATATGACAAACAATCTAAGTATTCATTTATAAAATTTGTGCTTTTACTATTTTCATTTATATTTATATTGATATCACCAGTTAATATTGCATACTTGAAGTTATTTCTGTTAGTTAATTTTAAAAGCGAATTAAGTTCTTTAGTGAAGAGAGACTCATTCAATGAAGGTGATCTATAGATAGCTAATAGAAGATAATTACAATTTTTGTGGTTAAATGTTAATTTAATTGCATTAGCTGTTTTAAAATCTAGAATTTCGTAGGCAGTTTTTTCAAGGCAATTTTTCATAAATACGGTGATTCCATCATGCCCAGTATGTTTACACTCAGATGAAATGGTAACATATCCTGGAAGGTAATAGGGGATTATCTCTTTCATCTGTGTTTCTGTTAAAATAATAATGCTAGGAAAAAAATCTAGACTATCGAGAAGGATACAGAGTTCATCGAAGTGCTTTCTTAAGCTTCTTATATTCATATTAAGAATTGAAAAATTAACATCTTTAAAGTGCTTATTTAGTTCTGTTGTGTTTTTGGAAATATAATTTTCATGCAAACAAATTTCATCAGCCATGTTAAAAGATTGAAATTATTAGCACTTGCAATATGGTTACTGGATCCTTTATTCTGAGGGAATGTCTTCTGGCTGCCTTATGTGGATGATTGGGGCTGTCTCATCTTTCCTCATCATTACATTTCCATTTTTTACCCAGATGAATTTGTAGCCAAGCCGTGAAGATTTTGCCAGGAACAGGAGGTGTTTGTTATGTTGAGTTAATTGTTCGTTTATATACACAATACTTTTATCGTCTTCGGGAAAATTAATATTTTTTGTGTACAAAACACCATATTTTCTTTTTTGGGAAATAGTTTTTTCCTTACTTTCTTTATTTTGGAAGGATACTACTACAGCAGGATACTTGTTTAATGGGTTTCTGTTTTTTATTCTGTAGATATTTGTTATTTTTGAAAATTCTGATTCGCATTTTATAGTTTCCATTATGTTGTTGCCTATTTTAGATATATTTTCATTTTCATTAAAAAGAACACCTTGTATTTCGATGTTATTTTGTTTTTGAAGTTGTTCTAGTTTGTTAATTTGTAGTTTTATTTCCTTGTTTTCCGATTGCAGCTGTTTAATCAATGTGTCTTTGTTTTTATTTCTTTCTTCGAATTCATCAATTTTGTTACAACAGAATTCTACTGATTTTGTAAGTTCTCTGAGTTCATTCTTGATCTGTTCTCTGAAAGATTTCATTGATTGTTCCGATAAATCTTCGAATTTTTTTTCCAGGAATTTTAACATCTTATTTGTATTATAGTCTTCTGGCGGCGTCTACTAATATCTACAGGAATTCCAAAAACTGAAAAAATCGAACTAATATCTATGAGAATCAAAGTTTTGACGAATATCTACAGCTCAAACTGTTGATTAATATCTATGAGAACCAAAGTGTTGACGAATATCTACAGCACTGGCAGAGGTTGGATTTGAAATTAAAAATAGCATATTGGAATAACGTAATATTGCGTATGCAGTTTAAAAAACTTAATTTATGTAAGTATGTATGTAAAAATCCCTAATATCGGACTATTGGGCACATTTAGCTGATTAGTCCAACCTACGCTCTGTAGATATTAGTTCAACATACGCTCTGTAGATATTAATCAACACTCTGAAGTTCGTAGATATTAGTTAAACATATGCGCTGTAGATATTCGTCAGACATACAGGCTGTAGATATTCGTATCTGGAGTCTAGTCTTCTTCAGATTCGCTAGATGCTGCTTTTTTTGGGGCCCTCTTTTGCTTATTCATATTAATGATTTTGATGTTCTACAATAGATGGTGTAAGCGTGCAGAGTCTTGCGCCTCGACTAATTGAAAAAAATATATATTGGTTTCACTGAGGATCGAACCTCGTTCCTGCGGACCTATGGCTCAGACGGTCGATGTCAGTGACGCTAGCCATTATACCACTCCGTTAGGTATCGGGAGCGAGGTAATATTGCTATGTTAATGGTAATATTGCTGGTATATCAACTGTCAGTTGCAGTTTACAGTTGGTTCTTAGTTGCGACAATATTCCCACAAGTTACTTCACAGTTTTTAAATCACTTTAGATTAGTAATTCCTGACTGTTTCAAATATTTAAAGTGGTAGATAGTTCACTACTGTTTCACAGTTATATAAAATCAATATCTTTTTGAATAATACCATTTAAAAACGTTGAATTTAGATAATTTTTGCAGAGCGAAATTTGACGTGCACACTGTTTGATGTAGGTACTATATTCCTTTTTATATTCCTTTTATATTATTTGATTTTCCCTTTGCAAATATCCAGTGTTGCATTGCAAGCGTTGTATAATTAGTGGAGATCGCTTACTAAATTATTAAACACGGTGTTAAGGGACGTACTTGACTTACTTTAACCAGTGATTTATTTGGAATAAAAAATGTAAATGAAATTTTGGTCTCCGGTGACTTTTTTTGGCAACTTTTTTTTTTTTCAAAAATTTTTTCTTCAAAATCAAACAAAAAAAAATTCTTCCGCATGTCGTTACTGGTCTCTCAGCCGGGTGTCCGACGAACCCCTTACCCCACCTCCAACTGCTCAACAGCTATGATTTTTTTATGTTTTTTTAGAAAAAAAAAACATAAAAAATGTCACCGGAGACCAAAATTTCATTTACATTTTTACTCCAAATAATGTCAGGAATCACTGAGTTGAAATATGAAAATTCTGAGTTGAAATATGAAAATAAAACTATCAGAACTTGGTAGTTTATTATTATAAAATTAAACCTAAATTTTTATTGTATAGTTAGCAAGTAGGAAAGGAATGCCGAGTTCTGTGAGTTTTAGTTAGTTTAGACGTACAAGAAAATCGAAAATTACTTTAACAATCAGGAACTGACTGCCTCCATGGTTGAGAGGTAGCGGATTCAAATCTCGGAGTGCGCAAGTAAAATTTTACTTGATTAATTTGTGTTATTTCAGAATATAAATATTCAGTATTAATAATTTGTAGTAACTTTTTCGGTTCGTACCAAAGTAGAAAACATTCCGAGTTTGGCCCCGGTGTAAGACCACCATTCAGAATTGAAACGTGGATTCAAATGGCTTTAGCCGTATTTAGTGACAAGAGAGAGGATTACTGACGATGCTTTAAAAGGGAGATATCATGAAACAATTACAGTTAATACACGTAAGCGATTGTTCTGAAACATTTAATAAAACACGACTCACTTCTAGGCATTTGAGTTAAGTATCATTTAAATAAGCAATGTGATTTTTTTTCATATTAATAGCATGTTAACCCTCCCGCAGCCAACTGGGGCCGAAGGTAGACCCCAAAATAACTATCCTTCTTATATCTACTTAAATACATGAAATATAATTTTAGTATTTTAGGTATTTCTGCGCAAAGGATCAATACATAATACGCCATTTAAAAAAAAATGTGAAAAAATCGTTGATCGCAGGAAAAAATATTTTGTCAAATATAGGTAGGTAATATTCCCTGCAAAAACATAAATAACAAAAAAAAATATCAAAAAAAGAAAAAGTGTTTTCTTTGGTTTAAAAGTTAAGAAAAAAAAATGGGGTCATCAGCCGACCCCCACGGTTATGGACGTCCTGTTTGGTATCTTGGCCTGTCGAAAGTTAAAAATGACCGAACTGTGCGAGCTTTTTATAATTATCTAAACATATGTACCTACTATGCATTTTTTTACAGAAGGATTATTTATGGCGTTGCTTCGTGAAATTACTATTTTCAAATAATTTTTACATATAATAAGTAAAATTATTTTATACATTAGCTCAACACAGGAGGCCCTAAAGAAAATATTTCCCCTCAAGGCCAATGTCATCTTTGGGGATGCTGTGTGGAGGGTCTTTTTAGGAAAGGAAGGAGAGGAAGTTCTGCGAAAGAATTAGGTGTGAGGGGTGGGTAGAAATCTGGGGGTCAGTGTATCCAGGAATGACGGACGTATGGATATATCCCTCCTACTGCGGTACAAAATGATGTTCCAAGAGACACCAACTGGAGAGTTCATAGGTCTCCCTCCACCAGTCTTTCCCACTGATAATTGTTTTGAGGCGATGCTTATGAAAGCATAATTAAATATTTCTGGGCAGATAAAACATTTATTGACTGTTGTTATATTCTCCAGCCCTTTGCTATAAATCACACGCATTAATGCCAACCTTTTATTCACTCATGCGTTTCAAACAAATGCATAATTTTTAATTGAAAACGATTAACAAATATCGAAGGATTAGTAAACCCAAAACTGATTTCCTGCATAACATATTTTTTGTGTGTCTAGTACTTAAAACTATGAAGTATCCCATGATCCGGGAATACTGAAAATGCTATTTAAGCGAGGACTTAGCGTTCCTCCATGTTCACTTCTATTTCTTATTACGTGCAGTCTACACGCTGCACTTTTGTTCACTTGTTCGCTAATTGACATTGTCTAATTATAAGTTTGATTATACATAAATCTTAAATAAAGATATTCTATATTAAACAACAAGTTTTCATTCCTACGCGGAACAACTTCCAACATTACCTCAAGACATCACCTACATACATCTGCGTACATCATAACTGCAGATATTGCACCTCATCACTACTCATCAATACACATCAGTAAAAGGAGAGAAATTCTCGAACACTGCTCGCTGCGAAGGAGTTAAATATTATTACGACCTCCGTAGTCCAGTGGCTAAGACTCTTGACTCACATTCCGGAGGTCGCGGGTTCGAACCCGGCATGCGCAAATAAATTTTATTTGATTAATTTGTGTTATTTCACAATTAATTCATTTAAAATAATATATAGTATATTTGCGGCATGTTCCAGAGTGGAAGATACTATCAGTATCGCCCTGGTGTAAGACCACCATTCAGAATTGAAACGTTGCTTGAAAATGGCTTTAGCCGTGTTTAGTGACCAGATCTGAATAGCCAGGTACTTCCCAACCTTCCTCTTCCCCACCTCCTTCCCCTCCCCGCTACCTTCAGCCTCACAACATACCCCAATTGGGGATGCCATAGTCTCACTGGCTCCAGACGGGAGCAGTTGAGATTCTTGTGCGGTATTCACTGTAAAAAAAAAAAAAAAATTATTTTCCTGCGTCCTCAACCGAGGGTGGTAGCAAAATTGGTGTCAGAAGTGGGATAGTTTAATCGCTATCACCGGATAGTAATCACTATCAACAGCTACGGATAGCTGATATTTCTTCACACAAGGATCTTCTGTGACGACGGAAGACTCCATCTCCAATAAGGACACGAAAGACTAGTTTGGCGGACATTCTCCTCGGAGAAATTTTTCCTCGGAAAGCTGGTGCGGCTCTCACCTGAAACCCTGTCTACCTCACGACATCGACGGAGCCTGGAGAAAGAAGAAAAGGCAACAACGTGGACCAAGGAAGCCTCGCGCAGTCCAGCGTCTACGGAGAACTCAATTCTTCAAGCAGCCAAGAATCCGATCCTGTAATTCCTGAGCTCGAGAGTCGAGATCTTCACTCCATCTTCTCTACAAAATGAATTGGGCACTACTACTTCTACTGTAAGTACATAAAAAATTTTGTCCTGTAGAAATTTTTATTCTTTGCTCCCAATTCCTCTTAGACATGTCATATTAGTGTAACCCTTCCTTCCTACTATTTGTACCGTGGACCGTGCATTAGTAAAAATATATTTCTTGTAATAAAATTTAAATATTTTCTATTTTCTTTGAATAGTCGTCATAATTTCGCGTAACAGATATTAAATTCATAAAAACGAAACGTATATAAATCGTCAATAAAAATAAAAATCATTTATAACAAATCATTCGGATAAAAATAATTAAAAATGACTACTGCTTCAGTCTCATTAACTGCAACCTCTAACGAAACAATCTTACCTTTACCTGTTTTGTTTAAATTTATAAAATCTTACGATGGAAACTGAGAAAAACTCTGCGCGTTTTTAACAAATTGTGATAGAGCAGTAGCGTTAGCGCCTAATCAACAAAATACATTACTTTCGTATATTTCAACTTCATTAGAAAGACAAGCAGAAGTTATATGCGCTAATCATGTGATTAATAATTGGACGGAACTTAAAGATCTACTTAAAAGATCATTCGGAGAACGTAAGCATTATGCACATTTATTGTTAGAACTTCAAAATTGCAAACATCGAGAGTGTTTCGCAATACATTCTTAGAATCGAAAATTGTATTAAAAACTTATTGGTATCAATCAACCAAAATAATAAAGATCCTTCAGAAATTTTAGGCAGAACAGCCAGCATTCAAGAACTCGGAATGCAAACATTTATGTACGGAACTAATCAATCAACCGCCACAATATTAAGATCAAGAAACCCCAAAGATTTAAATGAAGCTTTTACTATCTCCCTAGAAGAAGAGAGAATAAATAAATTACTAAACTCGTCCAAAACTAATTATAATAACTCAAATAAAAAATGTAAGATTTGTGGAAAATCGGGACATTCTAATTACGATTGCTATAAAAATAAAAATGATAATTTCAATAAACCTAAGGTAATGTTTGTAAGCAATAATAATTATAATAAAAATTTTACCCCAATTACCCATAATAACCAACCATTTAATCCAAATTCGGGACAATCTTTTTATAGAAAAATGTGCATGCTTTGTAATAAGCCTGGTCACGTAATAGAAGACTGCAGAACATTAAAATATAAAAATGAAAATTCTAATTCTGCAGCTCCTAATAATAATTCGTCTTCCCATCCAAGGAAATATGATTCGAAAGTGGATCATTTTAACTCCCGATCTGCAGTGGAACCCCGAGCCGGTCTACTGTAAGTCACGAGCCAGGCTCAGGAGTATATTAGAACACTCCATGCTAACTTAAAAAAAAAACAAAAATTATTTATTATAAAATAATATATATTGCAATTATATATTATTTGCCATCTCGCCATTTCCAATTACCTTTGTGGTATTATTTATATATTTATTTATAAAAGGCATTTTCATGTCTCGAACGCCATCTTATTTTATTGATCTTGGTTATTACCAAATGAAATTATTTATTATTTATTTATTAGGAAAAATACATTTTCATGTCTTGTTTTCTTGTTATTGGACAGGTGTATTCCTCATCAAGATACAGTCTTGATGAAGGTCCAATTCGTGATCAAATTTTTGATCACTTTGAGATAAATGGCTTCGGTACCGTATGAATTCGGGCAAAAAAAATCTGTAGATTCGATTGAACCTCTACTTATATAAGGAAATGTGCAAATGAAAAAAAAAGATTCTCAAAATGAGACAATTAATGAGACAAATGGTCTCGGTGCCGTATAAATTCGGACAAAATTATTGAGATGTGCTTTAGTACCGTAAAATCGGACAAAATTATTGAGATGTGCTTCAGTACCGTAAATTCGGAAAAAATTATTGAGATGTGCTTCAGTACCGTAAATTCGGACAAAATTATTGAGATAGGCTTTAACACCGTTAATTCGGGCATTCAATTCATCGCAAAAAAATCGATCGAATACCTACCTTGGAATTGTTCTAATGAAAAAATATATATATATTAAAAGAAAAGTCTCCAATGTGAGACAATTATTCACGATTTCCACGTGATGGATAGTGAAATTTTAAACCTTGGGTACGATGGTATTTTGGGGAACAACTTTTTTGAAAGCAAAAACGCTAAAATAGATTTCGAAAATAATGATTTTATAAAAAACAATTCTTCTATGAAACTACATGTTTCTGATCCTAATGAGCACTTGACTCCTATATTTACATTATCTCCTAGAACAGAAACTCTTATACAAGTTGATGTTTTATACCCTGAAATAAAAGAAGGGATAATTAATATACAAATACCTATTGAAGGTGTATATTTAGCTAACGCTATAACTAAGGTCGATGCGAACAATAAGTCGTATTGCACTATTTTAAATTCAATAAATGAATAATATGTTGATATAAACTGTATGTAACAGACGTCTCTTGAAGCATTTGCCAGATCTTGTTTACGTGAAAAATCATAGCTGGTCGCCACACGTGTTCCTTAAAAATATTAATTGCCTACCACCTGTTCAGAGAAGAGTAAACAAAATATTGACAAGTCAATTCTTGCGAAATGTTACATGAAAAACTGCAAGTGTTATTTAAAAACCAAAATACCTCGCATTATCACAAACAACAGGTGTGAAATGAGGTCAACCCATCCAAGAAAAACACTTCGTGTCTAAACTAGTTGTAACAGACGTCTTGATGTATTGGATTTTTGTTTACGTGAAACTTACACCTGCGGTCATCCAGATAAACAACAGGTGCGAAATGACGTCAACCCATGCAAGAAAAAACACTTCGTGTCAAAACAAGTTTGTTATTCACGAAACTTACACCTGCGATCATCCAGATAAACAACAGGTGCGAAATGACGTCAACCCATGCAAGAAAAACACTTCGTGTCAAAACAAGTTTGTTATTCACGAAACTTACACCTGCGGTCATCCAGATAAACAACAGGTGCGAAATGACGTCAACCCATGCAAGAAAAACACTTCGTGTCAAAACAAGTTTGTTATTCAACGAAACTTACACCTGCGGTCATCCAGATAAACAACAGGTGGCAAAATGAATAACATGTTTACGTTTTCCTTTAACACAGATGTACACTAAAATTAGTATAAAAACCGTCTGAAAAATAAATATTCATTCATTATCCAAGAAACTTCTGAGTTATTATTATCTCCCGAAACCGAAGTGACGATCGGAGTCTAGCGCCCCTATTGTTTACAGTATTTGTATGGAACAGAAAAGTGGTCTCATACACTGTATGAAAGTCTATTTAGACCCTATTCCTGAAAATGTTTACCATTTTAATCAAAATTATAATGATGACGGTAAAAAACGTAAATTAATTCGTGATCAAATATGTACCGATCACTTAAATTCGGAGGAAATTAACTCCTTATTAGATATTTGCGACAAATATAATTCTATATCTTATCTCGAAGGCGACAAACTTACGGCAACCAATGCTATTAAACATCGAATTATAACAAATACTCAAAGTCCAATACATTCAAAAAATTATGGGTACCCCGAGGAACACAAAGAAGAACTAAATAAACAAATAGACAAAATGTTAGAAGACGGAATTATCCAACCTAGTGTTTCACCATGGTCAGCTCCTATATGGGTTGTTCCTAAGAAAAACGACTCCACAGGGAAACCTAAATGGAGAATAGTCGTTGATTATCGCAAGCTAAATGACGTCTCTGTGGGCGACACCTACCCTTTACCTCATATTGTTGATATTTTAGATCAATTAGATCATTGTAGATATTTTACAACACTAGATCTTGTAAGTGGATTTCATCAAATACCTATGCACGAAGATGATATTCCAAAAACCGCTTTTTCTACTCCCAATGGACATTATGAATATACCCGTATGCCTTTTGGTCTGAAAACAGCACCTGCCACCTTCCAAAAGTTGATGAATAAGGCATTAATCGGTTTACAAGGATTATGTTGCTTTGTTTATTTAGATGACATTGCCATCTACGCAAACTCCGTAGAAGATCACGCTAAAAAACTTACAGCTATATTTCAAAGACTTTTTTATTATTTTTTTTTATTTACAAAAGGATACATAAATTATAATATATTTTTTACAATAATTAATTACATAATACATGTATATGATGTACCCCCATAAATAAGCAGGGCTTGTGTGTATGGGGGGTGTTATAGTATTGGTTCAATTTATTATTTTTTTATTCAGTTAAAATTTTCAGTGTAATTTTTCAGCAGAGTTTTAAATTTTTTTATGTTTCTGTTCATGTTTCTGATTTTTTCAGGTAGTGAATTAAAAAATTTAACTCCGAGATATTTATGATTTAACTGTCCTATTGTTTTTTTACATTTTGGAATAGGAAGTATTGATGTTTGTCTAAGATTTCTGTTATTTTTGAAGGGTGCATCTTTATTTTGAATATTATCTTTATAAATTTGTAATGTTGCGTGATAAAAGTATAACGCACTTAATTTTCTTACCTTAAATTGTTTGAATAACAGTTCGGATGAATATGCGTAGGGTTTTTTTTAAATTGTTTTTATTATTAGTTTTTGTGATATGTAAATTGTTTGTGTTTGATTTGTATATGTACCGCCCCATCCTATAATGCCGTATTGTATAATTGATTGACAGAAAGCGAAGTATGTGGTTCTAAGTAATTTTTCGTTTAAAATATCTCTTAAGCATCTAAATATATATGTTATTTTCCTTATTCTGTTGTTCAGAATATTTATGTGTGGGGACCATTTTAAACGCTGGTCTATTATTATGCCCAGGTACTTAATATCGGTCTTGCTTTCTATGTTTGTACATAATATATTGCATTTGTGGTTTTCTGTATTTGTCACAGAGTGGATTATTATGTTTAATTCTTTAGGTGTTTCTTGTTTTTTAATGGAAAATGGTAAATAATAGGTTTTTTTAGAATTTAAAGTCAACAGGTTTTCATCAAACCATAATTTTAGTGCATTGATATCTGTGTTTGCCATTTTATTTAATTCAGACCATGTGTTTGCTTTTAGTAGTAGGACTGTATCATCAGCGTAGGAGACAATGTCTCCATATTTGGAAATATGGAATATATCATTGAAATATATAATAAATAACAGTTGTCCTAAAACTGTACCTTGGGGTATTAAAAAGTCGCTATATTTTGAATCGCTGACTTGATTGAGTAATTTTACTTGTTGAGGTCTTTTATGTAAATAACTAGTTATCCATGCTAAGACTTTCCCATTAATTCCTATCGATTTTAATTTATTTATTATTTTTTTATGTGATATGCTGTCGAAAGCTTTTTTCAGGTCTATAAATATTCCGATACATTTTTTATCGGAATCTAGGGCCGTATATAAATAGTTAGTTATTTTTGCTATCGCGTCATGAGTACTTGTATTTTTTATGAAGCCGAATTGGTTATCATTAATTATTTTATTTTCTTTTAAGAATGTCCAAATTTGTTTTTTTACAATTTTCTCATATATTTTTGATATGTTTGATAGGAGGGAAATCGGGCGGTAATTTTGTGGATCTTTACGACAGTCTGTTTTATAAATGGGAGTTATAATTGCTCTTTTATAATTATTGGGAAATTCGCCACTTGTTAGACTTAGGTTTATTATATGTGTTATGGGGAGAACTAAGTATGTTTTCATCGCTTTTATTGTCTTTGCATCTATGTTATCAAAGCCGGGGGCGGAATCTCCATTTAGTTCCGAGATAGTTTTGTCAATATCGGCTTCTGTGACTGCGTGAAATTTATTTATTTGACATTGTGCTATTTGTTGTGGATTTGATATATTGGTTGTATTTATGGATTTTGCTAGGTTTTTTCCAACGTTATTAAAATAGTTATTTAAAATATTACAACATTTTTTTGTGTCATTCTCTTCGTTATATATTAATTTCCCATCTGATATTTCTGATATAAGCTTATATATTTTTTTTTATTTATTATTTCATTTATTGTTGACCATATTTTTTTATTATTGTCTTTAGCTTCTGAAATAATTTTTGAGTAATAGTCGTTTTTCGGTTTTCTAATTAGAGTAGTTAATATATTTTTATACATTTTATAATATAGTACAATTTTATTGTTAACTAGTAGCCTTTGTGTTATTTTATATATATTTTTTTTCTAATGGCTTTTATTAATCCTAGAGTAATCCAGGGTTTAATTTTCCTTGTTTTTGAATTGGGGACGATCTGTATTGTTTTTGTTGCTTTTAAAACGTGTTTAGTTAAAATGTTTTGAAACAGTAAGGCACTTTGTTTGGCGCATTTATTTTTTAAAACTTCTTCCCATTTTTCAGTAATTAATGATTTTTCTAATAATTTGTAGTCTACTTGGGAATATGAAAGATTTAATTTGGGACTCGTGTTTAGTTTTTTATTTGTCTCATGTAATATAAGACAAGCGTAGTGGTCAGTAATATTAGTTTTCCAAACAGTAGATTTAATATTTTTTATTTCATTTAAATGTATATTACACCAGATATGATCTATACATGATGGCGTTTGGTTTTTAATTTCTCGAGTGTAACTATTAATACAAGATTTATAATTGAGGTGCGTCATCATGTTAATGTAATTAATTTTTTCTATTGAGTTATGGTTTGTAGAAATGTTTATATTGAAATCACCACACAGAAAAGTAAGTATTTTCGATAATTTGCTTAGATATTCACCTAGTTCATTTATAAAGTTAGTTATGTTTGATTTGTGTGTTCTGTACACTGTTATAATTCTGTATAATTTATTTTTTAATTTTATATTTATTTTTAAACAATTTACGTGTTGTATATAAATTTCTTCAATGTTAGTAATTTCACACTCGTTGTGAACAAATATAATTATACCACTATTTTTGTTAATTGGTGTTGTTGTTGCGATGCCTTTGTAGTTGGGTAGCGCATTAATGTGTTGATCGTTATTACAGTGCGTTTCTGTTATGCACTATGCAGGCGGGAGATAAAATTAGATCATTAATATTTATCAAAAATTCATCGAGGTTTTTTGCGATGCTTCGAATGTTCATATGTAATAGCAAAAAGGGGGAACTGTTAGTAATGCACCATTTATTGACTTCTGTAATATTTTGACATATTTCTTGGTTTATTTTGTATTTTTCGTCAATTTGTTTTACTATGAAATCGGTCATTTTGAATTATAATTAATTTTTTCTTTAGCAAAGATAAGCATTTTCATTCTGTGTTTGCATTTTTCGCTGTTTGATTTGTGGTCTGTTGGAGTCGTAGTTTTAAATTTTAAATTAAGTTCTGTGCAATTAATGCATTTTGGTATTTCGTTCTTATTATTGCAGTTTTTTAAGTTATGTTCACCTACACAATGAAGGCATATTGGTTTGTTCGGTGGTTGGAGGCAACGCATTGCTGTGTGACCATATTTTTGGCAATGGTAACACTGCATTAGGGGGTTACAGTCCTCTACTTTAATTTGGTAATATCCAAGGTTTACGCTTTTTTTCATAATTAGAAGGTTTCTGAGATCTCCACTGGTTTCTAGGATTATATTTTTTTGTTGATTTTTTTTAATTGGTATGGTTCTATAACGAATTGATGGGGATAGTATACTCACACGCCAATCCCCTATGTTATATGAGAATGTCACGGGTTTCTTTTCAATAATAAGTCGAATAATTATCTGACTCCGATATATTTAAGATTTGGTTAATTATAATGCGACAATAAAATTTAAACCGTGGGTTGAACTATGAGGATAGTAACCTTCGCACACAGCAGCCAGAACCAACGAGTAATCAAGAATGATCTTTGATAAATTTTCTATTCTGACAGCGACCGGTAGAATGAGCTGGAATGTCAGTGTTGCCATTCTATAATAATATTTTTATGGCTGTTGGCTGCTGTGCTTAGGTACTATCCACATACTTCCCCCCCAGTCGATAGACGGTAGAAAGAAGAGAAATATTTAAATGTATAAACAGGAATTGTTTTTAGAATTTTTAAAACAAATAAAAATTATCTTCAATTGTTTACTAGAGCGCTCATTTATTAACTCAACATGTTTATGGAGTTTTATTGTAATTAAAGAAAACTAGACTGGGTATAGTTATCATCCAGAGTGAACCTATTATTTTAATTTTAAAGTTATTGCAAATAATTATTAAATGACTAATAACATTTATATGCTTCAGTAAACACTTGGAAAGAATTATGACAACATAAGTATTAAAGTTTGAACAACATGTTCTTGCAGTGCCAGTTGAAAAAATAATTTATTAACTTAAATATGTGTAAAAGTTTTATTAAAATCTAAATATTTGAAATGACTTGACAAAAACAATAAAAGATTCCTAACTAGGAGCGTGCTTCAACTAGTTGTTAATAGGTGAGTATACATCATTGGCAAAAAAAAATTATTTACAAAAGTTTTTGTTTGAATTTTTATAATAATGGTAGTTATGAAACCAAAATGCATGTTATAATATCTAAGTTTCCTATAAGCTAATTAATATATTAAAGTTATTTAAAAACAAAGGAACATATATGTGTACATTATACAATTAGTCATGTATTTAATATAGTATAGAAATATGTTGAACTGATTATGTAGTGAAGTCATTGTAGGTACCAAAGTAATACTTCATATTTCTATATTATAATAAATATGTAACATCACATTTGTGATACAAAAGAATACTTCACATCACTCTGAATGTGGAAAATTTTCAGTTAAATTTTTAACTATTATTTATAATAAAGTAAGTACTTGTAAGAAATTACACTTATGTTTTTTAATGTACTGTTACATAATTTAAAATTTAATACAATAAAACAACTGTCATGTGTGCATAGAAGTTGATCAATTATTTGATCATTTTACGATACTTACTAAATTTTATGATATTTAAATGCACACACAAGAATTGTTTTTGTTTTCCTTTTTTAGAAAAACGAATAAAAATTATCTTCAATTGTTTACTGGAGCGCATTTATCAACTCGACATACCAATGGAATTTATTATTATCAAAAGGAACTAGACTGGGTATGGATCGTCCAGAGTAGATCTATTATTTTCTAAAAATTATTGCAATTAATTATTAATTGACTAATAGCATTTAGTCGCTTCCGTAAACAATTGAAAAGAATTAATACATAGTATTCATATAAAGATTCAACTAAGTGTTCAGTCAGATGGTGATGTTACGGTTAAATAGATTGAAGTGGGGTAATGTATAGGTTATTAAACAGGGTTTTAATATATCAGGGTTGAAGAATTGAATGTAATGCACTGGAAGTGCTGTGTTGAGTTTTGTACCTACTATGTGATCAGTTATCATGACATTTACACCTCTTATTAAGTGGGTGTATTTAATGTTAATTATTAAGGGTTATATATATGAAGGTACACAGTTATCAGCTTTAATCCCATGGGATTTTGGACGCCAAATCTCGTAGGTATGAGATATGCTGACTGTGTCGGTAGGCATGAAAAATCTCCCATCAGAGCGTGGGCACTGTTATTTTATTCATTGTTGTGAAGCTTGGAAAATAAGAAATAAAAGAGTGGATGTAAAACAAGATTATTATATTGGAATATTAACATACCTGTGGACCATACTACGAAGAGCTAGCTAAAACCTATTACTTTTTGTGCGACGATTCCGGATGCCTAATATTGCACCGTGAGGGGCCCCTATCTCCCACACGTTGCCTCAGCGCCAGGTTTGCGAGCTTCTCCCTCCATCTTGGGTGATTATTACGTTTGAGATCACCATGCCCATGGTGTCCTCCATCATATTGGTTGGTTGCAGTAATGGAAATGTCCTCCATCAAGTTGTGAAAAGAATCGGCGGGGACTAAACGGACGGTCGTGTCCCTTTGTATTAATGAGAATCCATCTCGTCGAATGACGGATGATAAATATAATCGCAGATTACAGTAAAACTGGGTCGGTCAAGCCGCCATTATCGCACCACGGGATTCTACACTGGAATACCCGTAAATAAGAATTCTCCAGTCGCGATAACCTTGTATCGGCTGGGAATAAAAGGAAACTCGTTCACATTTTAAATAAACTTGAAAACAACCCGCCGATTGAATATTTTACATATTAAATAAATTTAAATCCACATTGTCGACTGTCGGATTCACGTCCTGCCCTAGGGACGCGAATCCAAAAAGTGAGGGGAAATCGATTATGAACCCCCTTTCTACCGAAAGTAAAACCACTCGGAGAAAAAGTGTAATTTATAAGTGGCCAGTAAAATAATTGAATTTATTACTATAGACAAATATTAACAACCCTGGGGCAATTTTGAACATTAATCAATTATTTTCATAACATTTTCCCCGTTCTCGCGTAAATGTTCGACCCCGAACATACCTATGTCCTATGCTGACTAAAAAAGCTTAACAATTGTGTTGGTCCACCGGTTCCTAAAAACAATAAATTCAAAACAGAAACATAATAGAAATAAAAACAATAATCATTGTAGTTAAATACAAAAATAGAAAGACATTGTAGAGAAAATACCATTTCAATCATTCACTTTTATATTATGCTCTGTGGCATCACTTTATCCTGTTATCGGATTATAAACACTTTTTATAATGGTTGAACAACCTTCACTTTTCACTGGATTTTCATGAAAAAGAAAACCTGCCTATACTAACTAGGTCTCACAGTTGAAAAAAAATACTAATAATAGTTGGAAAAAAAAATAAAATTATACAATGACAATACATAATTAATTGTTTTGTTTTGTTTTGCTTTGTTTTTGTACATAATACATTTTTTTAATAGTTGCATATATTTTTTTTGATTACAAGAGTTTTGATTAGTAACATATTTTTTTATTTGTTTGTGAGAGTTTTGATAAGTTACATATTTTTTTTTGTTTACAACAGTTTTGATTACGAGAGTTTTGATAAGTTACGAGACATTTTTTTTTAATAGATTTTTTTTTATGAATGAGACTTTAATTTAGTCTTATCTCAATGATGCTTGATACTTGATATGAAGAATCATGATGTATTTGAGTCATGTGTGACTATTTGAATGGGCTAGAATTTTATTGGCTCTGACGTAGAGCATAACTTACGACAATATAAAGGTGTGCACGTATTTATTTAGACTTGTTATATTTGAGAAAATAATTATGTGATTTACCATAAATCACTACAAATAGTACCGTGTGAAAAAAAACATAAAACTCGATTTCAAATAGAGTTCATGAATACTTGTTGAATGTTGTGTCAGGGTTGGTCATAAAACTCCAAGAACAACCCGAACCACTCAGGCAAGTTTCACACCACGTAGTACTTTGAGTATGCACATGGACCAGTGGCTGGCAACCCTTCCGCCTCCCGTAGGTATCCTCCATCTACAGGCAACGGATCCACTGCCCTCCTACTGACGATGTTGCACACATGTTCCCTACCTGAGTCAGCAACTCATGGCCTGATGAGCAGATAGCAAGCATCTCTCGCCCTCTGTCTGTCATGTAAGGTAAACGTAATCAACGCCGGATCGATACGTTGCGGTTGGGGTACAAGCCCACCCTTACCTTTGGAACTAATTTGGACTATTAGGAATGGTAAGTTGATCACCAGGATCCAGTTGATCAGACCGAATATACCTCCGTCAACTCCCCTCCAATGATAATAATGACATTTTGTCATTGTCCGATAATTTCTCCAAGTCTTATCACATTTCGTGAATATTGTCCTTTATTTATAAAAAGAATGATAATAAATATCACATTATTCCTTGTGTCACCGTTGACAATTGCTTGATTGTACTTAAATTCAAAAACAATTTTCAGAATTGTTATTAAAAATGATGCCTTTGATTTAAAAAGAAAAAATAAACGTTGTTATTTTTGTTGTTGTTGTTATTGTTGATGTTATTGTTGTTGTACGCTGTTGAACGTTGTTGTTGATTTGAAAAATATGCTTGATAACTTTTTGTTTCAATTTTAAAAAAAATTTGGCAACCCTGATGTTTGAAAATATTGGTTTGTGCCAACCCTGTATTTAAAATTACAACATAAAATGTTTTATTTGATAACCCTGTTTTCATTTTAAAATTAAAATATGAAATTTTATTTGAATATGTATGTACCCCATTTAAATTTAAAAAAAAATTATTCCATTGAAATTAATATGTATGTTGCTCATTTAAATGAATATTTAGAACGTCAGTTTGACATTATTTGTAAATAAACAATCAATAATATATTTGTGACAGATGTCAGCTGTAAATAACATTAATTTCGTCTCGTAACTAATTAAACATTTATAATAATAATATCCCGTATAAATGGTTTCCTAATAAAGGTTATTTTTTAAAATTGCATAAAAATACAAAATATTTGTTTTCATCATGTTATTTGACAATGTACACGGTTTGTATGAATACCGGCATAATATAATTTTATAAAGCTTGAATAATAATGTTCAAATGTATTTTGAAATGTTTGTAATACTTTTAACTAATACCGTTCAAGTAGAATGTTTTTAATATTACTGCAATGATTTGATGAATGTACGTACCTCCGTAATTATGAACAAGATGTCACTCAGTTAACAATAAATCATTATAAATATTTGCATAATTATTGATATTAACTTTATATTGTTATTTGAACTCATAATATAATTGTTTTAGAAAAATAAAACAGTTTTTCTTCCGTCTTAACTATTTAGAAATATGAAAACATAACAATGTTTTGACATATGAAAAAGTCATAGGTAAATTGAAAAGCAATAAATTGCCATAGATAATTTAAATTATTTTGAAAAATAACTACTGTTCATTGGATTAGAAAAAAATTTATAGAGTTCTATAATGCATAATATTATTGTCTATGACTAATTTCCATTTTCTAAGCATATTTTCATAAAGTGACAATCACAAATCAATTGAGGTTATGTTTGACATGTAGGTATTTGAGATTATGCACACTACATTTCAAATTAAAAACATTGAAAAAGCATTACAGGTTATAATATAAATTTGTGACCGTAATATTTTAAAAGCAAAAACAAAACAAAACATAACATAGGGCAAATTTAAAAATATGTTAAGGGCATGTTTATATAATGAAATTAATATTTCCAAGATTCCCAACAATGAAAAAAATATATCCGTTATCACCAGTTGGTCCGCCATGTTACGGTAGAAAAAGAGGATGTTGGGTGTCATGTTATGGTACTTGAATTGGGGTAGGGTTTAATGTAAGTTATTAAACAGGGTTTTAATATATCAGGGTTGAAGAATTGAATGTAATGCACTGGAAGTGCTGTGTTGAGTTTTGTACCTACTATGTGATCAGTTATCATGACATTTACACCTCTTATTAAGTGGGTGTATTTAATTTTAATTATTAAGGGTTATATATATGAAGGTACACAGTTATCAGCTTTAATCCCATGGGATTTTGGACGCCAAATCTTGTAGGTACGAGATATGCTGACTGTGTCGGTAGGCATGAAAAATCTTCCATCAGAGCGTGGGCACTGTTATTTTATTCATTGTTGTGAAGCTTGGAAAATAAGAAATAAAAGAGTGGATGTAAAACAAGATTATTATATTGGAATATTAACATACCTGTGGACCATACTATGAAGAGCTAGTTAAAACCTATTACTTTTTGTGCGACGATTCCGGATGCCTAATATTGCACCGTGAGGGGCCCCTATCTCCCACACGTTGCCTCAGCGCCAGGTTTGCGAGCTTCTCCCTCCATCTTGGGTGATTATTACGTTTGAGATCACCATGCCCATGGTGTCCTCCATCATATTGGTTGGTTGCAGTAATGGAAATGTCCTCCATCAGGTTGTGAAAAGAATCGGCGGGGACTAAACGGACGGTCGTGTCCCTTTGTATTAATGAGAATCCATCTCGTCGAATGACGGATGATAAATATAATCGCAGATTACAGTAAAACTGGGTCGGTCAAGCCGCCATTATCGCACCACGGGATTCTACACTGGAATACCCGTAAATAAGAATTCTCCAGTCGCGATAACCTTGTATCGGCTGGGAATAAAAGGAAACTCGTTCACATTTATAATAAACTTGAAAACAACCCGCCGATTGAATATTTTACATATTAAATAAATTTAAATCCACATTGTCGACTGTCGGATTCACGTCCTGCCCTAGGGACGCGAATCCAAAAAGTGAGGGGAAATCGATTATGAAGCCCCTTTCGACCGAAAGTAAAACCACTCGGAGAAAAAGTGTAATTTATAAGTGGCCAGTAAAATAATTGAATTTATTACTATAGACAAATATTAACAACCCTGGTGCAATTTTGAACATTAATCAATTATTTTCATAACAGTGAGTATCATTTTAAAATACATCTGAGTGACCATGGTTAAAATTACCAAAGGTAAAAACATTTTCACTATGCATGATTTTGAAGGATGAAAATTATCATCGGTTTGATGATGCATCATTTCTATGGCAATGAAATGCATATAATTATACTGTATTTTCACTAAGTTATTTGTAAAAATATTAAATTATGAATTATGATAAACAATAAAGCTCAAAATTTGTGTGAAATATTGTAGACTTTGTTAGTTACATAAATTTTGTTGCAAAAATTATAAAAGATCACGAAATTATATCATTGTTGAAATAAGTAGAATACATCAATGCAAGATTTACTTAAATAGTTTAGTTAATTTAATTTATTTAATTTACTATGCCTTTAGGGTATTGCCAAGTTATCATCGTAATTTGGGTAGGTTGATAGACTAGTCGAGATCGGAGTCATCTTTTGCCTTATAGATATCGTCGTTTTGACTCTGCGCTTTTCTCGTGCGTCTGTAGTATAAAGCAGTAGGGCTGTTTGTCTCTTCTGTATGAGACAGCGTGTCTGCTAGTATATTAAGATATACGGAGATGTCGGAGATGTACCTGGTGCCTGTGTTGAATTGGGCGATAAAATCGAGTTGTCTCTCTTGAATGCGAGATAGTAGCTATTCAGTTGTCCGTTGGTATTCCTGTTTCCAGTTGCCTGTTGCCTGTTGGCTGGAGCTGTGTCCAGTTGCCTGTTGCCTATTTGCTGGTGATATCAGTTGCCTGTTGCCTGTTGGCTGGAGCGTGTCCAGTTGCCTGTTGCCTGTTTGCTGTGATATCAGTTGCCTGTTTGCTGAAGCGTGTCCAGTTGCCTGTTTGCTGTTATGTCAGTTGCCTGTTTGCTGGAGCGTGTTCAGTTGCCTGTTTGCTGTGATGTCAGTTGCATGTTTGCTGAAGCGTGTCCAGTTCCTGTTTGCTGGAGCGTGTTCAGTTGCCTGTTTGCTGTTATTGCTACAAGTTTTTTGTGTTACTTGAGCATGATGGAAGGGACTGCTACTGATGATGAAATCACACATCCTTACTGTGTGGCGCCGCCGTAGTTTTTCGATTTGTCGCTTTTGTATGTGCACGGTTGTTGGCATTTGAAAGCTTTTTCTCCGAATTTGTTGTGGAAATGGCAATATCTGGTTGAATGATTTTATTATTATTACTGCGTGACCTTTGGTTTTCATGAGAAATTTTGAGATGAAGACTATGTTTGCCTCCAATCACGGCCGGTACTATAATTGCGGCGTTTTGTGAAGTGATGTGCCCGTCCATTGCTGCCGTTGTGGATCATCTTCAATTGTTTGACCTCCCCGTGTCAGTGTAGCGATTTTTTCGTGTAGATTTTGGAGTACTGAACATATGTTGGGGTCTTGATTGTAATCTAATGCTCGAAAAATTGCGCTCTCCGCCAAAGCGGGACCAGCGTGTTCCATTGTGGGTGGATTGTTGGAAGTTGATTGATTATCCGTTGGGTTCATGTTTATTATGATGATATGGCAAGAAATAGGCAGCAAGGAACAATAATATGTTTGTGAAAAAAATGTAGTGGTAGGGCAAAAATATTAAAAAATTATTTTTTTTTAAAATAAGAGTTGATTGATGTCTTCCAATTATTTTCTAAAATCCCTTACAAGAATCAATGTTGAATATGCTATACACTGGTATGGGTATTTTTTCACTTGTTTACATCATAAACTATTCCAACAAGTTAGCTCAATGCATAAAAGGCGTGAATAAAAAAGATTTCGCAAATATTCAAATGTAAGAAATGTTTAAAATTATTATGCCATACAGTTAAAAACGTTCGCATTACGCATTATAAATACATACATTATAAAAACATCGCAATATTGCATGTAAATCAATAGTTAAATATTATATAGATATAAAAGAAAAAACATGTTTGAAAAGATTAAAATTTGAATTTCCGCTGACATCTATGTGTCGATTGTAACAATTTTTAGCTAGGACCGCTGTTTTAAAATTGATCTAAGACTCGAACCATATTTGACTTGAAGGTTCAATTATTGGCAATTATCATAATTCATCACCAAAGGTAAAAGATTTTAGAAACTAAAATAATATAAAATTCAACAAGAATTTAAATTGTTAGAAGCTTTAAATGTATTTAATTACTCTGAAGCGTATTTTTAATTTACAGGTCTGCTTTTAAAAATGACCTTTTATAACAAATGATTATGCACATTTGAATTGTAACATTATTGTTTGTGACATTTTATCGAAAAAGATTTTGAAATGAGGTTATAAAACGAGATTAAATGAATCTTTGTTTAAACATTTACGTCTGCCTGGTCCATGATGCCTGATGATAGCTGGTGCCTGGAGACTTGGTGTGGCTGTAGTTAGTCGATGGCCTACCGCATGCTATCGGCACACCGGTAGAATCTGCTCTTTTGAAGCTCTGGCTGGTTGGTGATCAGGAGCCATTGATCTGCGCTGGCCTGCACCGCAAGGTTTCACTGGATGCTCAGCTCGGACTTCCGTAGATCCTTGTTTCTGAAATTGTTTTTGCACGCAGTTAATGGTCATTGAAAGAATGATATTTTTAAAATCATTAGTTGGGAATATTCGATAGATATTGATCGTAAATTTGCATAGGGATTCACAGATTATGCTTGCATCCGAATATTCGAAGTGTCTACCGATGTAATCTTACAACGGGGATATACAATTTTTAAATTTACTGAGAACATTTAATAACAAAATTGATATGAGATGTGGAATAATTATGATATTTTTTAAAAAAGGTACTTACTAAAGCTGTCTCAGGACCCTTGATTAGCCGTTGGATCCGGCTGGCTGGTGTGCAGGATTGTGACATTTTTAGAAATTTAAGTCGTGTAAAGTCGCGGGTCACCATTTATAACGAATTGATGGGGATAGTATACTCACACGCCAATCCCCTATGTTATATGAGAATGTCACGGGTTTCTTTTCAATAATAAGTCGAATAATTATCTGACTCCGATATATTTAAGATTTGGTTAATTATAATGCGACAATAAAATTTAAACCGTGGGTTGAACTATGAGGATAGTAACCTTCGCACACAGCAGCCAGAACCAACGAGTAATCAAGAATGATCTTTGATAAATTTTCTATTCTGACAGCGACCGGTAGAATGAGCTGGAATGTCAGTGTTGCCATTCTATAATAATATTTTTATGGCTGTTGGCTGCTGTGCTTAGGTACTATCCACAGTTCCTTTATATTTTATTTTGTTTGGGTCCATTTCGTATATTATTTATATATATATTCATTTTGCAGTATTAGATCTGATATTCTTCATGTGTATATTTTTCGTCGATTCTTTTAAAGATCATGCAAGGTCTTTTTTTATCAATGTTTTCAACGTGTATTCCTTCAAGTTTTAACTTTGTAATTTCATTTTTGATGTTGGCCATATCATCCGCTTTTTGTAAATTTATTATCAATTCATTTTTTGATGTCTTCCTGATGCTACTTACTCCGATTCCTAGTTTAGATATTTTGACGTTCTTCGTGATGGTTTCTTTTATGTCTTCGTTATCATTTTTAGTTTTAATTATAATAGGGTTGTTGGTTAACTTGCTGACAACAACTTAAAAATTCAACCGGATAAGTGCCATTTCATGCGAAAAGAGGTTACTTATCTAGGTCATTTAATTTTTAATGAAGGTGTTACACCTAATCCCGAAAAAATCAAAGCAGTCTCAGAATTTCCTATTCCCAGGAATCCTAAAGAAATCAAATCGTTCTTAGGTCTAGCTGGTTATTATCGAAGATTTATCGAAAACTTCAGTAAAATTACAAAACCATTAACCGGTATTTTAAAGAAAGACATAAAATTTTAATGGAAAAACGAACAACAAAATGCTTTCGATACCTTAAAAGAAAAATTAACCTCATATCCTATTCTGCAATATCCAGATGTTACGAGTGAATTCCTACTAACTACGGATGCCTCAAATTATGCAATAGGCGCAACTTTCAGGCTGTTTAACCAGTGGAGGTAATCCACCTCTTACCCGCCTTGGTATAAGTAACTGATGGTTACTCCTTCAAGGCTCTCGCAAGATTGTTAAACGAAGCTACATTTATTTATTTTGAACGAATCTAGACCTCCAGTGTCCATGCATACGTTGTTAGTAAGCAGTATGCAAGTGCTTAACAGGAAAAACAAAATGCAAAAAATAGGTTAGTAAGACAAAGATAATTAAACAGGGCAAAAGAAAAACTCATTCATGAGGCTCCATGAGGCGGCATTGCATCTGTAAAAACCCGCAAGTAATAAGGCTGTTTAACCAGCAAATCAGGATTCCGATTTCGACTGCAGCGCTCATAAAACATCAGCGATCGCGAGCGGACGCTTTTGAAACTAAATGTCGTCTCGCCGCTAGCCGTGTTTCACGTACCTACTAGGTCTTGTTTCGGTTCAGATATGGTATGGTTCAGATAAAGATGTTGGATTCTCACTTCCTGATTTTTTTCCGAAAAAGTTGTTATTTGTAATTTGTTTATCAAAGTGTGTAAACATAAATAGATGCAAGTTAAATGCGCAAACACAGTACTTTTAAGTATAAAGTAGATACTAACATGAAAAACAATTTTTATAAATTTTTTTTGCTTGTTTTAATTATATTTTAACCGACTAATATTCAGATAAGTTTTAAGATTTTCACGGCCAGAAGCATTTTCGTTGCCGAAGCCGGATCTGCCCTGATGATGGACACTGCAACGATGTCCGAAACGTTGGCTAAAGAAGGAGGTAGCGCCACACGGCACAACACCCCAAAAACATATAACGAAAAAAGACTAATATTCAGTTGGTTTGTAAGAAATGACTCATTTTGAAATATTTATTTATGTGCACAATTTTTTTTTATATTTATGTGAATACCGCACAAGAGACCCAAGTGCTCCCATCTAGAGCCAGTGAGATTATGGCATGACTATTGGGTATTTAGAGAGGCTGAAGGTGTTGGGGAGGGGAAGAGGAAGGCGAGGAATTACCTGGCTATTGAGATCTAGTCACTAAACACGGCTAAAGCCATTTCTAACAAGGTTTCAATTCTGAATGTTGGTCTTACACCAGGGCGATACTGAAAGTATCTTCCACTCTGGAACGTGACACAAATATATTATTTTTAAATGAATTAGTTGTGAAGTAACTTAAATTAATCAAATAAAATGTATTTGCCCACGCCGGGATTCAATCCCACGAACTTCGGATTGCGAGTCAAGAGCCTTACCCCTTGACCACGCTGGCCGTCAATTTTTAGTATCAGTAATTTGGAAGGCGGGTATGGTACCGCCGCCCCGGGAACCATGTATTGGATTACCAACACCTCTGCCGTAGGACACCCCAAGCGACTTAGCAGGGGGGCCAGGGTTCATGGGGCAAGATTTGTCAGGATCTCCCCATCCATCCCCATCCCCATCCCCATCCCCATCCCCATCCCCATCCCCATCCCCATCCCCATCCCCATCCCCATCCCCATCCCCATCCCCATCCCCATCCCCATCCCCATCCCCATCCCCATCCCCATCCCCATCCCCATCCCCATCCCCATCCCCATCCCCATCCCCATCCCCATCCCCATCCCCATCCCCATCCCCATCCCCATCCCCATCCCCATCCCCATCCCCATCCCCATCCCCATCCCCATCCCCATCCCCATCCCCATCCCCATCCCCATCCCCATCCCCATCCCCATCCCCATCCCCATCCCCATCCCCATCCCCATCCCCATCCCCATCCCCATCCCCATCCCCATCCCCATCCCCATCCCCATCCCCAGACATGAGGTTTTAGACACCCCACCCCCCCCCCCCCCAAAATCACGTGTATTTTTTTTAGTACAAAGTATTTAGAAATTTTCAGAATATTATCACGAAAAATAAATACACGTGATATCTCATTATACAGACGACCTCCGTAGTCCAGTGGGTAAGACTCTTGACTCTTGGTTCGAACCCGGCATGCGCAAATAAATTTTATTTGATTAATTTCTGTTATTTCACAATTAAATCATTTAAAATAATATATATAGTATATTTGCGGCATGTTCCAGAGTGGAAGATACTATTAGTATCGCCCTGGTGTAAGACCACCATTCAGAATTGAAACGTTGCTTGAAAATGGCCTTTACCGTGTTTGGTGACCAGATCTGAATAGCCAGGTGCTTCCCAACCTTCCTCTCCCCCACCTCCTTCCACCCGCCACTACCTTCAGCCTTACAACATACCCCAATCGGGGATGCCATAGTCTCACTGGCTTCAGACGGGAGCAGTTGAGATTCTTGTGCGGTATTAACTGTAAAAAAAAAAAAAAATACCCTCCCCCCCGGTGATATTTCGCGATCACCGTTCGCATCAATTACCGTTCATATCATACTTTTCCTTACAATCACCACTTTTTAAAACAATCACCATTCTTTGTAACGCATTCACCAGCTTACCCCCCAAGTCGAGCGTGCGTAAAGAAGTTTTACTTCAAAAAAAAATTTACAGCAGTTGGGACGCTTGTGCGGTATTCACAATATATGAATGGCTCACTCACGCAAAAAAAAAACACAATTTTTTGAGCAGTTGGGACTCTTGTGCGGTATTCACATAACAATTTTTTTTTTTTTTTAGGAAAATAATTTCCCTCAGGGCCTATGTCATCTTTGGGGATGCTGTGTGGAGGGTTTTTTTTAAAGGAAAGGAGAGTTCTGGGAAGGAAAAGGCTTTAAGGGGTGGGTAGGAATCTGGTGTTCAGTGTGTCCAGGTCATCCGCCTCCAAGACCTAGACAAACCTCACCCCATGAACCCGGGCACCCCTGCTAAATCACCAAACGTAGCGAACCACTTGGGGTGACCTATGGCGGAGGTGTTGGTTATCCAATAAAGGTTCCCGGGGCGGCGGTACCCATTCCCGCCTCCCAAATTGCAAACAATAATTTAGAATTAAAAAAAATCTTTTTTTCGGAGCAGTTGGGACGCTTGTGCGGTAATTTATAATAAAAAATATTATATTTATTTTTTTGGTGCAGTTGGTACTCTTGTGCGGTATTCACTTAACAATACATAATTTAAAATATTATATTATTTAGAAAAAACATTTTTTTGAGCAGTTGGGACTCTTGAGCGGTATTCACATAACAATAATTTACAATAAAAAAATTTCAAAATTATAAAAATTTTAGCACAAAAATATTCAATGAACATGAAATTTTGCGTTCGGGCAACCCTGTAGATCTTTACAAACGTGAAACAAGAAATAGTATATTTATAAATAGTATAGTTTCGTTTTCAATTTGTCATTTTAAAATGTGACGACCAAGACCGTCGCGGACACGACTTGTCCAGGCCACGATTGCGGGCCGAATGAGCTCTGAATTTTGTTTCTTTCGATCAGAAAAATGTTGGATTGCGAAGCTGTAAATTAATTAATATTATATACTTCCTAAAATTATTTTTCGATCAAAATTATTTATTATTTGTCAATAACGTCTTAGCAAAATAAGTATGTAAAAAAATCTGAGATGTATTAGTTTGTAAGTGCGCAAATAAATACACAAATGGACCAATTTTCGTCAAGAAACACATGTACGTACATATTTTTTAATGATTTTATTGAAACTAAAATTAAAATTCTAAAACAATGCGTTTGTTAGATAATGTATTGATTTATTTTACTTCATGATTATATTATTTGAAATGGGTGTGGTATAATACAAAAACTTTTTGGAAAATTTAACAAATCTGCCAACGACCTATGGAATAACCTTATTATACTAAAATTTTTAAAAAATTCTCATAATTTATTACATACGAATGCTAGATAAAAGAACAATCTTTCGAAATCCATTTATAATTTTTTGTGGAAAAGAGTCAATACATCTAAAACCTGATTTTAAATGACATATTTCTGGTTTTCTCTGGTTATGTCCTCTTAAGCCAGGGGAAAATCGGAGAAGATCTACCCATTTCGTATGCGTCTAGAACCTTAAATAGTGCCGAAGGAAATTATAGCACGTCCGAGAAGGAACTACTAGCTATTGTCTAGGCCGTAGCCCATTTTCGCCCTTATCTTTTCGGAAGAAAATTTAAAATTTACACCGATCACCGACCATTAAAGTGGTTAATGAACGTCACTAATCCCAGTAGCAAACTGTTACGTTGGCGACTGAAACTCGAAGAATACGAATACGAAATCGAATATAAGCCAGGCAGAATCAATTCTAATGCCGATTGTTTATCTCGTATTTCTATAAACATTATTACCGAAGAGGAAAATTCACCCTCTCCAGACATTATCGATCAACTGTTAAATGAACCATGTTTCGATGAAATAAATGCTGACGACTTAGAAGACTGTCTTAATAATCCATCCGCGAATAATTTAGAGATAGACAATAATTATATGGACATAAATGAAGGTATTGACAACCCTTTAGAAAATAATATAGATAATAATACGTGTGAAAATTATATAAGATTTTACGCAGATAAAAACAAGCCAAATATATTTAGCTTGAATGAACATGATTCATTCTTTATAAATAATATATCTAAAAAATGGCATATCCAACTTCAGTCGATCTAGATGACCAAAACCCTTTTTGTGCTGAAATATTATTAAATAGTTCAGACACTGACGAACTTTTAGAATTACCAAAAACACTATATGGTATTCATGAATCTAAATCTATAGATAAGAAAAAATCAAATTTTCATTGCTTTGTTAAAACTCACTATTTCGATAAAGCAACCCCTAAAGATATTTTCTTAACGCTTAAAAACTTAAGATCGAAACTAATCGAGAAACGCGTAACTGAAATTACGTTACCAAACTTTCAAAATCCTTTTGACTCTGTAACTTTTATAAAAATAAAAGAAATAATTTAATATCTTTTTAGAAACTTAAAGATTAAAATTAATATTAATCATAACAAAATTATTAATCCTTTAACCTCACAAATTCCCGTAATATTAAAGGAATGTCACGATAGCCCTATGGCTGGACACCCAGGTTTTATCAGAACCTATAATCGGATCAAAGAAAGATACCGATGGGAAAATTGAAAGATGATATTGAAAATTATGTAAAAAATTGTATCCACTGCCAGAAGAATAAAACTGACAGAAGAAATTATAAAGCTCCAATGGAAATAACGACAACTTCCACGGAAGCCTTTGAAAGAATTGCGGTCGACATAGTCGGACCACTTAGCGAAACTGCTTCAAATAATAAATATATAGTCACCTTTCAAGATGACCTTACTACATTTTCGCAAGCCTATGCGGTTAGCTCTACAGAAACAGAAACTGTTGCTGATTGCCTTGTTAAATTCTTTTCTCACTACGGAATACCTAAGTCAATCCTCACGGATCAAGGTGTTCAATTTACAAGCAACTTAATGAAAAATCTTACGAAATTATTTAAAATTAAACATTTAAAAACTATTGTGTATCACCCACAGACTAATGGAGCATTAGAACGCTCTCATTCTACTTTGAAAGATTATCTTACACATTATATAGATAACGATCAATCAAATTGGGACGATTATATCCCTTTAGCTATGTTTTCGTATAATATAAGTACACATTGTACAACCAAATTTACTCCGTACAAACTTGTCTTCGGACATAAACCTATTTTACCAAGTTCTCTGGAAAACTCTGATTCAAATCCAACGTATGAAAGTTACTTGAATCAATTAAAATATAAATTCGCTATTACTAGATCAATTGCCCGAGAAAGAATCGGACATGCTAAAGAAACTTCTAAAAAATATTACCATAGAAACGTATATAATAATACTTATAAAATTAACGACTTAGTATTACTTAAAAATACAAATAAACCGAAATCATTAAGCAAGAAGCTTACTCCTAATTGGAAAGGACCGTATAAGATCGTACAAATTCATAATAATCAAAATGTTACTATCAAATTGGAAAATAACTATCTTAAAAGATTCCATGTAAACAGAATTAAGCCATATCGAGCTTTATCACCTGTTCCAGGTACTTCAAGACAAACTTAATCTTTTCACAAGATGTCCAACCAATATCGACTGGAAATGGACTCTTCTTCGATCAAATTGGAAAACTTAAAGTATATAATGACGATTGGAAAGTTATTACTTAAATTATGAATATTAGTACTTTTCCTAGACAGATACAAATCCTAGATGCTAATTATGCTTTAACGAAAAGCACTTGTTCAAAATAATCATATCATATATTATATATAATACAAATTTCTTAGGTACTTAAATTTCAAACTCAAAATTCCAATAGAAAACATTAATTATTTAAGTTTAATGAATCGACTAAATTTAATTACGCTGTCTGACAGAAGAATCATTTCAGACCTAATTTTATTGTACAGAATTATGAACAACCTAATTGACAGTCCTGCCATCGTTTCTACTATTAAACTTCTTGTACCGACAAGGAATACTAGACAAAATATAACATTCTTTTGCAACACATCCACAACTAACTATCAATCACACTCACTTACCAATAGGATGCATTATTTAGGCAACAAGTTTGGTGGTATTGTAGATGTATTTGCTGATTCCCTTTACATTCTAAAATGCAATTTAAACCAACACTTTGTTGAATCCTACAAATTATTGTAACATGGGTATAATATATTTAACGATTTGATTTGTTATTGTAATGTTTATATTATATTTTGTTCTATGTTATTGTTAAATATTACATTGTTTAAAATATTTCACGGGTTTTCACAAGATTATACAAGTGGTTTTTTTTTCTTTAAAAACTACTTGTATATTCTTAAAAGTTTTTTCACTTTTATAACTTTTGGTATAAATTCTATGTATGTGTTATCCTAGATATCTTAAATATTATTTTCTAATCTATGTAAAAGCCCCCACGGGCGTATAACAACAATAAATAAATAAATAAATAAATAAATATCCCTAACGATAATTGCAAAGATCTTTTAAAACCAGTCTTAAATATTATAAAATGTAAAATTAAATATGAATCAATAACACATCTTGTCTCCAACAAACGCTCAAAACGCGGTTTGATAGATGGTGTTGGAAAACTATTCAAAGCTGTTTTCGGAACACTAGATTCTGAAGATGCACAATATTATGATGATGCAATCGAACGCATCATGTCTGATGATAAAGAAATTTATAATCTTATGAAAGATCAATTACAAGTCACTAAATCAACTCTGACTAATTTCAATACTTCACTTGCTAAACTAAACTATGATGAATATACTATGAATAAAAACATTGTAAAAATAAATAATTACTTTAAAGAAGACCACGATAAAAATAATTTACAAGAAATTAAAAACGTACTTATTTCTCAAACAAACTCCTTATACAACAAAATACTTTTATGATCAAATTGATTCTTTAATTAATGCTATTTTATTTTCTAAACAAGGAATATTGCATCCAGATATTATACTCCTCAACAATTATATTTCGAACTTAACTCGAATATTAAAAATTTACCAAGCGGAAAAGAATTCCCCTTGAGTTTGAAACTTGAAAATATTCATGCCTTAATTGACGTATTAGAATTAATTTCATATTATATTGACGGTAAACTTATCTTCATAACAAAGTTACCTTTGGTTACATCACAAGAATATAACCTTTTCCATGTAGTACCTCTACCTGTACCAAATATTTATATCCCAAATAACTTTTCCTTGATTATTCCTAAACATAAATACTTAGCTATTACAAAGGACAAATCTTTTTATGTATACTTTGATAATCTTAAGAATAATTGTAAAACTATTACTAATGAAAATTTTATATGTAAGGATCTAGATGTTTTATCAACTTTATCTGATCCAATATGCGAGACGATTTCGGGGGTTTAGGATCACAGGGGCCTATTTACAAAAACATAGTTTTGAGATAAACGCAATTTTAATTGAGAAAAACTCAGAAAATAAAAGGAATTTAAGCAAACAAAAAATATTTGTCAACGAATATATTATCACACTTTTTGAAAAACATACTTTTAAGTAATTATTAAAGACTTGTGATGATTAAAAAAATATATTTATGAAAAACGACTGAGATATGTCTTTGTGTTCCTAACTATACAGCAATACTTGACAAGAGAGTTAGGATCATAGGGGCATATCTACAGTTTCGATACCTTGAAACTCCGAAATTATAACACATACTACTTACTAATACTTTTTTTTATCAATAAACATATATCGTCACGTATCGTCACGTTTCATAAATTACATATTTTACAGAAAAAAAATTTTTTGGCAACTAAAAATATAAAATTATAAAAATTGCCGGATTGCCTTTGTGTTCCTTAATATTCAGCAATACTTTAACACGGGGTGATTTAGATCACAGGGGCTTTTCTACAAAAACATAGTTTTGAGATGAAGATTCCTACCCACCCCTCATAGCTTTTTCCTTCCCAAAACTAACTATCCTTCCCTTCCTCAAAAACACCCTCTACATAGGAATCCCCTAAGATGACTTAGAACCTGAGGAAAATTATTTTCCTCAGGGACTCCTGTGTGGAGTTAATGTAAAAAAATAGGTACTTATAATGAAACATTCTGAAATTTAGATATTTTATTGATGACTTCCATATATTTATTGGAGATGGATTCCGGAACGCCTCTTATTTCAATATTACATATTTGTTGCATGTATTCAAGTCTGTTCTATCCTGCCATCTTGTTGTGATACTGTATTTGATAAAATGGTATTTTGGTTTTTAGATCAAATCACACTATCATCATCACTATGTCATCTTAAGGAATGCTGTGTGGAGGTTATTTTAAGGAAAAGAAGGAGATGAAGTTCTGGAAAGGAAATAGATATTAGGGATGGGTAGGAATCTGGGGTTCAGTGTATCCAGGCGTAACGATTCATCCCTTCAACCGTGGAGCAACGCGATGGGTCGAGAGATTCAAAGTATAGAAGATCTACAGTCTCTCGTCTAGGATGAACGAAGTATGTATGAAGAATGAGTTAATGATGAATGTAAGTAAGTCTAAAGTCATGTGTTTGAAAGAGAGAATACGAAAACAATGTGCAATATAGTTGTGAATGATGAATATTTGGAGCAGGTGGATGAGTTTGTGTATTTGGGAAGTATGCTTACGAGAGATGGGAAGGCTGATAGAGATATTGAAAGAGGGGTGAATGCAGGTAACTCTAATAATGGAGTACTGGTACCTACCCTGATATATCGCAGTGAGTTATGGAACTGGCAGAGAAATGATGAAAGTAGACTGAATGCTGTAGAATGAGATCCCTTAGGCGTATGTGTGGTAAAACCATGTACGATCGTGTGAGAAACGTGGAGATCCGCAAAGAATGCAAGGCTGATGTAAGCCTAATGAGTAAGATTGAGAAAGGAACGCTCTGATGGTTTGGGCATGTAGAGCAAATGAACGAGGGAAGGAGTGTAAGGAGAATATATAACGCAAATGGTAGAAGAAGTCGGGGATGCCCAAGAAAGACATGGCACGACCAAGTGAATCAGATACTTGAGTGGGACCATGTCAAGAGTCAGAATAATAGAAAAGCATGTATGAGACGATGTATGAATGTGAACGAGGCAAGAAATGTGTGCCAAGACCGAGTTGTTTGGCGGTCCGTCCTCTCTGCCTACCCCTGCGGAGAAACGGCGAGATGGTTAGTTAGTTAAATTATGAATAATAATAATTAACTATTTATTTGGACAGCCCTATTTCGTGTGTAACTTGACACTCGCTTTTGAAAAATAAAATAATATTATGACGGATAATATACATGCCTTCTTCGAAAAAGTAAGACAACACGGAAATTTTTATATTGTAAAAGCACTGATGGGGATGGGCTTTTACAAAATGTTTAATTTTTACATGGTTTTACTGCCACATACAGAGATATCGAAAAATATTATACAGTTAGGTACAGTTCTGAATCTCAACCATTTAATAGTAATAATTGGATGATTTGTATAATGCCGTATTGGTGAAAAATCACCCCTAGGGCGCTGGTTCACTTGATTGTGCCATTCTCCCCCCGACTTCTTCTACCATACACATTCACCTCGTTCCTTCCCCTTATACTCTTTTTTTCATTCATCTGCTCCATAATGCATTCATAATTAAATAAACTAAGTAAAAATGGTCAAAAGGAATAAAACTTCCGAATAATAAAAGCTAATTGAAAATAATTAAAGTTTCATTTATTATTGTTTACAAGTAATGGGAGTTATGCCTACCAAAGTTATCGCCAAATCAACAATTTTTGGCGGTACGCATATAATTAAAATCATTAAAAATATCAAGCAGAACTTAATAAACAGTAATTGATTTCAATGATAACATTAAAAATATTTTTGGAAATGGGCTTTCGAAAAATATTTTTAATGTTATTTTTGTTGGTATAAAAATAAAAATAAAAGCAGTTAAAAATTGATTCGTAAAACTGAGTGATCACTGTATTCATATTTGGGTCTACGGATATTATTTTTTGCACACAAACAAGGCAAAACGTAGGAAGGTACAAGTATATGACAGTCCGTATCCTGGACACTATCGTTTTAAAATATATCTTTTTGACAAGATTCATTCACTTTCCCCGTCCAAATTCAGTGGTCGAATTTCTTTCCCCCAGAGTATACGTATTCTATACAAAAACCAACACATGCATGTATTCTTAATCAGTGCCGTAAATAGGGCGGTGCCACCGGTGCCCAGGCACAGGGCGTAGACTTTGGGGGGGCGCAAGAATGGCCAAACTAGGCAGGACTATTATTTTTTCGTTTTGCTCCTGATTGCTCCTGATAAGTTCCCGGCCCCACTGTGCCCCTAGTGCTCGATTCCAACACATACGTACCTACATGCCAGTAACATCAAAAACATCTGTTCAATTAGACAAAACATCGCGCTCATTTTTTGGCAGCGCAAAAGCGTACTTGTGTTTAGTGTTTAAAGAGTCAAGTTGAAACGACTACATTATTTGATAAATGTGACCGTTGTTCAAGTATGGGTCTTCTTAAAGATTGTCCAAGTAGATTTAAAAGAGATGTTTCCCAATGCAGTAGTCGCTATAAAGATTTTTTAACAGTGCCATTGGCTGTAACTTACCTCGATGACACACAGGGAGTTTACAAGCTACTATCTGGGAAATTCACTATCTGTTAGTAAACTCGCCCAGTGTCGTCGTGTTACTTGCTAACTAGCAGCGACTAGCAGATTGTTGACAATCTACGAAAAAAAGTTGAAAATTCGTCAACTTTACTCGCCTACACGCTTGCTCCGCTTGCTCGTGATTGGTTTATTTATGTTTCCAACATAGCTTCCGATATCCAGCTGATTTCGACTGTCAAACATCTGAAGAATTAGTTCACGCAGGCTTCGTTATTCTTGTTACTGGCGCTAGCAGCGGCCTCAGTTTCCTACGCATCTGAGCGAGTGGACAGTTTTGTGTGTCATCATGACAATCTCACTCGCCGATTTACCCGCTTTTAAACGTAGTAGATAGTGGCTTGTAAACTCGCCGCATGTCATCGAGGCTTAAGCTCAAATTAATAAAAACTTACTTGCGCTCGATGATTGGCCAAGAAAGGTTGACCAGCCTAGTGATTTTGTCGGATGAACGCGACATAGGACGGTAGGTACCTGTCGTATGAAAAGGTTATCAACGATTTCGCAATGAAGATATGTTTTTAAATATTGAAAAATGTTACATTATTACTTTTACTCGTAACAGAAGACGAAAGGATTATGCATATTCCATTAATAATGTTCTATTAAATGCAGTCACCACTATAAGAGATCTAGGAATCACTCTTGATTCAAAGTTTATGTTTGATGTACACATCAGTAAAATTATAAGTAAATCATTGAAAATGATTGGATTCATCCATAGAATATCAAAACCATTTAAATACCCCCAATCCATTATAACCTTGTACAACTCGTTGGTCAGAAGTAATTTGGAATATGGGAGTGTTATCTGGAATCCACATTATTTAAAATATTCTAAAACAATTGAATCTGTGCAAAAAAAATTCCTAAGACTGCTATCATTTAAACTTGGATTTAATGCCATACTCCAATCCTATGAGGAACGATTACAACACTTTAATTTTACAACATTGGAAAAAAGAAGACAATTTGCTGACTTAATATGTTTATATAAAATTATTCATGATAAACTTTTAACCACTCATTGTCTGAGCAACATACATATTAAAGTTCCTAATTGACGTAACTTAAGAAGTCAAAATATATTCCATATTGAAATATTTAATAACAATATTGCATACTTCAATCCACTGTCTCGAATGTGTCGTTTGTACAACACAATTGAATGTGACCTTATCTTCGCAAACAGTCTCGAATATTTTAAAAAACAAATTAAAAATCTTCTACCATGATATGTCATGGAAGAAGATTTTTAATTATTGTTAATTGATGATATGTCAGGATTAATGATATGTCACGATTGTTAATTGCTTTATTATTATGTCTTTTCTTTATTTTAACTTTATTATCCTTTCCAGAAACGTTTCTTTCTCTGTACACTTACCATGTTTTAAATTTCATGTCTTATATTTCTTTTTTATTATTATTATTATTTCTGTTTTCTTTTCACTACTAGCATCTCCGTCTAGCAACAACTAAACCTTAATTACGCATGCTGTGAACATTTCTAATTGGAGTGTTAATATCAGTTCATATTCCAACGTAATAATATTAATGCAATAATTTGTTAACACTCTGTAAATGTTTCAAACAATAAATAAATAAATAAATAAAAGAAAGCGCAAAAAGTAAATCTTTAAAAAAGTTTATGGCTTGCTTTAAATCTTTACTAAGTATCTGAACTTATTCATTTGTGGTCTCATTCATTCGTGTATTGTGTAGTTGTGAATTGTGAATAATCTTTGCAAATATTTTCCAATAAACGTTTTTTCACCAATTCATACTTAAACGCAATTTATATTATGCTACCTTCCTTATTGAATACTCTACCATACCATGAACTTAAAATTAAATTAATTTACAGTTTACTGAAACTTTGCAGGGTATTTTATTATACATAGAAGTATGAAGACCAAAGTGGCCTAAAAATTAAATCTTAAGCATCAGGGTGGGCAACGCATTTGCACTGGTGAACTTGCGTTTGAGTTTTAGAGAGTGAGACACAGTGGGTGGTATAAAAGACGAAGGGTCCACGTAAATAGGGCGCAGTTATAGAAGCTTGCACAGGGCGCAGAAAAGGCTATTTACGGCACTGTTCTTATTACTACTTTACAGAACAGAGCGTCACGAAAGAACCTCTTGTGGCGACTGACTTTCGCGTAATGAAGAGCAGTTGGAAATGGAATCGCTTTTATCTGTTTTGGGTACAGATAAAAATGGAATATTACACAATAAATCACAAAATTATTTTTATTTAATTATCAGTTTGTATAGTTTAAATATTGTTTTAATAGACATTATTTTTATTTTTTTCAAATACTTGTTTTTTAATACATAAAATCGATTTCAAAGTACATCGATTTACGTAGTTTTTAAAAACAATTTTACCTCATTATTTACGCATTTTATAAAAAAATATAAATGTGGGGGTATAGGTTGATATGTGTCCTATAACAAAATATTTTTAAATATTTTTTTTATTTTCGTATATGACGACAGATGGAAAAAAATCAGTGGTACATTGACGATTTTTTGAAAACTGATCTTTTATAAACAGTTATAAAGTAAGAAAAATATTTTTTTTTAATATTTAATTTAAACTTGGGGCATCGACAATGCATGTATCTAAAAAAGTAGTGACAAACTTTTTTTTGAGGTGCTATTATCGACACAGATGAGTTCGAAAATACGCAATAATCTGCAAAAATACGAAAAAAAAATTAAATCTTGGAAAATCCCTCGCGGGCTCTTAAGACAGGGGATTCATCAAATGCACCGCCCTTTTCTGCACAGTCAAGAATTTGTTTCAGGTATTTTATGGCTCCAGACCAAAGGTGGCTGCCAAATTCAACCGTGGGGTTATTCGTACATAGTTAGAATTTGTGTATTATCCGCAGTATTTGGTGGCCCTATACAGTACACCCTGTTTCTGAGAGGGTGTACTTGACACTTGTACTTGAAACTTGACTTTGACTTCGATGTAGCCGCCATTCCTGAGCTGGTCATTTAGAGTAACACCAGCATATCAATGGAAAGCTTATTGGGAAGATAGCTTCCACTGGCAGAATAATACCCACTGTTCAAAAATCCTTCAAACCTTTAACATTTTCCACTGTAAATGGTATTGCAGCATTATATTGACCGGTCAGTAGCTGAGTTGGCATTACGTCTGGATTTCTGGATCCAATCCATGAGTAGTAAGTTTAATTCCTCGGCGATGTCCTCCATCACGACACAAGCAATACTTTCCCATTACTGTGATGGTAGTGGGAGTCTTTAAAATATTATCAGTTTATTCGTAAACCAGAAATGTTTGTCTTTCTTTTTAAAAAAGAAAGAAAAAAGATAAAATTCTTCAAATTCATAGAAGGGTTCTAAATGCTTCATCAAAATTATATGAAAAATCGATCACGTGTGGATTATTTGTTCGGTACCTATTGAAACTATTTGATAATCAACCAATTAACGTTATGTTCTTCCCTGAATAACAAGTGTTAGATCAGTGTGACGCTACTAATAAGATTTTTGTTTAATGTCACAAAGGCATAACAGGCGATATGCCCCTGTGCTTCTAATTTTATGTCTAAATTTCTAGATTTGCGCATCATTATCTCTTAAACGGCTGTATATTCGAGAAAGATCTTCGTGTCACTAATAGATACGATTATAACATTACCGAAACCAAGCTTAACCCAAAACACCAATTTTTGTAGTTAGGCCCCTGTGATCCTAAACCCCCGATTTTATTGTCTGCTTATATTAATGTTATACCTAATGAATGTTTTAGTAGAATTATTAAAGGCAACATACTTCTATGGCAGCCTATAAGAAACAACAAATGGATATTTACTTATTCACATCCATCTAAAATAACTATTGATTGCAAAGATAAAAATAATATTTTTGGCATTAAATTATTCCACACTGGAATATTAACTTTAAATAATAATTGCAGAGCCTATGCTGGTCTCACTCAATTAATTGCAAAAAGCAATCTTATTACTGAATATGTAAACCCTGTTTCAACTTTAAATATTGTCGATGACAATTGTTGTAACATGAAAAAATATAATGAAACTCTAAATGAACTTGAAGCTATAAATTTAATTAATTTGCAACATGATGACCTTAATTTGGCATCTCATAAAATCGATCAATTTAATGATGATCTTAAATCATATAATTCAAGACCACTTACGGTTAGACATTCATCAAAATTTCAAATTGTTATGTATACATTATTCACTTTTGTAACTATGTTTATAATTTACAAATTATTGAAATGTTGTAGATTTTTTAGAATACTTAATTCTTATTTTTCAAATGATGACAATGATAATAATGATAATAAATGTTGTGTAAAGATATACAATCAATGTAATAATAACTAGACGATCCACTACAAGGATCCAACCAAGAATGACATTCAGAAATTCAGATGGGTTAAATTGCGAAAACCAAGATATACCTCTAAAAGAGTTAACTTCGAATGAAAATATTTCAAAATATAATTACAGCAACTAACTTAAAAAATGTTGCTTTAATTTTTAAGGGGGGAGGTTTGTTATATTCCCCAGCCCTTTGCTATAAATCACGCGCATTAATGTCAACCTTTTACGCACTCATGCGTTTCAAACAAATACATTATTTTTAATTACGTGCAGTCTACACGCTGCACTTTTGTTCACTTGTTCGCTAATTGACATTGTCTAATTATTAGTCGATTATACTTAAATCTTCAATAAAGTTATTCTATATTAATCAACAAGTTATCATTCCTACGCGGAACTACTTCCAACATTACCTCAAGACATCACCTACATACATCTGCATACATCATAACTGCAGATATTGCACCTCATCACTACACATCAGTAAAAGGAGAGAAATTCTCGAACACCGCTCGCTGCGCAGGAGTTAAATATTATTTTCCTGCGTCCTCAACCGAGGGTCGTAGCACTGTCAACGCCGGTCGGGCTTCTTTACGTCTGTAAGCGTTTGATTTTTTTTATATCCCATTAGGTATTTTAAATTATTTTATACCTACGCTCCGATATTATGAGCGTTTTTCCTCGCTTTATTTTCCTTCAGAAAGTTCCTGGCCATAAATTGATAAATATTTGTACTTCAGAAATAAGTCATCATTCTTGAATCGAAATGAAAAAACTGACTACCGATGTCAGATTGGTAACACTTCGACGTTAACATATTCATTTCCTCTCCTCAAAAAGACCCCCTATACGACAAACTTGAAGATAACAAAGGCCCTGAGGAAAATTATGTTCCCCTGTGCAGTTAATATATAAAGATACACTAACAAGAAACGAATACGCGGTCGTTTTATACGTGTACACCTATTTTAAATGTTTTATTTTTTCATAATTTAGAGTACCAAATGTCTAAATAGTATTTTTTTTAAACAAGTTTTTCAAACTTTACAATTTTTGGTAAATATCGGTTCGGATTGGCCACGCTTATTACGAATAATTTTTAGAAAAAAACTTTAGATTCGCCTTAATTACTATAAAAGGAAACTTTTTGGCTTTGGGGCGGCGGAAAATAATGCATTTTAATTTTCAATTGCATAAAACCAAAATTCACTTCGCGAATCGACACAGCGAAAATCCGCGGCCGTAGCTGTCACTGTTATGGACTGTAGCTGACTTCGTGGGATAAAGCGCGTAAATATGAAATTTCTCTAGCGGGCTTGTTTGTGTAACATGGTTTGTGATACAAAAGAATGTGCCCCTTTATAACGCCTACTCGCGTCAACGCAAGAAAAACATCCCAGTTTTCAAGTGGTTTAGCGGCTACGCTAGGTTTGTGCAACATGGTTTGTGATTCGCGGTATTTCATGCAGGTATCCAATAAATTAAGGAGTATGGGTATAACCGGGAACTTTCTTAAATGGGTAGAGAGTTATTTAACAAATAGGCAACTGTTTGTAAAGTTAAATGACGTAATATCGGATGCCTTTTCTGCCACTAGTGGTGTGCCACAGGGCTCCCATTTAGGACCAATACTATTTATTTTATTTATTAATGACATTGTAGACGTTTTCTCCGATGTTGATATCCTGTTATTTGCTGATGATTTAAAATTATATAAAAAAATTAAAAATATTTCTGATTGCATAATTTTACAAAAAAATTTAAACAACTTGTTTAATTGGTGTATATGCAATAAACTGGCACTTAACATTAGTAAATGTCAAATAATAAGATTTTATAAAATAAAGAACCGATCATTTATGAATACAATCTTGACAAAATTATATTAAACTCAGTAGAAACAATAAATGATCTAGGTATTATTTTTAACTCAAAACTTACATTTATTAGCCATATAACTACTATTATTAATAGAGCAATGAAGATTTTAGGATGTATTATTAGAATAACCAAACAATTTTGTAACATTGATACTATTCGCATTTTATACATAACGCTAGTGAGAAGCATTTTAGAATATAACTCTACGATTTGGGCTCCACATTGCAATATCCATATTCAAGCGATTGAAAAAGTCCAGCATAGATTCCTTAGGTATATTAATTTTAAATTAGGTATTCCAAGAGAATCCGTGGACTATAATTTGTTATTAAACTGGACTAATCTCGTAAATTTATCAGATCGCAGAAAAATCTGTGATCTATTAATATTATATAAAATAATTCACTCGGTCTTGGATACCCCTGATTTAATAGAACTAATACGATTTCATTGCCCTGGTCGCGCTAACAATAGACTGACTCTACCGTTCTACTATAATAACACACATACATTATCACATTATTACTCACCAATCACTCGATTACACATTTTGGGAAATGAATATGCTAACATCGGCGACATTTATTTCTTAAAATTAGCGCAATATAAACATGCACTCAAAAATTATTTATCCATAATGTAACTTTATATACGCAATATGTACATGTTGAAATGAAATGTTGATATTTCTCATTGTTCTTTTTTTGTTATTTTTTGTTGTGATACACAAAATAATTGTATGTTATTTTGAAGTTTCAGTTTTTAAGTTTTTTATTTTTTCCGTAATGTAACTTTATATACGCAATATGGACATGTTGAAATGAAATGATGATATTTCTCATTGTTCTTTTTTGTTATATTTTGTTGTGATACGTAAAAAAATTGTATGTTATTTTTAAGTTTAAAACTATTATTATGTAATGATATTATTTCTCTTACTTTTGTACTCTATTATATGTTTATTTATAAAAGGCAGTATAGCCGTTTATGTATTTAAAATAAATAAAAAAATAAAAAATATTACAGATTTCATCGCCTCCGTTTCATTCAAGTAAAATCTTGTCTCAAATAACCAAATAACAAATAACAAAATATTGCTTTCTACAATCCCCCGTCGCATTTTAAAACGTGCTATCATAACAAATTCCCTGCATAGTAACAGGTCAATTATTCTTAAAATACTTATTTACCGTCAGATAAGTTTTAAGATTTTCACGGCCAAAAGCATTTTCGTTATTTGTTTTTGGGGTGTTATGCCGTGTTGCGCTACCTCCTTCTTTAGCCAACGTTTCGGACATCGTTGCAGTGTCCATCATCAGGGCAGATCCGGTAGATTATTAGTACGGTTATTTACCGTGTTCGTAGCGGTGCCCAACAACCGCAGCCATTAAAAATCAATTAGCAATGCCGAGCGGCTATCTTTCTCAGAATTTTCAGGCAATTAGCATCGCCCTCAGCCTATTAGCGACCTATTAAATTTAGCTCGCACAGCAACCGTTAAACATTCAATAAATAACAATGTCTCAATTCAAGGGAGAAATTGAATTTGAATTAGATGTAAGGACGTTTATGTCCAAACGTCTCGGCCGTGATCTTTCTCCTGAGGAAAAAGATCACTTAGCAAGGATAGTCCTCCAATTGTACTTGGAGGAATCCGTGGAAGCCTCGCCGAGGCATCTGATCCCACAAACCCAGCCCGGTAGTTCCCGCGGCTGGGAAAATCATGTGGAGATGGAGGATTGCCCATCCTCATCTGAATCGGAATCTGGCTATGAGCTAGTTTCAACTAGGCGCAAAAAAACGCGCACCAGCTCCAACGGATCGTTGACGCCAGTAAATTCACCGCGCTCGTCTCCGTTATTAAAAAAGAAAATCGTGACCAGCGATAATAAATTTGCACCTTTAAGGGCACTGTCCCCAACCCCAACGTCCCCTGCCCAAGTAGAGCCTTCAGTAAACGAGGAAACGCCACGAAAATTCGCGCGTATTCCTCCGATAGTCTTACACCAAAAAGACTACAGCACTTCTTCGTTCCTTAGAGGATAAAGGAATTGATTTCTCGGCTAAAAATATGGGGAACAGTCTCCACATCCTAACCAAATCGCCGCGTGACCATCACGCCGTTACTCGTAATTTTTTGAGTAGAAAAGTGGAGTTTCACACTTTTCGTCTGCCGGAAGATAAACCTTTAAGAGTGGTTCTCCGAGGCATTCCGGAGGATATCTCCTCCGAAGAAATAAAAGAGGAACTAATTCGTAAATACCCAGTCCAGGCGGTCCACCGCATGAAAAATGGAAGGAACAAGGCACCTATCCCCCTCGTGCTCATCACTCTGACGAAAAACGAAGCGGGCAAGGATATTTTTAACGCCTTGACATCGATCTTCCGTTTGAGGATCCAAGTGAAATCTCTTCGGAACAAAGCGAGAGTAGGTCAATGCTTCCGTTGCCAGGCGCACGGACATTCGGCAACGTGCTGCCATGGCAGTGAACGTTGCGTCAAATGTGCAGGTCAACATAGGTCATCTGACTGTAAAAAGTCTCGCGAGACTCCGGCAAAGTGCGCGTTGTGTGAATGCCCGCACACAGCCAACTATGGAGGGTGCCCTGCCAGGCCCCAAAAGAATGTAAATTTTTATAGGAATAGGAATTCCAATTACTACAAAAATTACAACAACAACAAAATAAAAAGTTGTAATTATCAAAACAATAACTACCAACATAGTCAACCGCAAAGGCAACCAAATCAAAGGCAAAATAGTCAAACCCCAACAAATCAGACCTCACCTACAGCCTCTTGGGCGGAATTCCCCCCCCCCCCCCCCTCCCCCCCTCCCCACTCCTCCCACCTCCGCCAATACAGCAAATACAGCCAATACAACTCCACCTCCCCCCCCCCACCGTAAGTGGCCTGAGCCACATTATTATAAGCCCCGTTCCTCCCAGACGGAGAGACGAGCTCCCACGGACCCGGGGCCCAGTCAGCAACATTGGTTGGAGCGAGAGCCCCAACCCACCCAAGCGTCTCAACGCGCCTCCGATCCTAACCTTCTCCCGCCAACTTTAGATCCAGTTCATAAGCAAGCGCTTATCGAGCAATTGGCGTCGATCGAATTACAAGTACAAAACGCCTTCAAAGAGATGGCTAGAATACAGTCAATTTTAAGCTATTACGATGTCTAGACAAAATGTTAAATTAATCAATTTGCAGACGGCCTATTGGAACGCCAACGGCTCTGTCCTAACGCCCAAGGAAGAAATAATTCAATTCTTACAAGATTACAGCATCGAAGTATTCCTCATTAATGAGACCTGGCTTAAGCCATCTAGGAACTTCAGAATTCCAAATTATATAACCTATCGTGACGACAGACTAGCCAATAAGGGAGGCGGAACCGCCATCTTGGTTAAGAACAACATTGACCACCGTCTAGCGCATTCATTATCTAGTGTTAATATTTAATCCACATCGGTAATAATAAATACCTCTTCTGGACCACTTAAATTCATTTCAATCTATGTACCCCCTAACCGTCAACTAATTCCAACCGAATTAGACAGCCTCCTGTCCGAAAATGTCCCCACTATAATAGCTGGGGATATGAATTCAAAACACGGATCGTGGCATTCCACAAGGAATAACACAAAAAGAAACGTGCTCGCAAAGTACGCGAGCACCAAACCTATCGTAGTCGATGCCCCAGATAGATCCACGATTCATCATCACAACGGTATTCCGGAGGTGATTGATATCGTTTTACTTTAAAATACTTGTCATTTACACTCCCTCCGAGTACTAAACGAACTTACTTCAGACCACGATCCAGTTCTTCTAACTTTAACAGGAGGCTCTAACCCTCTGGTCCCCGATAATCCTCCACGCACTAAAATCAAATGGAAAAAATTAAGAGAGCTTCTAATTAAAAACATAGTTATACCTACGTCAATTCCCGACGAAGCCTCCCTAAATGCCGCTACCTCCAAATTTATCCATACATTAAAATCATGCATCACCGAGGCGTCCGATGAGATTCCCAATGTCACAACACGTCACGGAATACCCGAAGAGGTCAAAGATCTTATTAGGGAAAAAAATCTTGTTAGAAAGGAGTGGCAAAGATCTTGCAACCCGATAGTTAAACAACATCTCAATCGACTTAACAGAGAAGTGCGCGATGCCCTCAGCGAATTTTGCAACGAGCGTTGGCACGATTTTATTTCAACATTAGAAGACGATAGAGCAGCTTACTGGAAGCTCTCTAAAGCACTCAGACGCCCGAAAACTAAAATCTCTCCCATTCAAGGCCTCAACGGAAAAGTTTACTCCGCTGCAGACAAGGCCGAAGCCTTCGCAGATAGCCTTGAAAGTCAATTCTCTCCAAACACCGATCACGACGATCCTGCGTTCGTAGCAAAAGTGGATTCAAAAGTAGAAGCAATCTTAAATCTAGACCCTGAAGACCCCCCAATCAGGTGCACAACTCCTAAAGAAATATTGAATATAATTTGAAAATTAAAGAAGAAGAAGGCCGCCGGGCCCGATGGCATTTCAAATAAGATTTTAAAACATCTGCAATGCCTCACTTTGGCTGCGTTGCTTTCCTAAGGATTTTAAAGAAGCTGACGTAATTTTAATTCCCAAACCAGGCAAGGATCCATTATTAACGGAGAATCATCGGCCAATTAGCCTCCTTCCATGCCTAGGTAAAATCCTGGAAAAAGTAATACTAGCACGACTAAATGCATTCACAAATAAAAGTAAATTCTTGCCAGACTTCCAACACGGTTTCAGAGCAGGTCATTTCACCTCTCACCAACTCCTACGTGTGGTGGAACACATCACGGAGGCATTCAATATTAAGAAAAAAACGGTAATTCTGTCACTCGACGTAAGTAAGGCTTTCGACAAAGTCTGGCATAACGGCCTCTTATATAAAATGTACTCTCTTGGTTATCCATTAAGACTTATTCAACTAATATTTAATAATATAACTAACTAATAACTAATATAAACTTTTTATTTTTAATTCTGTCTGCTTATTATTTATTTTAATTTTATGCTTATTTTTTGTCATTTGTATTTTTCATTTTATGTTTTAATTAGGTACCTACCTAATATTTAAAAAAAAAAATTCTTTTATAGTTGTTTATGTAATATGGCAGACTGGGATTGCACTACCCTCCCAGTCCTGCTGGAATAAAAACTTAAATAAATAAAAAATAAAAATAATAGCCAGCTACCTAAGAGATAGATCCTTCAAAGTCAAAATAGAAAATGTATTCTCCACATCCCGCCCCATATCAGCTGGGGTCCCACAAGGCAGCCAACTTTCACCATCCCTATACAACATCTAATTGTAGCGATATTCCTAAACCCGTGGATCATAATGTTAAAATCACACAATTTTCGGATGACACTAACATCATTTCAAGCTCAACTGACGAGGCCACTGCTACACGCCGCGTACAGATACAAACCACTCTTACTGAAAAGTGGTGTAAAAAGTGGAGAATATCTATTAACCCGACTAAAAGCGCCCCCGACCGTTTTCTCAAAGACACGGCCAAGACGGCCCCCATTCATTAGACTGTTTGGGGAAAATGTTCCATGGGAAAAGTCAATTAAATACCGAGGTGTAACGCTAGACTCCAAGCTCACCTGGAAGAAACACATAACTGGAAAAATTAAAGCAGCTAATAAATGTCTATCTTCACTATATCCAATGATGGGAAAAAAAGTCGTTTATCAACGGGCAACAAATTACTTTTATATAAAACAACCATAAGGCCTGGCTTCACCTATGCTTGCCCCGTTTGGGGGCATGCGGCCCCCAGTCTCTTAGAGAAGATTCAAATATTTCAAAACAAAGCCATTAGACTTGCGCTTAATGCGCCTAAATGGAGTAGAATTTCTTGTCTCCATAAAGACTCAAACATTCCGTTGATAAAGGACTTCATTTTCTCATAAGCAACTAAATTCTACGCCGGCCTACCCGGCCACTCTAATCCTACGATTAATACGCTCGCGAAATATAGCGAAAATGATAATTTTAAATATAAAAAACCCAAGATAGTCCTCCGGAAGGAATAAATAAACCTGCATTCAGTCGCAGTATAGTTTAAATCTCACTTTCAAACCAACCATAATAATAAAATACCAGTAAAGTATCTATAGATAATCCATTATATAATTATGTTAGAGTCAGTAAACTCATGTTTAGGAACTCTGTAAAATAAGTCAATCAAAAGTCAAAGTCGCTGGCCTCGTTCTTGATGGAAGCACTTGTATGCAGTTAATGTTTGCTAGTCGAGCGGATTCCGTAATGAGTCCGCTCCGCTCGCAGTGGAAGGCGCGCTTAAGGGGTTAGGGAGAGGGAGGAGATGGGTAAGAAGAATGTTTGTTACATAATGTACGAGTACAAGGTACAAGTAAATCCTGCTTGGATCATATCAATGTTAAAAACATTGATTTTACGGACTCGTTTGTTATACACACTGCTATGTTTGGGAGATTGTAACCAGAGTAGTATGGTTAGCGGATAGAACGCCTCCTTCATCATTATCGGCATGGACTTTTAAACTCAGGGTCAGGGATTCGGCACACTCAGGCAGGCAGGTTATAGAATGCAATCAAACTCGGGGAATACATAATAAGAGTTTATTGTACCAGTAAGACAAGTGGCGACATATTTATAGTTATGGCTTTTTAAGACCTGATTACATTACGGAGATGGCTTGATACGATTCTATTCTGGAAGTTAGGCTCAATTTCTAATATGAGTTATGAAGCTACCTTTTTCGTGGTTGACTGCATCAGCGATGAGGCCCAGCTTTCGACGCCGTCCGGCGGAAAGCTTAGACACAGGCGACCTGGGTTCTGCTACATCAATGGGAAGTTCTCTGGAGCAGCAAGATGGATGTATGGCCACGTGCATTTAGAATTTAACTGTCAAGCACAACAGTACCCGTATAAAGGGACTCGGTTATTTACATTTTAACTGATTAATTACGGATGGCAATTAAACGACCACGGACTTTTTGCTAAGCCTAGGCCTCTGGCCTAGTGGAACGGAACACCTTACATCGTGTCAATGTTATCAACTCGGCAGACTGGAAGGAAAGAGGGCTCGTATGGAGCTGGCGACCTTTATATAGGCACGATCTTCAGCGACCACCGTGAACTGGTTGGCCGAGGCTCCTCAACTTAGGGGACGTTGCGAATGTCAAACGTTTTCGACGCTATATGTGTTGCACATAACACTACCTTCTCTGTCCAATATGATTGAAAGAGAGTTGCTCAGGTCGGGCTAGTTGTTGGTCCCACACCTGCATCCTTTGTGGAATTGTGTCCTGGTATAAGTCAATATAATTCCATTCTGACTTAAGTAGTTGCACGTTGCTGCTGGCTTCTGAAAAAGTTTTGTTATTGGGTCTTGTGGAGGCTTCTCGCTTGCTGTGGGTTGGGATAGCATAAATTTGCCATTATCACAAATAGTTAAACACTCCCTACCTAGTGAGCCATATAAAAAATGAAGTTATCTACCTGTGAGCCAAGCTATCAACTCCTGAATAATACATTAAGTATGTCGTAACAAGCCATAATAATCAAATTTTTAATTCCTACAGCACTTTTCTTTTTGTCCAAGGACAATATTCACAAATACTTCACTGAACCTCTTTTTTTTTTTTTTTTACAGTGAATACCGCACAAGAATCTCAACTGCTCCCGTCTGGAGCCAGTGAGACTATGGCATCCCCAATTGGGGTATGTTGTGAGGCTGAAGGTGGTGGGGAGGGGAAGGAGGTGGGGAAGAGGAAGGTTGGGAAGTACCTGGCTATTCAGATCTGGTCACTAAACACGGCTAAAGCCATTTTCAAGCAACGTTTCAATTCTGAATGGTGGTCTTACACCAGGGCGATACTAATAGTATCTTCCACTCTGGAACATGCCGCAAATATAGATACTATATATTATTTTAAATGAATTAATTGTGAAAAAACACAAATTAATCAAATAAAATTTATTTGCGCATGCCGGGTTCGAACCCGCGACCTCCGGAATGTGAGTCAAGAGTCTTAGCCACTGGACTACGGAGGTCGTCGTAATGCAATACCAAATATGCTTTAGTTTTAAAACCAACAATTGTAGTCATGGAGTACAAGTGACTCCTTGTAAAAAAATGAAAAATGAAATCTATAAATGCAAAGGAGATTTCATTTATATATATTTGCTGTATCAGCAAACCTTCACCTTCTTCCTCTCAATAATTGAAGAAAAAAACTTTGCTCAAATGAATCATTACCAATCATATACATTTTTCTCTTATATTATCCATTCAATGGATATTTTAATGCAATTTCATTTTTTCTGAACAACCGAGGTCAATTCTATCGCATTTCACATAAGACTTTTATATCAATATCCATCTTGTGTTGATTATACATATTTGTTTTTTACTTATCCATTCAATGGATATTTTAGTACGTTTTCATTTTTCGTGAACAACCGAGGTCAATTCTTACGCATTTTACACAATATTTTATTGGTAATTCAATACTTTTATTGAATGTACACATTTTATGAAAAAAATTAAAAGAAATAAACAAACAAAAAAAAAAATTTTAATGCTGACTAAATGTCATGTAATCAATCTAAATTGATACATATTCGCATTTTACATCTTGTGAAGAGGACAATACAAGACATGAACCTCTTGAATTTATACCTTTATTTACATTTTTTCTTTTTCGCCCATTAAATTGACATTTAATGCTGACTTAATGTCATGTAATCAATCGAAATTGATACATATTCAACAACAAGGTGTCACACACCTTCCTCCCGTCATGTTAAAAAACAATGACCATGTCTTACTGACCAAATCAATTGAAAACTCCTTCGAACACATAGTAATCCTTTTCAATGATTGCGCTCGACACAACACATATATAAAAACAAATAACCAAAAAAAAACAGAACGTCACTAGAAAATTTAAGATCTATGATAGTTTTCAATATAATATATATTCTCTCTAAGTTGTTTAACTTCATCTTCAACCGGATACGCTTTAAATTCCAATAACACAGACTTTTTTGTTCTACAACAACACCGATATATGGTGAAATACACGTTGACTTACGTCGCTCAAATACCCAAGTATCCAATTCGCGTGTTTACATATTATAACATTTCAATCTTACAAGCTAACAATTTATATACATTTCAATTTTAATCATAACTGTATTTGCTAACGAAACTTTAATCTTCATTTTAAAATTTATTTACTTTTTTTGAAAAAAAAATTGACTATGTTTTTAATTAAATTCAACTTTTTATTACCAAACTCAATTATTTCCATTAATCTTATTGAGATTTAAACATTAATACCAATTAACTTTCTTTTTTCATTACAAAAATTCAATGAACTTTTAGATTTTAATACAAATCTCAATTTTTCTAACCTGTTTATGTTTCTCTTTTTTGAACTATTCTTCAATATTATTATTCCGAATCTTTCTTATCTTTCTTGGGCGCCATGACATTTTTTTAAAATGCCAAAATTTTTTTTTATTCAAACTATTATTCTATGCTTACTTGAAAGGTTTAACTTTTAATAATTTATTTCTCTCTTGTATTACAATTCTTTTTTGTCCAAGACATCTCATCTTGACAAACCCACTGCCCTGATTCTGAGGAAGGCTTTCCTATCACGATTTGAAACCAGAATCAATATACGTAGGCATATACATACAATACAATTCCTGAATTTAAGTAATTCATTATCATCAAATGATATAGTTTCTCAACATCACACAGATTGTTGATTCTTTTCATGTAATACAAGAAACAATTTTTTTTTACTTCATATGGTTTTTCAATTACCTATTCTTCAACATATTTAATCAAGATTAACTGAAATTCAAATCATTGTTATACCTTTTTTCATTTCAATCTATTATAATGATCCTAAATTGTCATCTAAAATTTCATCATTTATCGGAATTAACATTTTAATTTCTCTATACTCGAGGGGTTAACTAGTCGTTTGACAGATTTTTTAACTTCAATTTTCTATTATTATTTTCTTTTAATCTTTTCGTTGAACCAATTCTATTCTTGTTTACTTTTTTTTTTAATACTTTAAACAACTAAAGTTTATTTTATCTCTCTGTATTCCCCATTAGGGTGGGTACATACCCGATTCAAAAACACATACATGTTCCAATACTAACCCCAGGAAAACTCCAAAGGTTATACACAAATTTATTATTAAACCTCAATCAATCAAAACACTTAAAAAAAACTTTCATTTTGCAAATCTAATATTTGTTATTTCAGCTGAACGACTTTATTTGTTTTTCAAGATATTTTTATTTTTTCAGACGTGTTTTACCGAAAGCAAATCAGAGAGATATAAACATTTAAAATTACAACAAAAAGATATATACATTTATATACATTTGAACGCTATATTATAATTGAATTTGCTAGCAAGAACTTCTTTTCTATATTTTACTTAATTTTTTATTCAAAATTCCTCTTACTCATTAAAGAATATTTGACAGTAATTTTAACTTTATTCTCTTAATTTAATATAATCCTTTATTTGCTGCAGATTCAATACAATACAACATTCGATCCACTTAATACTCCCTCTATTGTGACGTCACGGACCTTTTGGCCTCACAATACATCTCAATGTAATATTCCCTTTTCAATATCTATTTTTTAATTAATTTTCGTTCTTTCTTTCTTACAATGTTAACTTTGTTTTATTTAAAATATGCGAATACGTCTTTCTGTTCCTTTCTAACTTGGGTTCATGGTCTTGTTAGTTAGACCGAAACTGAGTATAAAAATTCCATTATTTGACTATTTTTCAAAACTCACTTGAATTGTTAAAAAAAAATTTTGTATCTCTTCCTGTATTACAAATTTTCTCTTTTTTTTATTACCCAAGATTACTACCTTGGCAACCCTAATTGTCTTAATTCTAAGGAAGACTTTCCTATAACGTTTTGAAACTAGAACTGTATGTATGCTGGTAGGTATCCGGGTATGGGTACCATTATGTTATTACACTTCTTGAGCTCACTTAGAACTCAATATCTGCGCGAAGCACGATATAATTTCCGAACAACGATTACGCGTTGTCTCTTTTTGTAATACAAGTCAAGAAGGACAAAATGTTATTCATTAAAAATTCCTCTAATTTTAAACTCAAGTAAGAAACGATAATCTTCTTTTTTCTTTAAATTCGTGTACTACTTTCTATTTTTTAAAATGGTCACCAAAAAATCTCTATGAATCTCACCAATAAATCATTCGTGATTTATTCTTACTTTATTTCGTTCTTATTAAACTGTTGACAAATTTAAAAAACATTTATTTTTATTACTTTTGTTTATTTAAAATTTAAAACATATTCCGTTTTGTGTTAAACTGTTTTTATTAACGAAGGCATTATTACTTCCGCACCGTTACAAGATATTTATTTTTATTTCTTAAGCGAATTATTCAACATTTTATTCTTCAATGTTAGCTCAGGATAATTGTTATAACTATGCATAATCTCTCTACCTTTTTTCGAAATAAATTTATTTATTACAATCGTACTATATTTTGAAATTTATTTCCGTACTTGTTTGTTCGACCTTTTGTTTACTTTTCGACGTATTCTATTATTTGTCACAACTTATTGAAAAAGAAATTTAAAGAGAGATTATTTTATAAACAACCGAAAAATTTATATACATAAATATTTACACAAAATGGGTTAAGTACCTTTATATACAATAATATACATAACATTTTTAGTATAGTTTATTTATACAGAAATGGTTACCTTTATATACAAAAAAATTGTTTTTCTTTTCCTTCCCGCCATTTTTAAAACAAAACACACGAGTTCAGTGTTCCTATTTCCCTTTTTTCAAAACATGTAGGTATGATCTTTATTATTTATTATTATACGAATGAAAAACGTATCACTTTAATTTAATTCTTTCTTATGAAAAATATTTGTTTTAAGACTTCCAATAACACAAAAAAAAAATATTTTTCTGACCGAATTCTGTTTATTTTCGTAATAGCTGTTCAATTGCACTCTCTCCTGTTTTCAACCAGATTTCAGTTAGCTACTCTGATCTCAAGTTTAAAACAAGATATAACAATTCTCAAATAATTCACTTTTTCAAACAATCCATATTAGAATCATCAAGAGAGCTAAAAAAGAACTAACTATACAAGAATTCAATTATTCTTTTAATGCAATACCGTATTCTCTCGCATACCTAGGTACCTATTTTTTCTAGTCGGGCGATCTGTTACTGCCTAGCTACTTCTGTCCGTTGTCAAAACATGTCGCGCGTGCATTCGTTAATTCTCAAACTTTTTTTACCGTACTTTTAATGTTGCATCGAACGAATTCAACTTTTAATTTGTAATCAATTAAAATTTTAACCTTTTCCCATTACTTTTTATTTACTTCCGTTAAATTTAGAATCTCTAGTATTTATTCAACTTTCATTATTTGAATCCTACACTCGACTATTTTCACTTTTTCCTCTTTTCGTAAATAAAAATTCGTGGAAATACATATATATTTTCATATATGCGTCTTGCAATATTGTTCAACTTATAATGGGGGGTTTTCAATTACGGCACTCTGATTGGTTTACAATCTCGGATTATTTTTCCATTTAATTACACGCGAGCTCGTCTTATATATTGAATTGTGACAGCAGATGTCGCATCCGCCTTATCTACTGTCACTCTCTTTTTTCATGATATATAAAATAAGCTTCAAAATGATAATGATTTTACAACTCGATTACAATCCTCTTTGTGGTTTCCGATTTTTCCACCAGAAAAAACATTGCAATCATAAAAACTATTTGACTCTCTTTTTTTTTTTACACATGATTTTACTGGTTGAAATCTGTTCTTACTCTTTTTCCACTATTATTTTACTTTATAGGAATATAAGTTTCTATCCTTGCAATTTCAAGAAATATTTGGAAATATACATATTTTGTATTCAATTATTTATTCCAATATTGGGGGGGTTCATTACGATCGCAAATACCCGCTCCCCGACAAGTCGCTTACGAATGCCGGGCAGATTAGGTAATAATACGCCACGCGAGCTTCTTAATTATTTCAGAGGTTAAATTGAGGACCATATTTACTTTCCTCAATCTAAATAGTTCTCATCGTAAAAAAGTCACTATCAAGGGATCATGATTTTAAATAACTTGCGGTTGATATATTTATTAGATTTTGGTTCCACGGACTACATCTAATTTCCGTTTCACTTCCAATCAGGTAATATCGACAAGTTATGAACTTTTATCATATACACGATTTTATACAAGTTAATTTAATTTATTTCCATCATTCCCTGAATCTGAACCCATATTATCCAAGAATTGCAAATTTTTCCTTTTTATCTCAATGTGCACTACTTAAGCATTTTCAATTTTCAAGAACTATTATTATCCAACGATACTAAACATTTTATAAGGAAAAAGTAAAAAAAAGATTTTATTAAATCTTCAATTCCGTAAGTAACTCAAACATTGAAACTATTTCATTTTCTAAACAATGTCAATTCATTTAACAATATTTCGTTTTAATTCAATAAAATTTAAAAAAAATTATTCTTGACAAATTTACCCCACATTTTAATATTCGCTGGTTTCTTGTTGTGCGCGCGACGCGAAATGCTCACGCTTGCTAAAAATAGACTCACCCGATATGTGCTTGTACACGAGGATCATGCGTGTTTCTTTTCCGTGTGTATCACTAGAGAGGCCCTTCACGAATATAAAAAACATGTTTCTTCCTAACATTTTATCATAACATTTTGTGTTATTCTTTGCAATTTACAATGATTATTATTATTATTCATTTCCTATTTAATTTGCTTTCAATTTATTATTATAAAATGTTAATTATGTTTTCCTCATTATTCGCACAATTCTCTTTGAAACACTTTAACGAACATTTTTAATGCATTGTTTGAAACAATATAATAATTTTTCCATTTGAAATTTGTTTTATTTTTAAATCTTTTGTAATTCTTATTAAAATGTATTCATTTATCTTCTATTTAACTTTTATATTTTTATTCCGTGGGCTCAATTCTTATTGACTTTATTATTTATGGTGACCAATCTATAAAATTTTATAGCTAGCTCTTGAACACGCGTTCCGTTGAAACTAGCATGTTTCAACTAGTTAACCCTTTGCTAATGTGAATAGATATGTTAGGTATGTACCTATATAACTACAAAATACGAAGTCGTTTTTTGCGCGTGATAATGGATTCACTTTCTACGCTATGAATTAGTTAGTTGAAGACCTATTAAATCACAATAATAGTTATTTTTCTTTAAACAAAATATTACTTTAAATTCATTGTAACTCAAACTTCTTTTATTATAAATTCTTAGGTATATTGTTTGCGCGGCAAATTTACCAAGTAGGTAGGTACTTATCTCTTTAAACGCTTTCACCGAACGATATTGAAATGAATTACTCCGCGGACTACTTTAAATAAAAAAAAACCGTATTTAAGTCATAGAGATATACAATAGAGGCGCTATGCCTTACAAATATATTCCAGATTCGTGTTCATCTCAGGCTTGCGGAGGCGTACGGGAGGGGTAGTTCGACACTTTCCGTTATCTACCGAACTAGCACGAATGCGATTGCAAAGCAGGGGTTTACAGACTTTTCAAGTAGAGGGCCGCATACAACGACATCAAAGTTCATCAATTATATTAATCAACCCAGTTATTTTTTACTGTTGCAGCGCCTATTTTTGGTAAACTTTCGAAATCACTGGTTACGCTTAATACAAATATTTTTTTAGAAAAATCTTTATATTCACCTTAATTACTATAAAAGAAAAAAAATGCGATGGAAAATATTGCATTCAAAGTTTCAATTACGAGTATGACATCGCGCCATTCGCGGTCGCGAGTTCTGGAACGAGTTTCAGCACACAAATAACCCTTTTATATATAAACAGGCTGGAACACAACCATAATACTCGTTTTAACTTTAATGAAAGACTAATTGTACCTAAACATACAAATAAATATGGACAAAGAACGTTAAATTACATGATTCCCAGTTGTTTAAATATGCTTCCAGCTGAAATTAAAAACTGTACCCAAAACAAACAATTGGTGAACTTACTGAAGACTTGGCTTACGGAAAGAACTAATTTGTATTGGTTACAATAACTAAAGACTTTAAAATTGTTATTCACGTTTTCATAATTTTTCTTTTATCTAAGTATATTTCTGTAAAAAAATTATTTTATTTTATATCTATAATTGTAAAAATGTATCGAAGTATATTTCTGTAAATTTTTTTATTTAATTTTATATCTTAAATTGTAAAAATGTAACTATTAAATCACTTTAATGTAAAGAACCCGTTAGACAAACTACTAAAAAGTAGTTTATCGAGACTTTTTTCTTATATTTATAAAATGTATAAAATATAATACTCTGAAGCCGGATATTGAAACATTTAAGGGACTTACAATAGACTCCACACCGAGCGTGAGCCGCCATGTAAATATACCTGCAAAAATGTACAAGAACGCAGGTGTCCTTAGACTGAGGGCACAGCGTAGTAAGGACTCGAACGTTCAACAGTCTGAATAGTCCGTTCCATACATTGCACGAACGCCTTTTACACATACGCTTGCCAGATGTATTTCAAATGACCAACACGACACGATGGTTTTTGGTCCACTAAATGCGTGAAATAGAGAATTGGAGGTACTACCTTCAAATCCGTCGAACCAATTTATTCGCTTATTGTCTCATCTATTTATATATATCAATGATTTAAGTACATTGTTGTATAATTTTTCTCGTTAATTTTATCAAAATTACACAAATAACTTTTTTGAATTAGTATTTAACGCGAATTATTGTTTATTTTAATAGTTTTTTACCTCAAATAATGGTGTTGGACGAGTCCATAACGGTTGAATGCTAGGTAGGTACATAGCTTCAAACGAATTTACAACACAAGCTATTAGCTACATTGTGGGTGGTTTGTATATTTATGGCTAAATTCTAAACATGGTGTTAATATTTCATATTCGAGATATCTCTATAAAAACACAAGCTGTTCATTTTATAAATAATACAAGACATGTTTAACAATAATTTTCATTGCATTCTATAATTGCTTAACTGAGTGGTGGCGCCAGTGCTATGTTTGGTGTAGCACGGGGAATACATAATAGGAGTTTATTGTACAAGTAAGACAAGTGGAGACATATTTATAGTTATGGCTTTTTAAGACCTGATTACATTACGGAGATGGCTTGATACGATTCTATTCTGGAAGTTAGGCTCAATTTCTAATATGAGTTATAAAGCTACCTTTTTCGTGGTTGACTGCATCAGCGATGAGGCCCAGCTTTCGACGCCGTCCGGCGGAAAGCTTAGACACAGGCGACCTGGGTTCTGCTACATCAATGGGAAGTTCTCTGGAGCAGCAAGATGGATGTATGGCCACGTGCATTTAGAATTTAACTGTCAAGCACAACAGTACCCGTATAAAGGGACTCGGTTATTTACATTTTAACTGATTAATCACGGATGGCAATTAAACGACCACGGACTTTTTGCTAAGCCTAGGCCTCTGGCCTAGTGGAACGGAACACCTTACATCGTGTCAATGTTATCAACTCGGCAGACTGGAAGGAAAGAGGGCTCGTATGGAGCTGGCGACCTTTATATAGGCACGATCTTCAGCGACCACCGTGAACTGGTTGGCCGAGGCTCCTCAACTTAGGGGACGTTGCGAATGTCAAACGTTTTCGACGCTATATGTGTTGCACATAACAACACAACAATTTCAGATCATTATACCACAGCGCTCGGCCTAAGAAATAAGCCTTCTTCTTCTTCTAAAAATAAATATATTTCTAAAATAAACTACAACGCACTGATTGATGAGTTGTCTACAGAAAAATGGTAAAACGTGATAGATCAGACTGACACTGACCAAGCAATGCAGCAATTTATCACAAAATTACAATACTATATATCTAATCACACTGTTAACAAAGTTATACCGAACAAAAAATTTAAACTCATGCCATGGATCACCCCTGGTCTAGTCAAATCCATCCACAGACGTAATCAACTTCACAAAAATGCCAAAAGACAACCAGATAATATTCTAGTTCAAGAACAATATAAGAAATACAGAAACTTATGTAAAAAACTAATTAATTCCACTAAAGAAAATTTCTACAAAAAATATATACGAAAACATCATAACTCCAAAACATTTCTGGGAAATATTTCGTAAAATTACAAAAACAAAAAACAGCAAATCGTCTTTCATACAATCATTGGATATTAAAAATACAAGTACTACTAATCCTAAATTGATGGGTAATTTTGGTAATCATTATTTCACTTCAGTAGGAGCCTCTCTCGCAAATAAAATCCTTGAAAAATGTAATAAAACTGAATCTGAACTAGCCAACACACCTACAACTGTTCTTAATCTTAAAACAGACGAGATTCAAACAAAGACTAAAGAAGTCATGAAAATGATAGATGAGCTTAAGTCATCTAATACCTGTGGGCCTGACGAAATTTCCTCAAATCTGCTGAAAGTATTGAAACCACTCATAGCGCATCCTATTGCATACATTTGTAATCTTAGTTTCAAGACAGGCACATTCCCAAACCACCTAAAACAATCAGTTGTTATATTGATTCACAAAAATGGAATCAAATCGGATATACATAATTATCGGCCAATATCTCTGCTCAACTCATTCTCAAAAATTATTGAGAAAATCGTAAAAAATCGTCTCACCCTCTACCTAGAAACTCATAACATTTTATTTAACAACCAGTTCGGCTTTCGACCAAGTCTAGGAACAGAAAATGCAATTGCTAAACTGGCTGATATTATTTCCAATAATATTGACCGGGGAAATAAATCTATTGCTCTCTTCTTAGATCTTGCCAAAGCTTTTGATACCATCTCGCATAAAATACTTCTAAAAAAACTAAAGGCTATAGGTATTCAGGGACAGCTACACAAATGGATGGGTAGTTACTTAGCTAACAGATACCAAAAAGTTAAAATTAATGATGCTATTAGTGATCTGGCCCTTGTAGAATTTGGTGTACCCCAAGGAAGTACCTTAGGACCTATTTTGTTCAGTATTTATATAAATGATCTGTGTAACAGCAATTTTTCCAATCACATTATAACATTTGCAGATGATACTGTCTTAATATTTGAAGGAAGAACATGGCACGATGTACACTGCAAAGCATAAGATGGAATAAAACAGCTAAAACTTTGGTTAGACAGTAATCTGTTAACACTCAATTCGGAAAAAACAAAATTTATACGATTTAGTGCGACAGAAGCCGGCCAACCCAAGGAAGCATATAATATTTTTGTACATAAATGCACTGACTCAACTACCTGTACTTGCTATAAATTAGAATGCGTGGACAATATAAAATACCTTGGTGTTGTATTGGACAAACACCTTAGATGGGACGGTCACGTGGATCTAATCACCACAAAGGTTAGAAAGCTCACGTACATGTTTATGACAATCAGAAATATTTTACGTAAAAAAGAATTGAAACTCATTTATGATGCTATGTGCGGGTCACTTCTAGACTATGCATCCTTGGGTTGGGGTGGATGTGTAAAAACTGTTTTGGACAAACTAGCAAAAGCTCAAAAATCACTACTAAGGGTAATCCTCAAAAAACCATTTAGATATCACAGTGATGCACTATTTGAAGACTTAGAAGTTCTGGATGTTAGACAACTGTACATGAGAAAATTAATTTTAAACACCCATAAACAACGCCACCTCTACCCATCTATTAACCACTCTCACAACACCCAACACTCACGGAGAAATCCAATTGTAACACTCACAACCAAAACATCTCTCGCTCAAAGACACTTCACTTTCTTGGGTCCAAAACTATACAACTTCATGCCTGATGCTTGGAAAAAGGAAAGCACAGGTGTTCTTCGTAAATTGACCACAACTTGGTTTCTACAATTTGGGAGAAAGGAGAGTGAACTTTTACTACATAAAAAATAAAATCAAACACAAACCAAAAACAACAACAAAAATTCCAACAAAAAATTAACTAAATAAAAGATACCCTTATCTTCTAATCTATATTATTATGTGTATCTACCTATCTACCTATCTGTATGAACCTACCTATTACTTTTTAATTAGAAAACAGCTGTCAATCTTATATTAATTGCATATTTTATTTTATTCTATCTCTTCTCTTTTTTATTCATATTTATACAAAATATATATGTAGGCTTATAATATGTAATGTAAACACCAGTTATAAGTATATATATACCTATTATTTTATTATTATTTTAATAACTATGCTTAGCAAACTACAGTAATAATCAAGCATTAATTGTTTATTTTATTTTACTTTATTGTTTCTGTTCTCTTTCTAGTTCTCACTATGCAAAATGTGTTCGTAGGACTATAATATGAAATGCAAACCCCAGTTACCACCTTATATTTTAATCATTTGCTTATAAATAAATTTTTATTTACTATTATTACCATATCAACAACTATGCTAAACAACCCAAGACTATTTTATGTTTTAATTGGTTATATCATTTTTTTTTATTCTTTCTCTTCTCTTCTTTTTTTCTTTTGCTATGCTAAACAAATAACAGTTAGGTACTATGTTTTAAACTTTTTTTTTAATTATTTTATTTTATATTCTTTCTCTTCTTTTTATTTCCTCTTTTTATCCACATGTTCATACCCATAACTATTTGACTGTCCTAAAACGGGATAATACTCCTAGTTGGGCAGTCAAAATTTAATAAATTATGTATGTAAATGTATATTACTGTGCTAAATAAACAAATAAATAAATAAATAATAATTCATAGAGAAGTGTAGTTTTTATACAAGATATATTTAATTATTTTATTTAACAAAACAATGCATGGTGGGATATTTCTCTTTTATAGATCTACAAAAAAGTCTGTGTTGGCATATGTCTTTTACGGATAGCTTACTATACCCATTCTTCTAAAAAAATGGTCACGTACAATGCGGTAATTGGAAAGTTATTTAGACGGATACAGTATTAATCCTTATTAACATAAATATGTTAGTTACCTCAAGCATTTCATGCACATTATTATAATCTTTCGCATCAATATGATCAATTACGTGCACAAATATGATCAATTGCGTATTGATTATCTGTAATAAAGTATAATAAGGAAATATATTTATCGTACTGTTCAGGTTGTGGTGCAGTTTGAATTGCATGGTTTAAATCATGAATATTGTCATCATCAAATTCCAATAATAATAATATGATGATTATTTATTTATTTTATATATTGATTCCAGGGTGTGGGGAGGATAGTGCAATCCCACACGACCCATATATTTATACATATTTATATATTTACACAGTAAAGGAATATGAACGTAAATAGAAAATAAAAATAAAAGTAATAAAAATTAATAATAACAAAAGTAAATAGTCAATTATTATGCAGGGCGTGATCTTAAGTGCGCTCGGGCCCATCGCTCACTCAGGAGTGGAGCTTGGTGCTGGAAGGCTGCGGTCACCAACGTGTTGTCGGAGGCCATTAGCCGCATCCTGGCTCCAGTGACCTGGTGTCTCATCAGACTGGCGAATCCATGGAGTCCTTATTCTATAGTCCTTATTCTTAGTCCTTATTCGTTTCTACCCAGCCTTCAAGCTGATAACACGTATAAAAATCGCTCCGCGTTTTTTTAATTCTAAAAAATAGTAAAGTTGAAGTTTTCAAAAAAATTTTTTTGCTGTCTTATACAGCTTGTGAAGGGCTATATGGCTCTATTGTTTTTTTTCTGAAAATTCCATTTTTTAACCTAACTTTGTGTAAAAAAGTGTTAAAATCTAATTTTATTTTTTATCGGGCGACCACGCCAGGTCTCCCGATATTCATTATCACATATGTGTACGTATCTGTGAGACATTCGTGCCACAAAAAACTGTGTTAAATTTGACTCATTTTTCCCTATTTTATTAACAATTTTATATTATAACAACAAAAAGTGTGTTTTTTCATATTAATAGTGTCGCATGTGTTGTTTTTTGTGTCGTTTTTAGCATCACCGGATGCAGAAAAATTTTCCGCGTACGCTGATACCTTTGTACCTAAAATCAGTGCAGGTTTAATGTCAATTTTTATCAATTTAGTTTCTCCACGTGGAATTCCTTCTAGAACCTTCCATAGATTTTTTCTAGACGTGATTAAAGAACTATTTAATTTTTGTACGAAGAACTTGTGTTTAACTTAAAAATATTTTTCAATTTTGGATATTTTGTATGGATAACCAAATTAAATTTGAATTATTATCGGACCATATCCACTTCAGTGACTATATAATATTCTTTATGTTCCATCTTGACGACCTCCGTAGTCCAGTGGCTAAGACTCTTGACTCACATTCCGGAGGTCGCGGGTTCGAACCCGGCATGCGCAAATAAATTTTATTTGATTAATTTGTGTTATTTCACAATTAATTCATTTTAAAATAATATATAGTATATTTGCGGCATGTTCCAGAGTGGAAGATACTATCAGTATCGCCCTGGTGTAAGACCACCATTCAGAATTGAAACGTTGCTTGAAAATGGCTTTAGCCGTGTTTAGTGACCAGATCTGAATAGCCAGGTACTTCCCAACCTTCCTCTTCCCCACCTCCTTCCCCTCCCCGCTACCTTCAGCCTCACAACATACCCCAATTGGGGATGCCATAGTCTCACTGGCTCCAGACGGGAGCAGTTGAGATTCTTGTGCGGTATTCACTGTAAAAAAAAAAAAAAAAAAATCTTTGATGGAATGTCAAAATCTGACCTTTGTGTGTTAATTAGGTGTTCCTCAGGGACCACGTTTGGACCCCTTTTTGTATGTAACTTTTTTACGGGGCGACATTTTGAAGTTTTAATCAAAGTTTTAGTTAATCATTTTCCCCATTTTTTTTCCCCATTTTTGGGGAAAATTTCAAATTTCTAGGGAAATTCCCTCAATTTACCCCATTTTTAGTGTGATATGCCATCCGACGTGGAATCGACTCAGGATTCGACTGGTGCTGGTCCCGATCAAGAGAAACGAAAAATTGATCGTCAATTTGGATTAAAGCCAGAATAGAAGAACTTAGGAGTGAAATGGAGTCCTTAAGCTCAAAAAAGAAACGACCCAAATCCAATAAGAAACTGTTTGGGGGCGAATTTGTGTCCCAAGCAGTGGAAAGTGACACCGATGAATGTTCGGATATAGATACGGTCCCCCCCCCCGCGGCTGGCACAAGTGGACACTCTTTTACCGCGATTTCTATACCTTCTCCTAATGCCAGTTTACGTAAAAAGGTCAGGCATAGCGATTCTTCTAACGTGAACCAATGGAAGCTAATCCCAGCAATGTCAAAATGCCACAAAATAAGATCTATTATTACTGATGGATCAAATAAGCTCAATAAAGGAGACAAGAGTTCAATCAATGAACTTTTAGATGACTTGATGTCTGACATAACTAATCTCATGTTAGACTTAAACACAGTCACTACCAGGAGTTCAACTATTGAGGACATACTTATTTCTCAAAATCTTATGTCTAAGAATATTAATAACTTGATCCAAGCACGTCCGAATACAAGTATACCTCAACCTGTCACCATAGCTGCTCCTTCATATGCGATGATAACTGGTTCTGCACCTAACTCCAAAACACTTGTTGTAAACGGCTTTGAGCGCCCAATTCCGCCTAAACCACTTACAGTGCTAGTCTACCCAGATAAGCCGGAGGGTACTACCTCCGAGGAAACGAAAAAGAACCTGGAGAAGACTATCAACCCTCGCACGGATGGTTTTCAAGTAGTTAGATTACGCAAAATAAAGGGTGCCGGCATGGCCATTCAAGCAAAAGATAAAAGGGATCTTGATAATATTAAAAAAACCGAGGCTAAACTAGCAGCTAGCGGCCTGAAAATCGTGAGCCCTCTGGGTAGACTACCAAAAATAGTTATTTATAACGTACCTCGTGGTGAACCGTCTGCAGACTCGGAGCTCTTTAAGGAGATCTATTCGACCAATCTGGAGGGTAAAACCTCTCTTTCACTGGAAGACCATCTAAGGACCATGCGCCGAGTATCGCTCTTTGGAAAGCGTGACTTGCCTACCATGAACATGGTGGTGACATGTCACCCCAACGCCAGGCGTGTACTAATAGATAGCGGATTGTGCTTTCTTGGCTGGTCTGCCTGTCGAACGCGTGATTTCACTGGGGCTACCAGATGTTTCAAATGCCATCAATTTGGGCATATAACCAAAACATGTAATCAAGTAAAAATCACCTGTCGTCACTGCGCCGCAGAAGGACACGACTACGAGGAATGCCCCATGAAAGCACAACCTGCTGTCTGTGCCACCTGTACGAGATTCAAGAAACCGGCTGACCACCCGACTGGTGACAGGATGTGCCCCGCTCACAAAGCCGCTATAGAGGCACAAATTAATATGACTGATTATGGCTCTAGTTAATCCAATTTCTATTGGCCAGATCAACTTGCAGCGTTCCCGGATGGCCACTTTGGAGGTGCTGCGAGTCATGTCTGACCGCAATATTGACATCATGCTCATACAGGAACAGTACACTTGGCAAGGTAAAACTCCAATTAATTTTCCGGGGACAGTACTCGAAGTTGGCCGATCTCCGGGGGCGGGTGTCCTGGTCAACACCTCATTGATCAGTCCCCTCCTTTTGGACGGTTATTCCGACGAGTACCAAACCTGTGTATGTATAAGATTTGGTGATACTGAAATCTTTTTGATCTCAGTCTATTTTAAGTTTGGGAACCCGGTTGGACCCCACATCCTGAGTTTGACGCGCGCACTCAATGCGCTGAAAGGTCGTAACATTGTTATCGGAGGTGACTTTAATGCTCGCTCACCACTATGGTTTGACACTAACGACTGTAGGACGGAACGTTCAGACGCCGTGGAAGACCTGATTGCTGCGCAAGGTCTTAGCATTATTAATGAACAGAGTTCTCTTTTTACTTTTTCAAACATACATGGTGAGAGTAACATTGACTTAACTCTTTGCTCTGGGTCAGTTGCAACCAGGATTTCAAGGTGGACAGTCCATGAGTGCGAAATTATTTCGGATCATAGACTAATTACATTTACGGTTGGTGTTAATAAAACTGAGATTCCAAGATCCTCCTGGTATTTCAACACCACTAGGGCGAATTGGGATAACTTTGGGATAGCGCTACGAGATTCTTTAAGGGATTTTTACCATGTAGCCGCTACTGATCCGGATAATTTGGGAAACTTTTTTAATAAGGCGGTTGTATCTGCTGCCAACTCGTCCTTGGGCAGAACAAACCCAAATATGAGTATTCGGACGCCGTGGTGGTCACCTGAGCTGACTTCGCTAAAGGGGGCTTACAAGAGAGCCTACAGGGCGATGGGATCGGCTAGGAGTGGCGGTCGTACGGACGAGGAAACAGCCGCTCTCCTGGGTGACCTAAGATCTGCCAGGTCGGCTTTTAAGCGGGCCGTTCTTCAAGCGAAACGAGCTGCCTGGCGTAATTGGGTCCAAGAAGTGGGTAACGCCAACCCGTGGAATATCCACAGCGCAATTAAGAAATCCGGTAAAGGATCTGATCGGTTTTTGTCAACTGTAATTGGGAATATTGATGGTAGGAACGCTGAGACGGTAGACGTGGCCTCTACCCTCGAGACACTTCTGGGCGAGTTAGTTCCTGTAGATTCAGTAATTGGGGAAAGTGACCACCATACCCAGATTAGAAATCTGGCACGGCTGCCTCCTAGTAACCTCGCCCAAGAGGATAATATGTATAGAGTCACTAAGGCAGAAATTGAAGTTATAATTAAGGGTTTGGGTCCTAAGAAGGCACCAGGGCATGATAGGCTCAACGGCGTAATTGCAAAGCAAGTCTGGGTCCACGCCAAAGAGGAACTCCTCCAGGTGATGGACACATGCATGAGAAGAGGAGTTTTTCCCTCAGAATGGAAGCGTGGCGTGCTCCGGATTATACCCAAGGGTAATGATAAACCACTATCAGATATCAAAGCATATAGACCTATCACCTTACTCCCAGTTCTAGGTAAAATTCTGGAGAATATCATCAAGGAACGTCTACGGAGAAAGCTCTCACCGGCCAGCGAATTGCAGTTTGGTTTCGTCCCTGGGAAATCCACGGTGCACGCCCTGTCGTATGTGCTTAACTGGGTGAAGGTTTGTCCAAAGAAGTATGTTGTGGCAATTTTCCTTGATATAACTGGTGCCTTCGATCACGCGTGGTGGGCAATGATACGTATGAAGGTGAAAAACAGGCAGTGCTCCAAACTTTTATTTAAGATCATTGATGACTATCTGGCTGATAGAACTATAACTATCTCATTTGGTGACTATTGCATCGAACGGGAAACTGATATGAGATGTCCACAAGGCTCCATTCTTGGACCTGACCTGTGGAATATTGCCTTTGACGACTCCTCCAGGTTACCCTTGCCTGAAGGGTGTATCGCTGTCGACTACGCTGATGACAAAATGTATCTGGTCTCTGGGGACAGTAGAAAGGAAGTTGAAAAGAAAGGCAGTGATGGTTTGCAGATGTTCCTGGATTGGGGAACAAGAAACAAGATGACCTTTGCTCCCCATAAGACCAAGGGCCTCCTGATGAAGGGTTATCTCAGCAGAGACAGAAATCCAACCATCAAAATGGGAGAGTCCAATATCCGTTTCTTTGATAATGTTAAATATTTAGGTGTCACACTTGATCGATCGTCCTCTTTTTTGGCTCACGTCAAGGATGTATCCAGCAGGGCTCAGGCTCTCTTTTTGAAGTTAAGGAGACTCTCCACAGCTGAGTGGGGATTGCGTAATCCGGCATTGCGTATGCTTTATAGGTGCGTTTATGTGGCGCAAGTTTCATATGCTGCATCTGTTTGGGAACACCGCCTGGATAATTCGCTTATACTCTTGGCTTTGAAAAGAGGCCAACGTACCCCTCTCCTGGCACTATCTGGTGCGTATAGAACCGTTGCTTCGGACGCTTTGCCTGTTTTGGCTGGTATATTACCAATCGATCTTGAAATTAGGGAAGTGATTACTAAGCAAAAGCTCACTAGAGGAATCCCGGCAACTCATCTTGGTGTTATCCTAACTCCTGGTGGTTCGGGGACTCTCCCTGGTCTGCTTCGTGAAATGAGGGAACTGTCACTTCAAGAGTGGCAGCTGCGTTGGGATAGGTCGAATTTGGGGAGATGGACTTTCTCCTTCTTCCAATCAGTTAAATTCAGAATGGAAGGGGCCTTTTTATTACTGGACCATTATGTGACCCAACTTTTGTCTGGTCATGGGGAATTCAGGGGGAGACTTCATTCTCTCTCCCTATCCCCTCATCCCAGCTGTGCGTGCGGTTGCACCAACCAGTCGGCCGAGCACATTCTGTGGCATTGTGAGATTATGATGGATGCTAGAGAGGAAATGCTTGATGGTTTGGACGTTCCTATTAGACCAGTATGGAATACTGATCTAGTATCGAATAAGGTGAATTTCGAGTGCTTGCGTAAATTTGCAAAAATTTGGGTTGAAAGATGGCCTGCTCTTAGAGTTGCTGACTAGCTGAATTTAGGTCACCAGGTGTACTTGTTCCTGTAATTTCCACGGACTACGATCTGATCTTTCTCTACACTATTGCTTGGATGTACATATTTTTTCTACCTTTTTTATGTTAATTATGTTATTTGTTATATTATTTCGTTATTGTACTATATTGTTATACTGTGATATTGTTATTTTGTTTCTTTTGTTTTTTTTAATGTGTTTTGCTGAATTTAGATCACCAGGTATACTTGTTCCTGTAATTTCACGGACTACGATCTAATCTTTCTCTTACACTATTGCTTGGATATACATATTTATTCTAACTTTATTTGTGTTAATTATGTTATTTGTTATTTTATATTGTTATTGTACTATATTGTTATACTGTAATATTGTTATTTTGTTTCATTTATTATATTGTTACTTTTTTTTATTTTATTTGGAGGTTGGATAGAAACTCCTTTGTTTATTTTGTAATGTCCTTTTCCCCATCAAAGGGGTTGGACTTTGGGCCTTGTCCCTATTAACTTACATATAGGTCTACCTTTTTGTGATGTACTATTGTTATCTCCTTCTTCTGCCTGCGCCACCCCCCCTGACATGATAAGGTTGGCGGAAAGATTGAATGGCATCTAGAGGTTTGTCCGTCCCTCCTCCAACTTCCCGACGCTTTTCTCTCTAGGGTCTTTCAATTGTAGTCCAATTACTTCTTCTAAGCACAACCGGCTAGCTGGCTAAAGGACGACTCCACTAGGTCCGTGACGTTGGACTAATAACCTTATACATTATCTGGGGGACTGCCGGGCAAACGACGCTCATGACGGTTATCCTCTATTTTTTTTACCTTTTTCAAATGTTATATGTTTTATTTACTACACTTTTTTTTCTCTTCACACGCAGATGCCTGCAGTCTCAGAGTGTGTGGTCTCCCTCTGTTTATTTTTCATATATATTCTGTTTTTTTTTTTTCTCTATATTATATTTTCATGTTTACTAACACCAGTAGTATTAGTTTTTCTTTTTGACTATTACAGCTTAGACTGTAGGCGATCCTACATTTCCGCCACCTAACAAAGCATGTAGGGACATTGAAGGTCTAGATTCGTTTTAATAAATGTAGAGTCGTTCAAAAAAAAAATTAGATTCTTGCGAGAGCTCCGAAGGGGCGACCATAAGTCGCCTATACCGGGGCGGGACAGTGGTGGGTACTTCAGTCCTTATTCTGTAAACATTGTTGAAGCGCTGCTATACATTCTGAATTCAAATATGATTCTGCACGCATCATTATATTGGATCCGGAGAGGTTCCATTGAGCTTACTCGGTATTGACACCATGTTTCACACGTATACAGGCTAGTGCAGAATGCATTAAATAATGTTTTTTTTTTAACATTATAACTGCATCGGAAGGATCTTCGGGCAATCATATTTGACAAAACACTGATACTTCTCCTCTGTCGTTTAATATCACCATCATCCGAAGTATACTAATATGTTTCTTATATCCCAAGAGCTGAAAACAACACTATATTAGGAAAGAGTCATTTCAATACACTATAATATTTGATGTTAAACGTAGTTGAAATGAATAAAATCATTTAGATTTATTGGTGAAGTTACTAACCTTCCATATTTTCGACTGATTTCCTCATTATTATGACCAGCTTTTTTCAGAAATAGGTGGATTGCAAATTTCATCCGATTCATTGCGATGTTTCTTCAGTTATCATATTTTCGATTTCTTCTTTATTTATACATGATTTATGATTTCTGATCTCAATAACTCACTCACACACTTATAAAGTTATTATAATAATGTCAAATACAATGTTTTATATCGAAAATAACAAGCAAAACCACACAAAACCAACAAAAAAACCAACTGCACCGCGCTTATCAACAACAGACCTGTGACCTGTCAGATGCGAATGGTTATAATTTGTAGTAGGGGGCATTGGGGCCCCTTGATACTACGACGTTATATAAATAGACTTGCCATAGTTTCACAAACTCAAGATATAATGTGGCAATTAATCAAAACTCTTTTGTTTTCAGCGATTTTCAATAATTTCTTAATTCAAAAGTTATTCGTGTCTGATAAAGATAGACGCTTAGAGCTGGGTCCACACATGTTCTTTTGTTCGTTCCGTTCCTCCGTTCCGTATCAGCGTCGCGATCAAGAACGCCAGTTTGGACGCCCGTTCGGAACGGTACGGTGTTACGGAGGTACGTTACGGGTAGAGGTATGCCCCGATCCATCGGGAGTCGGTTTATTCGGCCCGTTCAAAGGCGATACGATACGGGTATGCGCCAGTCTGGACGCGATCGCGGCATGCGCAGGTCGTTCTCTCTGTCGCTGGAATGAACACGCGGATGCCGATGATCGCAGCGACATTACGGAGGTACGGGCTATTTTTACTTGCGTCCAGAGTTTTTGATACGGAACGGAGGTACGGAACGGAGGAACGGAACGGACAAAAGAACATGTGTGGACCCAGCTTAAAAGAATATGCATTTTCGTATTCAAAATTCAAAAGTTCCGTCAAATACTGTCTAAAGGCCGACTAAAGTAGTAGGCCTGGGCACCAGTCGAATTTTGAGGTGTCAAATAGCTATAATGAACAACGATAGTTTGCAAATGGCGTTGATTGTTATTGTATTTGTTATTTCTGCTGATTTTTATGTTGTTTTACCGTAGGCAAGTAAATAAAGAATCATTAGATTATTATTATAAAAAGTAAATTTTACTTAGCGACGGCATGGCATCGACTTTGTAATTAGGCTGTTGCGCATCCAGACCTGTACTTTAGTAGGCCTTGAGTTCTCTAATGACGCATAAAATCTTTGGGCGGAAAGCAATTGTATTATTTTTATAATCGATAATAATAAGTAATTTTCATGTATTTACAAATGAAATGTTATTCCTTCGCTTTTACGACTGTTTACCGTGTAATGGAAACATTTTCTCATCACACAGGAGGGAATTTTGGCGCTTTTTAATGCAATTTACTTACAAGTAGGACACGACCTTACTCGACGCGTGGCAGTTTAGTACTAAAGTACTAGAAATCGAGTACTCTACAATTGTCTTGTTGTTGGCTTCCCATTTTGAGATTTCTACCCCGCGTCTAAAGTATGTAAACGTCTTTGCCTTGATACGATTTTTACTTAGACCCAATAAAAGACAATCTATTGACAGTAACATCCAATTAAATAATTATAATATATTCAATATATATTCAACTAACTTGTTAAATTCAAATAAACCGTTAGATTTAATAAAAAAAGAATTAGAGCCTATTTACTAAAAAATGAAATTTGTATCAATGTACCCCACATCCAGGTTACATTGATACGTATACTGGGGCACTTTGATTTATAGAAATATTTCTACAAATTAAACAAGTTTTTTTTATGACATTTATTTACGTAAAAAATTATTTATATGACATTTATTTATTTAAAAATTGAACAAATAAATTAACTTACATTGAAATGTTAAAAGTAGAAAAATTAATCTTAAAATTGAATAGAGAAGCTGTTCTACTAGTTCCTTTCTTTACTATAGGATCTGGTTATCGCAGAAGCCATAGAAATTTCATCGATGGAAGTTCTCTTCGTCTTGCGTTTAAATGTTCGAACCATTTTTCTATAAAGAAAATAAAAATATATTAAGTCTTACATACATTTAACAAAATATTGATACGCATCAATGTGCCCCGAGAGCACTTGCATCAATGTGCCCCTGCCGACTACAATCGCAATAAATATTTTATAAAAATTAAAGCAATAAATAATGAAAAAAATTAAGTCTTTATAATGTAATGATAGATATGTACGTACAAAATGTCTTAATATAACACAGGTAACACTTAATAAATTAGAAGAATCACATCCGAAAGAAAACTACGAAAATTTGGTTGCGAACATCAGAAACAGGTTTATACGTGCCAGCGGCTAGTCGTCGAGTGAACGTTACTCCGCGCTAGTGTGCGTGTAGGGTGTATTACTAGTAGTGAAAAAAAATGGTAGTAATTTACTACCATTTTATCTGTGGCGGACGGCTCGTCTTAACGCGTTTTGTTTCCGATGAATATTGACTGTATCTATGTGCCCCGTGTATCAATGTACCCCCATCTCCCCCTGTGGTGTTATGCAAGTACTGCAAAAGCAGTGGTAGTGAACGCAACCGTTCTGCGATGTAAAAGACAATTGACAATCAGTTAGTTATGGTCAGTTAGAATACAAGCTATTTCGGCAAGATGTCAAATATTAAACTCGGAGATTTATTAAGGTGTTTTAATGGCGAGGGCGACGTTATTCAGTGGATAACAAAATTCGAGTTGGTTTTAAAAATTAAAGAAGCAAAGGATGTGTGCGCGATCATCCCGATGTTTCTGGAGGGACCTGCATTTGCTGTCTACTGTGAGCTGAGTGCAGAGGATAAGGGCAATGGTGACGCCATCAAAAATGCGTTGATTTGTGCCTTCGCAACAAACCTGTTTCTGGCCTATGAGGAGTTCGTGAGGCGCACATGGCGTGATGAGCCGGTCGACGTCTATATGACGGACCTGAGGAGGCTGGCAAGGCTAGCGGGTGTGACGTCGTATGCTCTCCTCATGAAAGCTTTCATAGTGGGTCTGCCTTCAGTGGTATCACGTGAATTGCGCGCGCAGCCAAAAGTAGATACAATGCCGCTGTCAACAATCATGGAGCGTGCTAGAGCTACTAATCCACGAGCTCTGGCAGAGCTCGTGGATTAGCCTGTCGTGGCGGTGGCTCAAGGCCGACAGAAATTTGTCGCAACATCTCCAAATGCAAGACGGCGTTGTTTTAAATGTGGTGGGCCACACATGGTCAAATTCTGTTGTGAGCAGCTGAAAAGTGTCTGTTGGAACTGTGGAAAAGATGGTCACTTGGCCAGGCACTGTGAGAAAGGAAACGGAAGCAGGAGAACTGGTGCGCCGGCAGCTCTTCTGAATCAGGACTAAAGGACCAATAATCCAAGTTGCAGTAAATGGAAAGCAGGTGCGTGCACTCGTTGACTCAGGGTGTTCTCGTACAGTAGTGATGAGTGGGCTGTGTAGTGTACAAGGTCCTGGTTGTGATGTGATTGCTGTTGATGGCAGTCGTGTATTTTGTGAGGGGCGAGGTGTCGCCAAGATAGTAGTGCATGGTGTGTCGCTACTGGTAGACTGTGTGGTGGTAAAAAAACTATTAAGTGCAGTCAATGTTATACTGGGCATGGACGTCATCGAAGAACTGGGTGGTGTTACGATAATGCGCGATAGGGTAGAGTTCGTAAGAAGCAGACTGGACGAGTACAGTGCGAATTGTGTCGAGTCTGGTGAAACCTCGGCAGACAGAATATCTGTTGAGAACAAGTACTTTAAAGCTACATTCAACGGAAGAAACTGGTGCGTGAGTTGGGTGTGGAGAGGTTCTCCTGCTGAATTAGAAAACACTGTAGAGTGCTATAGAAGCACTAAGTTACCAGAAGCGGAGGCAGCTTTTGAAGAAGAGATTCAAAAGTGGATCTCCGAGGGCTGGCTCAGGCCATGGAAGGGAAGCTCCGGTGGTATCCTTCCTTTAATGGCTGTGATCCAAAAGAAACTGGAGAGCAAATATGTTCTTTAAGCGTAGAAGCTTTACATGCTCAGCATCATTTTGGAGTAGAGCGAACGCTTCATCTTGCCCGGCTGGTTGATCCCGAGGTGAGAAGAGAGGACGTCGATAAATGCGTACGTAACTGCATACAATGCGGGACAATTGACCCACCGCCATCAACCCATGAAGCGGGTAACCTCAATGTTGCAACAAATTGGAGTCGCTTGGCAGTTGATGTCACTCATTTCGGTAGGAAATGTTTCTCCACACTCATCGATTGCGGGCCAAGTAGATTTGCCATGTGGCGGGAAATCGAATCAGAGAACGCAGTTTCGATTGTCAAAACTCTGGAAGAAGTGTTTCGGGAAAGAGGCCCGCCCAGTTAAGTTCTCATGGACAATAGTACTGCGTTTCATTCCTATAGTATTGCAGATATGTGTAAGAGATGGAATGTACGTCAAAGATTTCGCGCCGCATACCGTCCAGCAGGAAATGGTATAGTTGAACGACATCATCGAACAATAAAGAGAACTGCAGCTAGAAGTGGAAGCGATCCTCTGCAGGCAGTATTTTGGTATAATTTGGCTGCGAAGAGTCAGAAGGATGAGGGTGTTGCGCCTTCTAGTTCGGTTCACACTTATTCATGGAGGCATCCTTCTGCGCAAGTGAATATAGAAGAGGAAGTATCGACTGAGTTTGAAGTGAGCGATGTCGTTGTGGTCAAACCAGTAGACAAAAGATGCACATCACGCTGGAGGCAAGGAAGGGTGACAGGACTTAATTCAGTCAACAATATCATAGTTGATGGTGTACCAAGACATGTGCTTGACCTGCGGAAGATGCCTGACAGAGAACGAACTGAGTCTGAAGAGAGATGCGAGGAATTGACCGCAAGTCCCACCGTAAATCTTTCGATGTGTTTGAAGAGGACAGTGAAGAAGAAGGAGAGACCAGTACAGAAGTTCGACCCACTAGGGCGCGAAGGCCTCCGGGCTGGTTAAGTCAATTTGTACAGTGATGACGACATCAGGAGGGCGTGTGGTGATATGCAAGTACTGCAAAAGCAGTGGTAGTGAACGCAACCGTTCTGCGATGTAAAAGACAATTGACAATCAGTTAGTTATGGTCAGTTAGAATACACCCCCTACTGCGTTTTTATTCGTCTCGACATTGTGACACAATCATATTTTGTACGTAATACTAAAAAGTTATCAGGACAATATGTAAAAGGAAATAATGAGTGAACCGTTTTGTACGAACAATGTAACAGGAAACCCTGACAAGGCATTGTTACAGAAATATCTTCATGGAGTCACTTCAAATATCAGGACGTTATGTTAGATTCGCAAAGCATCAGAATATCGTTGAATTGTCATTACGTTAAATGAATACCTTATTGGGAAATCGTCTAAATAAATTATCAATCATCAAATTTAGAACTTATATTAGGTACCTATATTGTTATAACGTATTTCTTTAATATTGTCATGATGTATTATTCAACCAGATCGACAATATATCCTTAGAATGATATTTAAAAGATTAGACTTGTTATTTTATCGTTAGGGCAAAAATCGATTTCTCTCCGTGTGTAAGAAGAATATACGACGCGAATGTGAATGGTAGAAGAAGTCGGGGACGCCCGAGGAAGACATGGCACGATCAAGTGAATCAGATACTTGAGTCGGGCCGTGTCAAAAGTCAGAATAATAAAAGAGAATGTATGATACGATGTATGAATGTGAGTGAGGCAAAGAGTGTGTGCCAAGACCGAGTTGTTTGGCGGTCCGTTCTCTCTGCCTACCCCTGCAGGGAAACAGCGTTATGGTTAGTTAGTTAGTTAGAATTTTATAAAATACATTAAGCAAAATGTTAGAAAACTAACACGAGACTGCATACTGATCCAATCACGATGAGATGGGCTTGATCAAACTAGCGCTGTCTCGTTGCTATAATGCTGCTAGAGCGAGATGCAACGCCTGTCGAATGACCGCGGGCAGCAAATGAACAACGGTTATGAAGAATATAATATTCTTCATAACCGTTGTAAAAATTTAGCTGAACAATTGGATACCTTTTTTTAGTAGGTGCCTTCCATATCTGCCAACCAATGAGAAGGCTTCGTTCACAACAAACAACATCCAACACGACCAATCAGAAGGCTTCCTTTTTCAGCCATCTTTGATTATCAACAGGCGGATCAACCGCGTATGGGGATTTGGGCGGACCCACAACGTATGGGGATTTGGACAGATCAACAAATAAGATGCGTATGATTTCCATACAAAGTTCGAAAATTTTATGTGCAATATATCAAAAACTTTTACCGAGAAACTGGCAACCTTGGTATTTGTAGTAACGTTGTTGCCAATTCTAACAGATGTATTCCATCAAAGCCAAGTTATACGGTGTTAAAGGTGGATCAACATTGTCAAGCAACTTCTTACAGGATCAAGATACTACGAGAAGAGGTCAATATATATATATATATTTATTTATTATACAAAAAAGTACAAATAATACATTAGGAAGCTTTGCCTGTCCAACTAGGAAAGTTTCCCGTTCCAGGACAGACAAATTGACAGGTTTAGTTCGTATTATTCCAAGAAATGTACATAATTACAACAACAATAACAAGTATCACAGTGGTCACGTATTTTTTTCGCTCCACAAAATTTTACGATGTGCACTGATTGAACGAGACTTTGTAGTGATTTTTATTGGCGATTACTTAAACAAAATCTAAATTAACATTGTGTAATTATAACAGCAGCTGCCAACCGGTAAATCTTTACTATTTAACTCAAATTATCAACTGTCACCCGAGTGCAATAGACATATATTTACCCACGCCAAACAACGTCCAGTCATAGACAATTAGACAACTCAGATACAGGGTTGACACCACTACATTAAACCAAATAGCAAACAAAAATCAAACAATCAAGATGAGTACCACCAATGCACTTTTATACATAAATAAGGCAAAGGAAGACATAAGTTTATTACACACTAGCATTACTGATCCAGGGCTGAAACTTACTAAAGATCAGATGACTAAATTACTTAATAAACTTTCCAACTTCTCCGGCACCATGTTGGATGTTGGTGTCAAAGTTGGAATCCTCGAGGGTCAGGTTAAGTCGTATGAACATATGGTCTCCTCAAAACTGATAGAATCAAACTCATCGCAAGAATCTTCAAATTCATCAAATTTATCAATGTGCGAAACTGCTGATGAGCTCGAGGAGAGGAAAAAACGATCGAAAAATTTAATTATATTCAACTTTCCCGAAAGCTCAGCCTATTCCCAAATCGACAAAATTACTGATGATACGACGAGAATCTCTACTACACTAACAAATCTAAACTCGACCATCACGCAAGCCAACATTACGACCTTTCGTCTGGGGATCAGAAAATCGGACAAATCTAGACCTCTAAAAGTTATGCTTGTCAATCCCGCCCAAGCCATTGACATATTGAGGAAAAAAAACAGCATAACCGAGTACCCTGGTATTAAAATTTATTCCGATCAAACTCCAGCCCAAAGAAACTATCTCGCCAATCTACGATTAACCCTAGACCAAAGAACACAAAATGGTGAAACAATACTCATAATCAAATTAGTCCTGGGTCGATCGTGAAAGGCCTGATCGTCGAAACCCGCTCACGAGCCACCAAAGAGCGAGCGGGTTATTTATTCGTCAGCACCCGGGTCTCACGATCCGCGACTCGCGAACAAAAAGACAAGAACAACGAGCGCACTCCCGCGACCCGTGAGCTACGACACATTCCTGCACCCCGTGACTCACGGACCGATCGCCGGGTGCCGGGTGCCGGGTGCCGGGTGCGGGCGGGGCGAGACGTGCAGGTCCCGGAACCCGCCGGCGCCAAGCGCCAACTGCGATTCATTCGATCGCCGATTGCCGGTCAGCGCACACACGTGCGTGACAGTATCCTGCTTGCTGCCCGTTTGTCACGTCATCGCGGGAATGTTAGGTAGATTCGATTTTTGAACATTTGACTAGACACAGCGTAGTTTTTAATAAGAGCGTATGTTGGTATTGTTAATCAACGGGTGAAGTGCATTTCTTTTCACATTTTGTTAGTGTTGTTTTCATAAAAAAATTTCATATTTTTCGTGTGAGTGTGAATGTAATTGTGTATTGTAATAGAAACTATAAACTGGTAAAAGTGTAAAATGTCTGACTTTAAAATAAAGAAATTATAATAAAGCATTAGCTAGCAGCTAATTTACTTATTTAAATTCTCAATAAAAGCTTCAGAACAACACGTTTTTTACAAGGTTTTTATATCCTCCAAAACATGATAAAACATTGTTTTTTTTACCCCTGAAGCATGTATTTTTTTAAATTAATTTCTGGGACATGACATTACTAGTTACAGGTGTGAGCAGTGAGAAAACGTTCACACAATTATAACCTGGGTTTTGTGTCGCGTATGACTTGAACGGTCTGGGCGGCAACCGTCTACCGCGTGGCGCGCCCGTTAAAGTAACTGGGTGATGAGTGATCGAGTTTCGTATTTAGTGTCGCGAAAAGAGCGAGTCTTCGCGATCCCCTCGTGACGCCAGTGGGTCGTGAGCGACCCGGGTCGTGTAAAACGATCGATCGACCCAGGACTAAATCAAATACAAAGATAATAAACCTACTATTGTAAATACTAATCCAAAAACTAAAACTTATCATGTGTTACTACCAGAACGTCAGAGGATTAAGGACAAAGCTGAACGAATTTAGGATAAACGCCCCAATTACTTCACATGATGTCATCGCTCTTACGGAAACCTGGCTAGAACCTTCAATTTACTCAAAGGAGCTTGGTTTACCCTATCATCAAATCTACCGGCTTGACAGAAATATCAAGACCAGTTCCAGATCCAGAGGTGGAGGAGTCCTTTTAGCAGTCTCCAATAAAATGTCTTCAAAAATGTTAAAAACCAAATATTGTGATGAAGAACAAATTTTCATTATGGTAAACGGGTAAAAATCAAAATTATATCATTGGTTGCGTGTACATTCCTCCGTCAGCTAATTTATCTTAATATAAAAATCATTCCGAAGATGTCGAACTTTTAAAATCAAAACATAAATTCTTAATTTTTGGAGATTACAACCTTCCAAAATGTAATTTCAACTGTACTAATTACCAATCAGTAAAATTATGCGAAAGAGAAATCATTGATATGTCAATATTTCTGAATCTCACCCAATTTAATAATGTACCTACATAAAAATAACATCTATGGAGTTTTTCATAAGTAACCAAATATTTTTGTCATACAAAAAGTTTCAAAAGTCGATATCTAGATTGTGTTTTTCACACAAAACTAAGTGTATCACATTAAAAAAGTGGATCGTTTTCCAATTAATAAATAATCACAGTGAGAACAGATATACTATAAGAGTGAATTTAAAAACAAAATCTTGAAATTTACATGACAAGTGATATTTGAATTTGAAACCATTTGAATTTATTTATTTTATTTGTTTATTTATTTCTATGTATTACAGTATTTACCTATTAATTAACATTTTTACATAATAGATAAATTTTGAAAACATTTTAACAAAATATATTTTGCAATTTTATTATGTTGGGTGTATGGTAGGTTTGCGAAGGTGAAACTGTGGATAGGTATTGTTGTATGTTTTGTGAACACCTCACTAGGATAACCTGTGCTAAGGTGTTTACGTGTTTATTTATTATTATGCGTGACAAGCATTAATGTGTTGTAGTAGAAGGTTTTACATTTCTTTTATTTTAATGGTTGTTGTACATTGGTTATTTAGGAGTTAATTTTAGTTAAGTTAATTTTTATGTTTGGTTTGGAGTAAATAGGTTATGGAAAAATAGTGCTCCTTTAACTTTTATCCAGTCTGTGATTTGTTTTTTTAGTTTATTTGTTGGTGAATAATCAGCAGATTGTTTCAAAGAAGGTGGCATGCTGTTATATAGTTTGATAGAATAGTAGTTAAAGGATCTTTGCCCGTGGGTCGTGTGCTTTAGCGGGATGTTGAGTGTTAGGTTTGTTGAAGACCGGCTTGTTATTGAGGACTGAGAAAGTAAAGGGATATGAAGTTTGAATTTGAAGAGGTGAAGAATAGACGATTTAGCGTAGAGTTGTCTGATTGACAAAACGTCGAGCATCTTGTAAATTTTTTCAGAGTCTGTATCATATGCTACTTGAAGTATTAGTTTTGATTGTTGCCTTTTGTGCCTTTTCTAGTGGATCTAGAGAAATATTACTTGCACTTCCCCAAGACAGAAGACCATACATGATTAATGATTGGGAAAGAGCAAAGTAGATAGATCTTAGTATTGTGCGTGGGAAGATGTTTTTTATATTATTTAAGAGATACATGATTTTTTTAAGCTTGGATGTAATTAAGTTAATGTGGCCATTCCAGCGTAGGTTTTCGTCAATTATGACGCCTAGATATTTTATTTGTTTGACATTTTGTATGATTTCGCAATTGAAAAAGAATATATGAAGTGGCCCAAATTTATCTCTCCAAGGGAGGGGGGGGGGGGGTCTAGATTGAAAGATAAACTGCTCACATAATTAATATAGGCCCCCTTTCCAATATTTGCAGACTCAAATACGGAACCGAAATTTTTTGTGAATAGGGACACCCTAATCACCTAGCGGTATGAAATATACTGTACGACATATTCTCATACCTACCAAATATACATTAAAAAAATCATAAAATCGGTCGAGCCGTTTCGGAGTAGTGCGACCACAAACACCGTGACACAAGATTTTTATATATATATATAGATTTTCAAAATTACATTTTGTAATTTCCTAACGAATATAAAAATTAGATGTCATTTATAATGTACGATATATCAGGGTGTTAAAGGATGCACTTGACTTACTTTAACCAGTGACACCTGACATTAATTGGACTAAAAAATGTTATTGAAATTTTGGTCTCCGGTGACTTTTTTTATGTTTTTTTTTAATTTTTCTTCAAAACCAACAAAAAAAATTCATCATTGGTCACTCAGAGGATTAACCACCCAAGCCCTCACCCCGGCTTACCTGTCTAATACCCACTGATTTTGTTATGTTTCAAGTTGACGGCCTCCGTGGTCGAGGGCTAAGGCGAGTACGACTAGCAATCCGGAAGCACATAATAAGATAAAATTCATTTGATTGATTTGTGTTATTTTACAATTTAATCATTTAAAAATAATACAAGGTATATTTGCAATACGTTCTAGAGTGGAATAAATTCTCAGTATTGCCCCGGTGTGAGCCACCACTGATACATGTCTTGAAAGCCTTGTTTGGTGACTAGATCTGAATAGTTAGGAACTTCCAAATCTTCTTCTTCCAGTCTCCTCCCCCTTCCCACAACCTCCAGCTTCACAATGTACACCAACTGGGGATGCCATAGTGTCACTGGCTCCAGGCGTTTGGGAGCAGTTGGGACTCTTGTGTGGCATTAAATTTTTTTTTAAAGTTGAAAAGAAAAAACATCAAATTCATTAAAATTGTTTACTCCAAATAATGTCATGAATCATGTACGTCCTTTAAACACCCTGTATATATAACGGTGGTTTTTCCGGGGTGGTTTGACATCACAAAAGGTGTTAAGCAACGCTGCGTAATGTCACTGTGGTTATTCAATTAATACATGGAAAATTGTATGCAAGCTAAAATCCCTATAAATAATACTAAATTAAAACACAATTATGATTCAGTTACCTTTGGATAATTGCAATGATTCCGGTAAAAGCATTAACATGAATGTAATTCTAGATCTGAATAAACTAAACAACTATAACTGGGGCTCGTACGGACTAAAAATCATACATCAAAATATCAGAAGCCTATCGAATCTTGATGACTTTACAATTTTTCTTGATCAATTTAATTCCTCTTTTGATGTTATAATATTAACTGAATGTTGGATAAATAAAGACTACAACTCCAAGTCAATCCATAATTAGTCTGAACACCACACTAAAATCAACCTCAACAAATCTAGCGGGATTGTTATCTACCTTAAGGACGGCATACAAGCTCAAGTAGATGAAATTTCATTATTACAATCAAACCGTATGAAAATAGTATTGAATATCAATATATGAATATTTGCAATCTACAGATCACCTTCTTTAAAAAATATTGACCCCTTCCTGTATTCATTACAATCAATCATCAACAATTCAAAAAAAGTAGAACGGCAAATCATTATAGGAGATTTAAACATTAACACTATCCATGAATACCACCTTCAAACACACGATTATCTATGTCTGCTTGCGGAAAACGGTTTCACTCAGACAATTAACAACGTCACACGCGAACAAAACTCGAGTAAATCGTGTCTAGATACATCAATGTGAAAAATATTAACTTTATCGACACATTTGTTATACACACTACTATTTCAGACCACTATAAATACTAAATCGATTTGCCTCAAAAACAAGCCTCCCACTATAGCTAAAATTAAATACGTTGCTCGAACAAACTTCAATAATCTACTTGAGGGCCTGAGTTCTGAAAACTGGCAAAATGTCCTAAACTAATCAGATACTGACTTAGCAATGAAGGAATTTATTACCAAACTCCAAACTACACGAGTATATTTCTTAACACACAAGCAATAAACCCATAACAAATGGGTGCAATCGAAGTGTTTACATTAAATGTTCGGGCTTATCCGCAACGGAAACCAGATGCCTAGAGCTCAAAAACCGCAGAATGAAATTCCTGTGTCCCGAATGTGAGAGTGGCCTACAACAAATACCTGTACTTCTTCTTTGTGTGCCGTATCAGGTCCCCCCGACGTTGGCAATCACTCTTGAGAATGTCTCCCTGTCTTGCGCTGCCCGGAATAGCTCTTTCACACTTCTAATGCCGGTCCACTCTCGTATATTACGCAGCCAAGACATTTGTCTCCTGCCAGGCCCTCGGCGACCCTCTATCTTGCCTTTCAATATCAAATGGAGCAAGTGATACTTCTCTCCTCGAAGTACATGACCCAGATATGAAATTTTCATGACTTTTATTAATTATTATCATCCATCAATCCATTGATTGATCCACTTGGCCCTCAAGCGGGGCCAACGGACTCCCCTGTTGGCGCTCTCGGGCGCATATAGGACTGTGGCTAACGATGCATTGCCGGTTCTGGCCGGTACACTGCCGATTGACTTGGAAATTAGGGAAGTTTTGACAAAAAAGGCATTGACGAGAGGTAGGGTTGCTGTCCACCTGGGAGTCGAACTGGCACCAGGCGGAGCAGTATCCCTCCCTGGCTTATTGAAAGCTATGCGAGATAGAACGCTGAGTGTATGGCAAGAGCGATGGGATAGGTCGACGAAGGGTAGATTGACTTTCTCTTTCTTCCCCTCAGTTAAAAGCAGAATGGAAGGGGCGCACATAAAACTGGATCACTACATGACGCAATTGGTGTCCGGTCATGGGGAGTTCAGGGGACGACTACATAGTCTGGCACTGTCTCCTCATCCGAACTGCGCATGTGGTGACACTAACCAGACAGCCGAGCACATTCTGTGGCACTGCGAGTTGATGAAGGATGCCAGAGAGGAAATGTTGGATGGTTTGAGAGGAATTACAAGACCGGCATGGAATGCCGATCTGGTATCGAACAGAGATAATTTTGAATGCTTTAAAAAGTTTGTAAAGTCTTGGGTGGAGAGATGGCCTGTGCTTAGAGTTGCTGACTTAGATTAAAATCATCTTTGTTTCAGGTGCCAAACGTATTGCTCTTGTCTCTCCATGGTTACTCCTCCGTCTCAATTTTATTATTGCCTATGCTCGATTGCTTTATATTTCTGTTATACTCTTGTTTTTACATTTCTTGTTTGGTGGTATGACTACACTGTATTTATTATTCTGTTTTTATTTATAACTACTGTTATACATTATTATTTTTTTGCTCTTTACTGCTACGTAATCTTCATATTATTTTTTTTCTTTTTTCTCTATTTTGTTGCTTCAATTTTTTGTTGATCACGCCTTTTTACCTGTCTTATTTGGTTTTATTATGTTACTAACTTCTTGAATTGTGACTAGGTTGATGTACTGAACTCCATTGTACTGTATTGTCCAACTCCCCACCATGGGGGCGGATAGACCCGGTCCCTGCATCCAGTCAGGTGGCAGAATTCTGGTAGGGCCGTCCCACTAACGCCCGTGCCTCCCCCGGCGTCATGAGCGAGCTTGAGGAATGTTTGCGCGAGCCCGGTTCCCTTCCGTCCTGCCTCCGGTGACCCGAGGCTCACATCATTCCCCAGGGTCTTTGGGAGTATCTCCCCCCCCTCCACAAACACTTCTTCAATGGTACTTTTGGGAAACTGGCTAAGGGACGCGGGCGTTTGGGCTCGTTGCGACCAGGCCGCTCGCCCGCTCATTCTCGCCGGGACTGCCCCGTGATAGTGGGACAAACTGCCCCCAATATCTTTCTTTTTATATATTTTCTTTGGTTTTAATCATACTTACACCTGTAAATATTTTTCTTTTAATTTATTATTTTACTCAACTAGATGCTGAACCAACAGGCGAACTATTTTTATCTTTTTAATTACTGCAAATGTAAGTATGCATACATTTTACTTTTTTTACTAACAATCATGCATGCAGGGACATTGGAGGGTCTAGATTCGTTTCAAAATAAATGTAGCTTCCTTTTAACAAAAAATTAGAGTCCTGACGTGTGCGGCTAAGGAGGTTAAACAATCAGTTTCCTCACACAGCCGTGGGAAAGTGGTGGGTCCCCTCCAATGACTTTTATTAATGTAAGCAGTTCTGAAGACCGACCACACATAGCATTTTAGCATTCTCTGCCTTAGTTTTAAGCTGATATTGTCATTGCAGAAGAGGGATTTCATTTTAATGAACGCAGTTCTTGCTGCTTCAATTCTGCATTTAACCTCCACATCTGGGTTAAGAGTCTCCGTGAGAATACTGCCGAGGTATCTAAATCTTTCACCTTTTCGACATTGCAACCATTTAACTGTATCACTGATTCAGAATGATCTAGTCGTCCAAATGTCATCCATTTAGTTTTATTGACGTTGATTGTTAGGCCCAGTTGCTCACCAGCATTATTAACAAGATTTAATAGGTCTTGGAGGTCATCGATACAGTCAGCTAGTAATACAGTATCATCTGCGTATCTTATGTTATTAATGACAACTCCGTTGATCTTCAGACCCTTCTCAGTATTACTTAGGGCTCTTTTAAAGACATAGTTGGAATAGAGATTAAACAATAGTGGCGACAGGATACAGCCTTGTCGTACTCCACGCTGAATGGCAATTGCATTAGATCTCTCATTCCCATGTCTTATTTCTGCTGTTTGGAACCAATACAGGTTTTTAATGAAATTCTGGTCTTTGTTGTCAACGTTACAATCCGCAAGCATTTTCATTAGGTCAGCATGTTTTACCCTGTCAAATGCCTTTTCGTAGTCAATAAAACAGGCAAAGACTTCCTTTCTTTGGTCACGACACTTTTGCAATAGTACGTCGATAGACAATAATGCTTCACGCGTCCCGAACGCATTTCTGAAGCCAAACTGAGTGTCATCCAAGTCCTGCTCGCACTTATTGCGTATCCTGGCATGTATTATTTTAAGGAATAATTTAAGGACATGACTCATCAGGCTTATTAATCGATACTCACTGCACTTCTTAGGGTATTGTTTTTTAGGCAATGTCACGAAGGTGGATTTTAGCCAATCTTGGGGTATATTCCCTGTGTCATATATAGTGTTAAATAACCTCAACAGGTAGTCAACATTTTCATCGTTAAAGAGCTTTAACACCTCAACTGGAATATCGTCTGGTCCGCACGCTTTTCTATTGTCTGAAGTCTTTATCGCATGAAGAATTTCTGATTTTAAAATCGATGGTCCATGCAATTGATCATTAGGAATATTAATATCAGGTCTAATATCTTTGAATGTATCATGAATATACTTTTCCCATGTTTGTAAAATATCTTTTTCATCCAATATTAATTTATTGGAATCGTCAACTAAACATGATGGAGTAATTCTTCTAGAAGTGCCCGTAATTTCCTTCAATTTTTTGTGAAGTTTGAATGCATTGTGACTACGACTGTACGACTCTAGTTCTTCACACTGTGACTTCATCCATTCTTCTTTGGCTTTTTTAATTTCACGTCTAATCGTTATTTGTAAGTTTTTATATTGTGTTTCATTATGTTTGTATTTACGTCTCTCATCCATTAAGTTCAAGATGTGGTCAGTCATCTAATTCTTTTTTCTAATTTGCTTATCAGCTTTCAAATTTGTATCACAGGTTTCACGTATAACTGACTTAAGGTTATCCCATTGTGTTTGTATTTCTATCGATGGATCACAAGGGAGTAGCTTAATATTATCGTTCAAAGTCTGAGATACCTTATTTCTGACAACTTCTTCGTGGAGTTACTACCCAAACCTGTATTACCCAAACTAATTACGGACCTCCAAGAAGAAGTCAATGCCTTAAAAAAACAGCAACAAATGCGATGCACAGAAGACATGATTAGTGAACTTAGATTAGTGAACTTACTTATTAGTGAAAGACATGATTAGTGAACTTAGATTAGTGAACTTACTTATTAGTGAACTCGGCAATCCCCGAGCAAAAAACATAATTATATTTGATATCCCTGAGTGCGACTTGCCGGATCTCGAACAACGCAAATTACGCGACACTGAAGAATGCTGGAAAGTTATAGGAGGCATCACCAGTACAAGTCAAAATAACATAAAAGTGCTCCGGCTTGGAAAACCTTCAGTAGAAAAAAAATTCCCTCGCCCGATAAAAATAATCTTCCGAACAAGAGATGAAGCGTTAGCCAATCTCAAAAATAAAAATAAACTAAAAAAACTAAACTCAATCAAATCAGACCAAACTCCGTAACGGCAGCATTTAATTGATCTAAGAAATGAGCTCCATCAAAGAATAGAAAAGGGGGAAAAGGAATTGACTATCAAATACATCAAAGGATTATCTATGGTCAAATACAAGATTGACACATCATTTTAAGAGTGCATTATTTAACGTACAAACCGCAAAATAACATCTAAATAAGTCTGAAAAGTGTGTGAAATAGTGAAAAACAATAAAGTGCATCGGCCAAAAGCCAAAATTTACACTCATAAACCACTTTCACGGCTATTTCTGTCACCGAAAAATAACAACATTGTACTGAGATTGACACATCATTTTAAGAGTGCATTATTTAACGTACAAACCGCAAAATAACATCTAAATAAGTCTGAAAAGTGTGTGAAATAGTGAAAAACAATAAAGTGCATCGGCCAAAAGCCAAAATTTACACTCATAAACCACTTTCACGGCTGTTTCTGTCACCGAAAAATAACAACATTGTACTGTTATGAATTGATCACTAAAATATCTAATAATAATGAGTAATGGGTTGTCATTAAACATAAAGTTGTGTTACAGTACACCACAGTGCTAATTACTAGTGTTTTAAAAAACAGTTGCGCAATTCGATAACTTAATAGTGATATAATTAAAATCAATAACAATCTCGAAACTGTGCGGTAGAAATAATTTCAATCAGGTACAATTAGTACATTATACAGGTTAACCAGATTGCCTGCCCACAGGCGCAACGAAACTGTGCGGTATAAATAATTTCAATCAGGTACCAAATTACAGGTTACCCTGATTGCCTGCCCACAGGCGCTAATACCAAATCACAGATTACCCTGATTGCCTGCCCACAGGCGCTACTACCAAAACAATATAAACACATATAATATAAATATAAAACAATATAAACACATATTAATACAATAAATCGAAATGGAGAACATAGCATGCTTCAAGTATCCTGAACCAATATTGACGAAGGAGTCAATGTTTTACTGCTCTTGCTGCAAAGAAAATCTACATTTCGCCTGCGGTGGAATAGGAGAGGCGCAGTACCGCAAGCTAACACAGGAGAAACGAGCAACCATTAAGTGCAGCAGTTGCAAGACCGATACGCGGAGTACGACGAGATCCACGGGAAAGGATAGCGCTGCGGCCAGCTCCAACAAGCCTGGACTCACACAAGGAGAAACGCAGCACGACTTAATTATGGCTGAACTTCGACACATCAAAACAGAATTGCTAGGATTCAAGAACGTGCAGACTCAAGTGACGGCAATTTACACCGAGTTCACAGAATTTAAAGCTTCGCTAACGTTCTTTAACTCTAAAATGGAGGGATTCGATGCAGAATTAAAAAAATCTATGGAAAAATTGAAAACCATAGATTCCGTACAGCAAAAAAATACAGAGCTCGAAGCCAAGCTAACAAGGCTTGAGCAAAAAATTGACGAACAAGATCGTCAACAAAAAAATTTTGATGCGGAAATTAGAGGAGTACCGGAGTTTGAAGATGAAAACCTGCAAAATATTATCTTCAACATAAACAAGGAAATAAAAACCACCACAACGAACAAGGACATAGAAACCAGCTACAGGGTTCCTGGAAGGACAGTCCCACATAGATCTAGACCAATAATTATACGGTTTAGACACATGCATTTAAGGGATGAATTTTTAAACAATGCTAAACGGTATAACCTTAATGCCATAAGTAAGGAAGATAAGCTCAACACATGCTCTATAGGTCTCTCTGGTCCCTGTATGCCAGTTTTCATCTCGGAACACTTAACCTCATGTAATAAACGTCTACTATACCTAGCAAAAAAAATGGCAATTGAAAAAAAACTGGCTTTTGTATGGGTAAAATCGGGCCGAGTCTACGTACGCCAAAACTTAGATTCGCGAGCAATTCAGGTTACCTCAGAGAATACCTTAATTACCTTATGACTTACGAATAAATGGATACGCATACTTATTAACTGCACTTCACACTTACACATGGAGGATTACGATCATTACTATTGTTTATGCACACTATTGTTTATGCGACACTTTCATCTTGGTACTTTGGAAACGGATTTTAAATCTGATGTTTACTTAAACATTTATCCCTACCTTACATTATATACAAAATAAGATTATGATTCACTTACCCACTGACATTTCTGTTGAAACCAGTATCATAGGTAACAATCAAAATATGAAAAACACCTTCAATATAATGCATCAAAATGTACAATGCATCCGAAATAAAATCCTAGAACTAGAAAATATTCTGTATGAAAAAAACATTGATGTATTTTGTGTTAGCGAACACTGGCTACAGAAAGATGAAGCGACATCTATTAATTTTAATAGTTACAAATTAGGTTCAATTTTTTGTCGAGAGAGCCATTTTCACGGAGGCGTCTCTATTTACTTAAATGAAAATATTACATTTACTGAACTAGAATATGTTAAACAAATAACAAAAGAATTTGTATTTGAATGTGTTGGCATTGAAATTCCAAGGCTTAAAATGATCATTTGTACAGTTTACTATAATGACTCCGATATTAATATATTTTTTGAACAACTTGAACTTCTTTTAAACAAAATTTGCAAAAACAATAAAAAACAAATAATACTCTGCGGAGACCTTAACATTGACACACACTACAAGAACAAAAACGCTGACTTACTCAAAAACACTTTAAAATCATACAACATACGATTGATTATTGATAAACCCACTCGTATACAAGGAAATAAAAAAAGTATAATTGATCATATATGTACAAATATACCAAAAAGTTCTTACGCATGGGAAGTCACAGAATTAGCTGTATCAGATCACATGGCACAGTTAATGCACATAAAAACAGAAAATAATATCGAACAAACTTGGTATGCAAAAAAACAATTATTTAATAAAGAAAATACAAAAAAATTTAACAATTACTTATCAGGAACATGTTGGGATCTATTAAAATCGTTTGAATCCATTGATGACAGTTATGAGTACTTCATTAATAAAGTAAATGAGGGTATGAAACTTTTTTTCCCCTTTAAACAACATAGATATCCCCAAAAACGCCAAATAAATTGGATAACACCTGGTATTAAAATATCTATTACACAAAAAAGACATCTATACATAAAACAAAAAAACACAAATGACCTGTCAATCATAAACCATTACAAACAATACAAAAAAGTTCTCAGTAAAGTAAAACAAGTAGCTAAACGAAATTACAATAGTAAACGTATTCAAAATGCGCAGAATAAAACCAAAACATCATGGAACATAATAAAAGAGAACTCAAATAATTAAAAATCTAAAATTAAGCCAAAAATCTGTCTTAAAATAAATGATACCATGGTATCAGAACCAGAAAACATTGCAAATGACACAATCTGCTAACACAGTCACAAACAAACAGTATCAATCATTCTTTACAACGCCTGTAAGCAAGGAGGAAATTCTCAGAATTATCGTAAAACTGAAAGATAAAAGCAGTGTCGGCACTGACAAAGTCCCTATAAAAATTATTAAAGCAAGTGCAGAAGCGTTGAGTTACCCGTTGGAAATATTAATTAACAAATCTTTTGAATCAGGAACCTTCCCAGAACACCTAAAACAATCTATTATTGTGCCTTTATATAAAAAGGGTCCCAAACAGGAAATCTCAAATTATAGACCAATATCCTTATTACAAAATTTTTCAAAAATATTTGAAAGAGCAATGTACAATCGCATTTACAACTTTCTCGAAAACTTTAAGATAATATGTCCACAACAATTTGGATTCCGTAAAGGCCGTTCGACAACACAAGCAGTCTTCAATTTCATGAACAAAATTCTGGAAAGTATTAATATTAGCAAAAAAACCGTAGGTATTTTTCTCGACCTCTCAAAAGCATTCGACAATGTTGATCATAAGCTTCTTCTAATTAAACTTGAACACGTCGGTATAAGAGGTTTAGCATTAAAATGGTTTGAATCGTACCTAATAAATCGTAAACAAAAAGTTCAAATTTCAAACATTGACGAAAAAATGATGCAGTACATGGTAGAATCCAAATGGAGAACAATCAACAAGGGTGTGCCTCAAGGAAGCATTCTTGGGCCCCTCCTGTTCCTTATATACATAAACGAACTTCCAATTATTGCTGGCACAGAATGTTCAATGTTTGCTGATGACACTGCTTTGTTGTTTGAATGTAATGAAGACGTTGACGAATTTAATAAACATATTAACGAGACTTGTCAATCAATAGCAAATTGGTTGTTATCACAAAATCTGTCACTCAACACAAACAAAACTCAAGTTTTACAATTTTGTCCAGTGCAAGCTACACCTATAAACATAAATGTAAACTTCAATAATAATATTATCGAACCTTCCCAAACTTGTTCACTGCTGGGAATACAACTAGATGCAAATATAAACTGGAAAGAACATGTATCCAAAATAGTAGCCAAAATCAGTAGCTTTTCTTTCGTTCTAGGTACACTGAGAAATATATTAAACATCGAATCGGTAATGGCCGCATACTATGGTTATGTATATTCAATAATAAAATACGGAATTATCTTTTGGGGAAACTCAGTAAACGCCAAAGATGTTTTTATCATCCAAAAAAGATGTATAAGAAAAATGACAAACTCTGCTAATCGGGATTCATGTAGACCTATATTTAAAAAATTGAAAATTCTTACAGTCACCGACATATATATAATAGAGTTATGCATGTTAGTGCGATCATCTCCAGAAAAGTTTCCACAAAAAAACTCTACACATAAACACGCTACAAGGTTTACAGAAAATTTATCAATACCAAGAGCAAACAAAACAATTTTCCAAAAAGGACCCTTTTACATGGCCATTAAAGTATACAACAACCTTCCACACGACATTAAACAAATACAAGATACACTCAGATTTAAGTCATCACTAAAAACATTCCTCCTGAACAGGTCTCATTACACATTAAGTGAATACCTCACATAGGTACAACTGTTTTATGTTTACGTTTATATAAAAAATTAAAACAAATTCCCTTTGTATTACACCACTTTTATATTTTTTGTGTTCAAATCTGTACAACATGTTAGGTTAACTGGAAGAAATAGGATGTAGGTACCTATAAGTTATACCTTTTGTACTAAATGTTAATTTTGTACAATAAATGATTTTGATTTTGATTTTGATTTTGATTTTGATTTTGATACCCTAAAATTATAAAAATTCCAAAAAACCTGTAAATAATTACATAGTCAATATCTCGATACTGTATACGAACCTATGCTCTCTCACACGGAAATTTGATATTGTTCTTGCACAAATATACCTTGTAAAACCAACAGTGTTAATAGTGACAGAAACGTGGCTAAAGGCAGAAATACCAAATACGTTAGTGGATCTCCCGGAGTACACACTCTTCCGCAAAGACCGTCGAATTAAAAAACGGGGAGGTGGTGTGGCAATATATTTAAAGAAAAGGACCATAGGCCTGACAATCTCAGCCCAGTTGAACAAAGCCCTGGAAAACAGTTCTAGTAATTATCCACAAATTGACGCGTTATTCATTGACATGCAAATAAGCCACCTCAAAACTATCTTAGCTGGTGTCTACTGCCCACCAAATGCATCTTATGAAAACCACCAAAAACTATTACACCAATTACAAAGAATAGCTTATGTGTTGTAATGTAGCGGTTCACCACACTACACCAGTGGACTCATATACCGCCCGCCCCCCGTGCAGCACCCCCTCCTCTCCCCAACGGCTCGCGGCCAGAAAGGACAAACTTAGTTGAAAATTAAAATTTACTGTCAAACTATTGTGAAATGAGCGGGTCAACCAAAAGAAATTCATAACAATATTATACACCATTGCAACGACATAATAATAATTGCCGATGTAAATAGATCTATTCACAGTTCTTGTTTTAGTTGATCCTAAATTAATAATACCGCCCATTTTTCATCCTTTTTTGTTTAAAATTTATTTGTAACTTATACTGTCAATGGTCGCGCATTTTTGTTGTTGTATACTCTAAAAAATCGTAAAATTATTGCAAATTCATGGTGAAATATTGTTGAAAATTGCCCCCTTCAAAAGCCTGAAGTCATCGATCTAGTTTCTAGTATGTGGTTTGGTTTATTTATGAGTCAGTCAGTCCGAGTTGTAAATTGAAGGCGATACGAAGTTTATTAATAAATAATTCGAAATAAAGGCGGTGAATAGATTCATTCTCTTAATTCAAAACCAGTTATGTGATCAGAATGTAAAATTCCAGTTCTGGATTCATCTGCTGACAAATTTCGAAGGAAAACATTCTCTTATTCGACGTATAAAATTCTAAATGCAGACTCTGTATGCAGTAGCGTAGCGAGGGGGGGGGGGCGGGGGGGCGGACCGCCCCGGGTGCCACCCGAGGAGGGGGTGACACTCGAACGTGGAGAAAAAACATTTTAACACTGACTGTTATTTTACACGTTTACACTGACTGTTATTTTGCTCTATGGCTTGGTTGGTCGGGGATTCCAGAAAAATGTTTTTTTTTGTTCCTAGCTTAGTCGGGGATTTCTCTGAAATATTCCTTGTGTCATTCTAATTTCGTTCGTATATTTTGATTAACGTAGACTCGTGAAGTGAATTGTTATCTATGGACTGACGTGAATTAGTGAAGAAGTTATTATTGTGTTAGCGTGCTTAATTGTGCTGAAAGACCAGTTTGAAAAACAAGGCAGGTAGGAGTGAATTTTTAGATACCGTTTTGTAGCGCATGAATAGTTTCAGTCGGGACAAGAAAAAGGTTTTTCATCACTGTGATTTAGGTTAGGTTAGGTGGATGAATAGTTGCAGTTGGAATATGAAAAAGGTTTTTCTCCGCACTGAGTCAGCAACTGACTTCTTATGTATCCCTTTTGAGAACACGAAAAGAGTTTTTCTCTTCTGTGAATCGTACTGCGGATTTTTAAATCTTCCCTTTGAAAACTTGTGTTACTGCAGTCGGGACATGAAAAAGGTTTTGTTCAGGGTAAGCATGCGAATTTTTAGATACCGTTTTGTAGCGCATGAATAGTTACAGTCGGGACAAGAAAAAGGTTTTTCATCACTGTGAGTTAGCAAGTGCCGTTTTAGTTATTTTTTTCAAGAATTAGAATAGTTGCAGTCAGGACACGAAAAAGGTATTTTTCCACTGTCGGTAAACGTGTGATTTTTTTATTTCTCTTCATAGTACATGAATAGTTGCAGTTGAAAAATGAAAAAGGTTTTTCTCCACACTGAGTCAGCAACTGACTTCATATGTATCCCTTTTGAGAACACAAATAGTTACAATCAGGACATGAAAAAGGTTTTTCTCTTCTGTGAAACGTTCTGCGGATTTTTAAATCTTTCCTTTGAAAACTTGTATTACTGCAGTCGGGACATGAAAAAGGTTTTTGTCCAGTATGGGTAAGCATGTGAATTTTTAAATTCCGTTTTGTAGCGCATGAATAGTTACAGTCGGAATAAGAAAAAGGTTTTTCATGACTGTGAGTTAGCAAGTGCCGTTTTAGTTATTTTCTTCGAGAATAAGAATAGTTTCAATCAGGATACGAAATAGGTTTTTTTCCATCGTCGGTAAACGTGTGATTTTTAGATTTCTCTTCATAGTACATGAATAGTTGCAGTTGGAACATGAAAAAGGTTTTTCTCCACACCGAGTCAGCAACTGACTTCTTATCCCTTTTGTGAACACGAATAGTTACAATCAGGACATGAAAAAGGTTTTTCTCTTCTGTGAATCATACTGTGGACTTTTAAATCTTCGTTTTGAGGACTTGTATAACTGCATTCAGATCATGAAAAAGGTTTTACTCCACTCTGAGTAAGCTTATGAATCATAGTGGAGTAAAGTGTTGCTCCATGTGGAAACCTTTGTAAAATTACTTTCTTCAGGGTCTCCTCAGTGTAGCTAATGTAAAAAGAAATACTTATGTGTTGTAAAACCATGTAGGTGTATTAAAGGTAAGACAGTATTAAATTTTGGAGATCCGGAAGGAATGAAAGGCCGATAAAAATAATAATATTTTCACAATTTGTTTATGAATTACAATTTAAAACAATAAAATAAACTATATATACTTTTGGACCTATTGCGAGTTTGAAATCTCTTGTTTTATTTTTACCGCAAACGCGATTAAAACAAGAAAAATGTATTTAAACCACTTTCCAGTACTTTGCGCAATTTAATTGAGACTTTTGGGTAAAAATAGTCCCTTGGGTGTTACGTAACGTTTAGGGGGAGGGAGGTGCAGAAAAATGTTACGGCGCGTTTTATGGGGGGAGGGAGGGTCAATTTTTTTCAAAAATTGCGTTACGTTATACTTGAACGCCTCCTTTACTATTTCACGATTGAAATTTTATCGTTACACTCTGAACACAAAACTGGTTTTAACCTTAGTATTGGTTATTATGTTTTCATGACAGCAAATGATTTTTTTTCAGATTTTTGCAGCATATAAGAATTGAAGACTCCACACGGAACTCTGTTATTTGTAGCTATATGGCTCGGTTGGTCAGCATTCCCCAAAAATTCTGTTATTTTATTTTCGTTCCTAGCTCTTACTATTGATTTATTGGGGATTCCCGTGAAATATTCCTCGCTTTTCCCCTGTGTCATTCTCATTTCTTTCGTACATTGTGATTGACGGGAACTCGCGAAGGAAATTATTACCTATCGATTGTTGAAAAAGCTGTTATTCTGTTAGTGTTTTTAATTTTGAGGATAACAATTTTTTTTTACATATTTGACTAGCTAGAAATGTTTTTTTTTTATATTTTAGGAAGTCAATATTTGTGTTTTGAATTTCTCGAAAAAAAATATGGGGGGGGTGTGACACCGCGTTTTCCGCCCCGGGTGCAACCCATGCTAGCTACGCCACTGTCTGTATGTGCTGCCAGAATAAAGAAAAATCATTGTCATCTGAGTGTAGTCGTAATTCGCCGCACACATTTAATTTAATTCAGTTCATAATGTAAAATTTCTGTTGATATATTTCGAAGACAAACATTCTCTTATTCGAAGTGCAGTCATAAAATTCAAGTTGCAGATGTATGTGCTGCCAGATCAAAGAGAAGCCATTTTCATGTTCTGAGTGTAGTTTTAATTTGCTGCACACAGATTTAATTTAAACTAATTTTGTGTTTGAAATGTAAAATTCCAGTTGTGGATTAATCTGCTGAAACATTGCTGAAACATTTCGAAGGAAAACATTATCTTATTCGAGGTGCAGTAATAAAATTTTTGTTGCAGACGATGCATGTACTGCCAGAATAAAATAAACATTTTCTTGTTGTGAGTGTAGTTTTAATTTGCTGCACAGATTTAATTTAAACCAGTTTGTGTTCACAATGTAAAATTCGAGTTGTGGATTCATCTGCTGACATGTTTCGAAGGAAAACCTTCTCTAATTCGAAGAGCTGTTATAAAATTCTAGTTGCAGACTATTTATGTACTGATTCAAAGAAAAACCATTTTCATATTCTGAGCGTAGTTTTAGTTCACCGCATACAGATTTAATTTAAATCAGTTTTGTGTTCAGAATGTAAAATTCCAGCTGTGGATTCATCTGCTGACACATTTCGAAAGAAACACATTCTCTTATTTGAAGTGCAGTTTTAAAATTCTAATTAGTCGCAGACTATTTTTTTACTGCCAGAATCATAAAATAATCATTTTTATGTTCTGAGTGTAACCACACATAAAATTTAATCTAAACCAGTTTTGTGTTCAAAATCTAAAATTCCAGTTGTGAATTCATCTGCTGACACATTTTGGTGGAAAACATTGTCTTATTCGAAGTGCAGTTATAAAATTCTAGTTGCAGACTATTTATGTACTGAGTGTAGTTTTAAGTCACCGCATACAAATTTAATTTGAACCAGTTTTGTGTTCACAATATAACGATAAATTAAATAACAAGTAGTCGATTCACCGTGTACCGAGTGAAGCTTTGCATTTGAGTTGCATGCCTTTTGCCGCAAATTCTGAGAAATTGACTGTTCCGTGTGTAGCTGTTGTTTCGAGACTCTTACGCAGAAGCGATTTTAAATTAAAACCCGCCTTGGGTACCTTATGAAAATAATTTTTATTGGAAGAATACTCTGTCACATGCGATGTATAAATCGGCATAAAATGAGGTCGCAATAAAAAATAATCTACCCCACACCCCCCTCACATCATGTCAGAGTCGATCGATTGGAGTCTAATAATATTGAGGTAGATCGCCAGCAGTTCAAATATGAGCACCTCTGGTGTAGACAGTAATAAATATCTTGGAATTATCACTGATAAATTTCTGAGATGGGATAAATGCATAGACTTAACTTCCGCAAACGTCAGGAAACTTATACATCTTTTCATTGCAATTAGAAATATTCTCTGCGTAAAAGACATGAAACGAATTTACTTTGCCATGTGTAATTCCATATTAGATTATGCATCCTTAGGTTGGGGTGGTTGTACTAAAACAATACTTGATCCCTTAGCAAAATCTCAGAAATCACTTCTAAGAGTCATACTCAAAAAACCGTTCAGATACCCCAGCGATTCATTGTTTGAAGAGTTTCGTGTTCTTGATGTAAGGCAATTATATATTAGGAAAATCAAAATACATACCCAAAAACAGCGGCTCCACTACGCTTCCATAGACCATTATCATGACACCAGACATGCAAAGAGGAACCCAGTAGTTCCTCCCACCACTTACTTATTCATCCTTAGCTCAAAGACAATTTTCGTACTTAGGCCTTAAATTGCTTAATCTTATACCCGATGCATGGAAATCAAAAAGTGATAGCATTCTGCGTAATCTGGTAAATGATTGGCTTCTGGTCTTGGGGAGAGCTGAATGCGAAAATATGTTAAACAACAGTCATTAAATTTTCTTTTTTGTTAATATTCATATATACTGGTATTATATTGGTATTACCTTAATATTATTTTTATACAATTTAAGTTCAAAAATTTGCTTAAATTTTTTCTTTGCATTTTCTTTTCTCTACTTTCTTTTTCTTTTTTAATCAATTTTTTTCTTACCCATTTTTTGATTCTCGAGTTGATTAATTCATCAAAATCAATACTAAAATTTCTTGAAATGGTTGAAAAATGGTTGGTTCTTTTATTTCTTTTCTCTATATTTTTATATTTTTTTATTGTTAAATATATAATTTACACTTATTGTATCTTGTATCTACCATCAAAACCTTAATAGTATTTATCAAGTGTTATATTTAAGTATATAAAAATTCGGAGGTGGCGCTAGTGAGCTACTGTTTACTTTGACTCCGTGTTATTTGTGACTGTTAAGTTAAATATTGTGGAAAAACTCAGCGATATAGACGAAAAAATAGTAAAGAGACAAATAAATCATAACATACAGTGTGGATAAACCCTAATATCAAGTAGAAACTGTGAAAAACCGCGAAAATACCGCGATTGAGTGTTTACATCTCTAGTGCATTTTACGCCCACATACCGAAAAAAACTGAGTCTAAGGGATTAAAAGACAATTAACAGAAAAGGCAACCGTGAGTAACAACCTATCATAGTGCATTTTTAAATAAAAATCATTGAAATTATAACCTCACTTCTTTGAAATGATATGCAAGATTTACTTTAACTAACTAAGGCCATCTGTTGAAAAACTCAGAAATTACGTCAACAAGTTCCGAACCATTCGAGATCAAGAATCGGCTATTAATCGCCATATACGACGTGTTTCTGTTAAAATCCAAGAGAGGGCACCCGTAGTATCAACACAACAGACTATCTCAAAAAAAAAATACCATGGAAGAAGTTATGAACGCACTTCGCAAGATCCAAAGCGAACTCAATTCACAAAAAAGTACAATCCTAAATTGCGGAGAAAAAGTAACAGAAACAGTTACACAAAATATAAACAACATACTGGAGGAAAAGTTTAAAATTTGGGATGAAAAATATGAAAACCTCAAAGAAAAGTTGGAAAACCAAGAAAAACGAATATATTTCATGGAAAAACAGGCACGAAAAAATAATATCGTCTTTTTCGGCATTGAGGAAACCGAAACCTCATACCAAATATTGGAAAACATTATTATCAACTTTGTAAAGGAATATTTCTCTCTAGACCTAGATCCCAGAGATATCCAAGAAGTCAAGAGAATAGATAAAAAAGGAGAAAAATCTCGACCAATAATTGCTACATTCGCCACACTTGGCACCAAAATAAAAATATTTAAACAGAGAAGAGAGGCACTGAGAGAAACCACATATTACATAACGGAAGACTATCCGAAACAAATACTAGAAAAAAGAAAAGAGCTACAAGTGCAGGCAAAACTCGAGAGAGAGAAAGGCAATATAGCAAAAATTAAGTATGACAAACTTGTCGTACAAGTCAAAGACAAAACCACGGACAGCAATAAGAGAATGCTTTCATTATCTCCTGAAACACCTTCAGACGACGGAATAAAAGAACAGGCCAACAAGAAAAATAAACAGCATTCAAAGAGAAGAACTTCTAGCATGTCTGAAGGAATTATGAAACAAAGCATGCTTAACTTTTTAGCAAATAAAAATCAAAACAACATGCCCAGAGCTCACTGTAACAAAGCCGACAACTTGTAGCAACTACCGCACCCCTCCGATACAGGCAACATGCAAAAAACAAAAACAACAATAAAAACCAAACCTCATCTTCCAACCCGGCTAGTCACCGTGGAAGATCAAGACCAAAACCCTCTGAAGAAGAAATTCCAAACTTCCTCAAAAACACAAGAAGTGACACAAACACAAAAAATTCTAAACCCTACGAACAAAACAAAAGAAGAGCTTTTCATAGTAACTTATAACGTCAGAACTTTATCTACTCACGAACGTTTAATCGAACTAAGTGAAATAATCAAAGGAATAAAATACGACATAATTGGCTTGTGCGAAATAAGGCGTCAGGGCACCTTAATAGAAGACCATAATAATTTCATACTATGCTACACGGGCCACACACCTGGTAAATATGGAGTCGGATTTATAATAAATAAAGTTCGCAAGGAATGGATCGAAAGCTTCACGGGCATTAGTGATAGAGTAGTAACGAACGTTTAATAATGAAACCAAACGGTTATGGCGAAAGAAACCATAGAGGCCAGAGGCTAATAGACTTCGCCCTTGAACACAAACTTGCAATTTTAAATACGTTCTTCCACAAAAACCCAACCAAAGATGGACCTGGCGATCACCGAACGGTAAACACAGAAACGAAATAGACTACATATTGTCAAATCAACCTAATAATAATAATCAATCCAAAATATAGAAGTTTTAAACCTTAACTTTCCGTCGGATCACAGACCAATTAGAGCAACCCTGTCCATCACAAAACAAAAGAAGAAACGCACAGGATATAAAAACAATAGATATTCATCACTGAAAACTGAGCAAGAAATAATAAATTATAAACAAAACATTTCATCTCACTTACAAGATATTAAAAACTGTCAAGGAAAACATCAGTACAGGCCTATTACAATACATTAACAAAGGCTATATCTCAGAGCTTACAAGATGCTCGAACACCTAACGAAATATCAAAAGATACCCATAAAGTTTTAAAAGAGCGTACACTGGCACTTATCAAAAGAAGACAAGAGCTACATCATGCTAAGACCAAAACTCGGGCCACAAAAAATGAATTATCAGCACTATACAAACTAATAAGTAAATACATAAAACATGACTATAAAACTTACAGATCAAAAACTATCGAAAAACATTTGAAACTAGCGGGAAGCTCAAAAAAAGCTCTTAAAGAATTAAGAATACATAAATACTGGATAGAGGGTTTAAACAGTGAAGACAGAACCGTAATTAATCGTAAAGAAATCATAGAGGTAGCAACTGATTTCTACAAAGCTCTTTACAATGCCCAGGGAAAAGAGCGTACCAACCATAGTTATTCCTGTCCTACAAACATAAACAAGATCGGAAATATAACACCAATACCTGAAAATGAAGTCATCCAAGACATAAAAAGGTTAAAGATTGATAAAAGTCCAGGACCAGACGACATTACGAATGAAGCCATAAAGGTTGCCTACGAATTACTGACCCCACCCCTAACATATTTATTTAACCATATATTAGAAACAGCTGAGATACCATCGCAATGGTTGGAGTCAGAAATAATCTTAATCTACAAAAAAGGAGATCCAAAAGACATTGCGAACTATAGGCCTATAAACTTACTCTCGTGTATCTACAAACTGTTTTCTTCCATCATAAACAAAAGAATAAGTTAAATGAAAGAACACACTTTGTAAAACACCACTTTTTATTATAATTGATATTTAAAAGCCAACCAGGTTTCGCTCGATCTCGAGCTTCATCAGGGCTATTATAACAACTAAAGTTAATTATCTACAGACATACATATATAAAAGACATTAACAGGATGAGTGAAAGAGCTAGCAATATTATAGGCAACACCCTATTGGTGCCAGAAAGTGAAGCAAATTGACAAGAGGGAGACAACAATAATTACAGGATGAGTAAGTAAAGGGGGGGAGGGAGAGGGAAGGAGTTGTTTATGAAGAGTTTAGCGGAATAAATTAAAAATGGGACTATCAGATAAATTGATTTGGTTATTAATAATATTTGATTTATTATTAACGGCTTTTTTTATTTCGAGGGCTTCTAGATTGTTTAACCTAATTCCGATTCCATTTTTATGTAATATTTTAGTCCCGGAGGTTTTATCGAATGAGTGGTTAGTTTCTACTAGAAACAAGGAGACCCGTTGTCCCCAAAATTATTTATATCTATTCTAGAGTCAATAATAAATAGATTAAATTGGGAAAAAACAGGGCTCAACATTAACGGAAAATATTTAAGCCACCTGCGCTTCGCAGATGATTTAGTACTCTTATCAGAATCTAGCACACAACTACAAATCATGATTGATTCACTAAACGCAGCCAGCAAACAGGTAGGACTGGAAATGAATCTTTCCAAAACAATGGTCATGACAAACAGCATAAACAGAAGAATATCAGTAGACAATGAAACTTTGAAATATACAGAAAAATACATCTACCTTGGAAAACAAACAGGCTTCGACAGAAAACTAAATGAGCTAGAAGTAGAAAGACGAGCACAACTTACTTGGAATAAGTACTGGTCCTTAAAAGAAATATTTAAAAGCAACATGTCAATAAATATTAAAACAAAAGTTATGACTTCAAGCCTCCTACCATGCCTAACCTACGCATGTCAAACTTGGAAATACACATCCAAAATAAAAAACAAAATTATAACCTGTCAACGTGGAATGGAAAGAAGCATGCTTGATATTAAAAAAATACAAAAAATTCGTCACACAAAAATCAGAAAAATCACCAAAGCCAAAGATGCTCTGAGCTACGCTAAAAAACTAAAATGGAAGTGGGCAGGACACGTAGCGAGGCTAGAGGACGACAGGTGGACTAGCAGGGCAACAAAGTGGAATGGCCCATACGGTAAGCGTCTCAAAGGCAGACCTCACACGAGATGGGCATATGAAATAATAAAAATTGCTGGCCCCTGCTGGCCGCAAATAGCTCAAGAGAGAGAAAAATGGAATTCTTTGGAGGAGGCCTTCACCTTCGCCTGAAAGAGGGGTTCTTGCATATGAATTAATTAAAGATACGATTATAATATTTTTCAACAAGATTGTAAATAACATTAATTATACTTCTTATAACTCGGCAACACACCTATTTGCAAGAAATAAAAGGTTTTTTTATTTTTTTATTTTTATTTTTATTTATTTATTTATATTTAATTATAAGACAACATTATAGTCAACACACTAATTACATGTAAAAAATCAGTTCATTTTGACTGTTCTAAAACGGGCAAATTGCCTAGTTGGACAGCCAAAGATCATTATAAAGATGTAATATGTAATGTTTTCAAATAAATAAATAAGAATTAAAGGAGATGGGATTGGGTGCGAAATTGAGTAATCTGAAAGTATGTTGCCTGTTGTATGAGTGCTGATATCTAACAGTATGGAAGATCTACAGTCTCTCGTGTCTAGAATGAACCAAGTATGTATGAAGAAAGAGTAATGATGAATGTAAGTAAGTCTAAAGTCATGGTGTTTGAAAGAGAGAGTGCAATATAGTTGTTAATGATGAATACTTGGAGCAGGTGGATGAGTTTGTTTATTTGGGAAGTATGTTTTGAAGGCTGATAGAGATATTGAAAGAAGGGTGAATGCAGGTAACTCCATTAATGGAGGACTGAATGCCGTTGGCGCTAATAAAAAACTGTCAAAAGAAGCGAAGCTAGCAGTCCACAATGGAGTCCTGGTACCTACCCTGATGTATGGCAGTGAGGCATGGAACTGGCAGAACTGAATGCTGTTGCAATGAGATCCCTGAGGCGAATGAGTGGAAAAACCATGTATGATCGTTTGGGAAATGTGGTTATCCGCATAGAATGAAAAGCTAATGTAAGAGTAAGATTAAGAAAGGGACCCTCAGATGGTTTGGGCATGTAAAGCGAATGAAAGAAGAAATTAGTGTGAGAAGAATATATGACGCAAATGTGAATGGAAGAAGAAGTCGGGGATGCCCGAGGAAGACATGGCACGATCAAGTGAATCAGATACTTGTCGGGCCATGTCAAAATTCAGAATAATAGAAGAGTATGTATGAGACGATGTATGAATGTGAGTGAGGCAAAGAGTGTGTGCCAAGACCGAGTTGTTTGGCAGTCCGTCCTCTCTGCCTACCTCTGTGGAAAACGGCGTGATGGTGAGTTAGTTAGTCACTTAATATATATAAATACTCTTTTTCATAATAAGAAAATATTTTTTTTTTTAAAATGTTACGAAAAAACGTTAAATTCTACTGTTTTACTGCATCACTGTAATGAACTTATAAAAATATGGTTGCAATGTTGAAAAATTGATCAAAATCACCACATTTCACGGAACCTAATAATATTACCAAAGATTACTTGACAAAAACACCGCATGACAAAAGTTTTGCTTCAACCACGGGTATACACATTTTTTATACAATAAACTTATGCAAAAACGTATGAATCTGAAAAATTATGGTGACCAGACAGTTAATTTCTTGACAGTTGATCCCCGACAGTTGATCCCTTGACAGTTGACCCCCGACAGTTGATCTCCGACAGTTGATCTCCGACAGTTGATCCCTGACAGATTGCCCCCCGAAAATATAATATAATTTTTGTGTATTATTTACCAATTTAAAATGAAAAATCGACTTCAAAAAGAGAGAGACTTGCTGAAGGAGACCTTATGACCTCTCCGGCAGGACTCTCTCGGAACATCGCCTTGCATCGCAGTGGGAGGGATGGATTCAAACGTCCGTCACTCCTAGAATCACTGACCGCTAGATTCCTATTCACCCCACATACATTTGAACTTCCTAGAACTTCATCGTCTTTCTTTCCCTAAAAAGACCCTCCACACGGCATCCCCAAAGATGACATAGGTCATGAGAGGAATTATTTTCCTCAGGGCCTCCTGTGTGGAGCTATTTTAAAAAATAAATAAAAAAGTAAGGCCAGATTGACCGTACTTCTGACATACTTCCATCGGTATATTTTTATAGTGCTTCTGAAGGATGAAAAAATCGAATTTGACCACCCCGTCTGTTTTACCGGTATTCTAAAACAATGTACGAGTGATATTTATGAGGGTATGGGCAGTGGTGGATTATCCCTAAGGCAAAGTAGGCACGTGCCTAGGGGCGCGAGGTTACGAAGGGGCGCAAATTTTTAAACAAAAAAATATATATATAAAATTGATTGCGTAAGTAAGTATGCACCTTCTCGCACAATATAAAAGATTCTTTTGAATTGTAAAAAATGAATTGAAGTATTGTAGAAAAATAACTATACAACTCTGTATCGACACACACTTCGTCCTTCATTCGCATTCATAAATCGCCTCATGGTTGTTTAGCGGTACACAGTGCCGGAAGAATACTGCGGGTAGAGGGTACTTTCAAATGTGCGCTCTTTAAGTAAGAATCCAAAGTTTCAGTTGGTTCGGTGCCATAGGGCCAAAGTTATGACCAAACCTAACACTGCAAATGAGCCCTTAAAACCGTAAACATTTTGTATGTAGAAATTGAAAAATGCTTCTCTTCCAGGATATTTTGAGTGATTCCTGTACAGAACGTCATTATAAGTAAGAATCCAAAATTTCAGTTGGTTCGGTACCATAGGGCCAAAGTTATGACCAAACCCAACTCGCAAAATGAGCCCATAATACGGCACATATTTTGTGTAGCGAAATATACAAATGCTTCTTTTGGAGGATATTTTGAGTGATACATCTACAGAACGTCATTTGAAGTAAGAAGCCAAAATTTCAGTTGGTTTGGTGCTATGGCCAAGGTTATGACCAAACCTAACTCTGCAAATGAGCCCGTACAACGGCAAACATTATGTATGTAGAAATTTAAAAATGCTTCTTTTCCAGGATGTTTTGGGTGATTCCTGTTCAGAACGTCATTTCAAGTAAGAACCCGAAATTTCAGTTGGTTTGGTAACATTGGGCCAAATTTATGACCAAACCCAACTCTGAAAATGAGCCCATAAAACGGCACACATCAAAATATGAGCCGTTTTTTGGGCTCATTTTCAGAGTTGGGTTTGGTTTGGGTTATTCAAAAATAGCGAAATTTACAAATGCTTTTTTTGGAGGATATTTTGAGTGATTCATGTACAGAACGATATTTTAAGTAAGAATCCAAAGATAAGTTTTAAGATTTTCACGGCCAAAAGCATTTTCGTTATTTGTTTGTGGGTTGTTATGCCGTGTTGCGCTACCTCCTTTTTTAGCCAACTTTTCGGACATCGTTGCAGTGTCCATCATCAGGGCAGATCCGACAGATCCGGTAGATGTACGAAACGTTGGCTAAAGAAGGAGGTAGCGCAACACGGCATTGCACCCCAAAAACAAATAACGAAAAAAGAATCCAAAGATTCAGTTGAGTCGGTGCGATAGGGCCAAAGTTATGATCAAACCCAACTCTCAAATTGAGCCCAAAAAACGGCACATATTTTGTGTAGCGAAATTTACAAACATTTTAAGTAAGAACCCAAAATTTCAGTTGGTTCGGTGCCATTGGGCTAAAGTTATGACCAAACCTAACTCTGCAAATGAGCCCTTACAACCGAAAACATTTTGTATGTAGATATTTAAGAATGCTTCTTTTGGAGGATATTTTGAGTGATTCCTGTACAGAAGTCAGAACGTCATTTTAAGTAAGAACACAAAATTTCAGTTGGTTTGGAGCCAGTGGGCCAAAGTAATGACCCCAAAATTTCAGTTGGTTCGGTGCCATTGGGCCAAAGCTATGACCAAACCCAACTCTGAAAATGAGCCCGTAAAACTGCACATATTTTGTATAGCGAAATTTACAAATGCTTCTTTTAGAAAATATTTTGAGTGAGTCATGTACAAAACGTCATTTTAAGTAAGAATCCAAAATTTCAGTTGGTTCGGTGCAATAGGGCCAAAGTTATGACCAAACCCAACTCGCAAAATGAGCCCATAAAACGGCACATATTTTGTGTAGCGACATATACAAATGCTTCTTTTGGAGGATATTTTGAGTTATTCATCTACAGAACGTCATTTGGAGTAAGAAGCCAAAATTTCAGTTGGTTTGGTGCTATGGCCAAGGTTATGACCAAACCTAACTCTGCAAATGAGCCCTTACAACCGAAAACATTTTGTATGTAGAAATTGAAGAATGCTTCTTTTGGATAATATTTTGAGGGATTCCTGTACAGAACGTCGCTTTAAGTAAGAACCCAAAATTTCAGTTGGTTCGGTGCCATTGGGACAAAGTTATGATCACACCTCTGAAAATGAGGCCATAAAACGGCACATATTTTGTATAGCGAAATTTACAAATGCTTCTTTTAGAAAATATTTTGAGTGATTCATGTACAGAACGTCATTTTAAGTAAGAACCCAAAATTTCAGTTGGTTCGGTGCCATAGGGCCAAAGTTATGACCAAACCCAACTCGCAAAATGAGCCCATAAAACGGCACATATTTTGTGTAGCGAAATATACAAATGCATCTTTTGGAGGATATTTTGAGTGATTCATCTACAGAATGTCATTTGAAGTAAGAAGCCAAAATTTCAGTTGGTTTGGTGCTATGGCCAAGGTTATGACCAAACCTAACTCTGCAAATGAGCCCTTACAACCGAAAACATTTTGTATGTAGAAATTGAAGAATGCTTCTTTTGGATAATATTTTGAGTGTTTCCTGTACAGAACGTCGCTTTAAGTAAGAACCCAAAATATCAGTTGGTTTGGTGCAATTGGGACAAAGTTATGACCAAACCTCTGAAAATGAGGCAATAAAACGGCACATATTTTGTATAGCGAAATTTACAAATGCTTTATTGGAGGACATTTTGAGTGATTCCTGTACAGAACGTCATTTTAAGTAAGAACCCAAAATTTCAGTTGGTTCGGTGCCATTGGGCCAAAGTTATGACCAAACCTAACTCTGCAAATAAGCCCTTACAACCGTAAATATTTTGTATGTTGAAATTTAAGAATGCTTCTTTTGTGGGATATTTGAGAGAGATTCCTGTTTAGAACGTCATTTCAAGTAAGAACCCGAAATTTCAGTTGGTTCGGTGCCATAGGGCCAAAGTTATGACCAAACCCAACTCTGAAAATGAGCCCGTAAAACTGCACATATTTTGTATAGCAAAATTTACAAATGCTTCTTTGAGAAAATATATTGAGTGATTCATGTACAGAACGTCATTATAAGTAAGAATCCAAAATTTCAGTTGGTTCGGTGCCATAGGGCCAAAGTTATGACCAAACCCAACTCGCAAAATGAGCCCATCAAACGGCACATATTTTGTGTAGCGAAATATAAAAATGCTTCTTTTGGAAGATATTTTGAGTGATTCATCTACAGAACGTCATTTGAAGTAAGAAGCCAAAATTTCAGTTGGTTTGGTGCTATGGCCAAGGTTATGACCAAACCTAACTCTGCAAATGAGCCCTTACAACCGAAAACATTTTGTATGTAGAAATTGAAGAATGCTTCTTTTGGATAATATTTTGAGTGTTTCCTGTACAGAACGTCGCTTTAAGTAAGAACCCAAAATTTCAGTTGGTTCGGTGCCATTGGGACAAAGTTATGACCAAACCTCTGAAAATGAGGCAATAAAACGGCACATATTTTGTATAGCGAAATTTACAAATGCTTTATTGGAGGACATTTTGAGTGATTCCTGTACAGAACGTCATTTTAAGTAAGAACCAAAATTTCAGTTGGTTCGGTGCCATAGGGCCAAAGTTATGACCAAACCCAACTCGCAAAATGAGCCCATAAAACGGCACATATTTTGTATAGCGAAATATACAAATGCATCTTTTGGAGGATATTTTGAGTGATTCATCTACAGAACGTCATTTGAAGTAAGAAGCCAAAATTTCAGTTGGTTTGGTGCTATGGCCAAGGTTATGACCAAACCTAACTCTGCAAATGAGCCCTTACAACCGAAAACATTTTGTATGTAGAAATTGAAGAATGCTTCTTTAGGATAATATTTTGAGTGTTTCCTGTACAGAACGTCGCTTTAAGTAAGAACCCAAAATTTCAGTTGGTTCGGTGCCATTGGGACAAAGTTATGACCACACCTCTGAAAATGAGGCCATAAAACGGCACATATTTTGTATAGCGAAATTTACAAATGCTTTATTGGAGGACATTTTGAGTGATTCCTGTACAGAACATCATTTTAAGTAAGAACCCAAAATTTCAGTTGGTTTGGTGCCATTGGGCCAAAGTTATGACCAAACCTAACTCTGCAAATGAGCCCTTACAACCGAAAACATTTTGTATGTAGAAATTTAAGAATGCTTCTTTTGAAGGATATTTTGAGTGATTCCTGTACAGAACGTCATTTTAAGTAAGAACACAAAATTTCAGTTGGTTCGGAGCCATTGGGCCAAAGTAATGACCCCAAAATTTCATTTGGTTCGGTGCCATTGGGCCAAAGTTATGACCAAACCCAACTCTGAAAATGAGCCCGTAAAACTGCACATATTTTGTATAGCGAAATTTACAAATGCTTCTTTTAGAAAATATACAGAACGTCATTTTAAGTAAGAATCCAAAATTTCAGTTGGTTCGGTGCCATAGGGCCAAAGTTATGACCAAACCCAACTCGCAAAATGAGCCCATAAAACGGCACATATTTTGTGTAGCGAAATATACAAATGCATCTTTTGGAGGATATTTTGAGTGATTCATCTACAGAACGTCATTTGAAGTAAGAAGCCAAAATTTCAGTTGGTTTGGTGCTATGGCCAAGGTTATGACCAAACCTAACTCTGCAAATGAGCCCTTACAACCGAAAACATTTTGTATGTAGAAATTGAAGAATGCTTCTTTTGGATAATATTTTGAGTGTTTCCTGTACAGAACGTCGCTTTTTTTTTTTTTTTTTTTTTATTTATTTGAGACACAAACAGGATATTTATAAACATTTTTGTGGGTTAAATATAATAAATTAAAATACAAATATAAATATCCCTAGACTAATGTGTCTGCAGTAATCAAATTTGAATATTTACAGAAGCAAACACATGAAAAACAATGCAAGTATTATTTATACATAACCTGCCTAAAAATTCCTACCTGCATCGATCACATATGGTGCAACTCAAATAACAATGAAAAAAACATGTCAATATTATGGAAAACCAGCACAACCGATCACTACACCTGTATATTTATTACCAACATTGATAAAAGAAGTAACAACTCTAATACAACTGACAAAAAAAAATATGAAAAAAAACATCTAAATATGGAAATTTTAAGAACAAATCTTAAAACGGAAACCTGGGCATCAATATTTGAATCGGAAAATCCAAATACCTGTGCTGAGAATTTCGAAACAGTTTTCCAAAACCACATAAACCTATCCACACAAATAATTGTTACCAAACCAAAATCTAAGCACAGATTAATAAAGCCATGGATAACCCATGGACTAGTGATTTCAATCAGAAATAAAGAAAAATACTACCACCAGTCAAAAAAATTCCCTAATGATGAAAAAATAAACACCTTCTACAAGAAATACCGTAACAAACTTGCGCTTTTAATAAGACTGACAAAAGAAAAATATTTTCGTAATAAAATAAAAAATGCTGGTCAAGACAGCAAAGAGTTTTGGAAAATCATCAATACAATAACCAATAAAAGCACAAAAAAAAAATTACCAAAAGAAATTACTCATCACGGAATCAACACTGACACCGAAAAAAATGCAAAACTGTGCGGTAACATTTATAATGAATATTTTACTAATGTCGGCCCTAATCTTGCGCGTAATATTATCCTAGACAACAAACAAACACAACAACCTGAGCACAACTCAACTATTGAAGAAGGCTTCCACACATTTGCTTCGGTAACTGATAAAGAAGTCGAAAACGCTGTAATAAGTCTACGGGGATCAGCAAGCCCTGGCTATGACAATATAACCGTAAAAACATTAAAAGCCGTTCATGAGATAATCAGTAAACCGATTGCTCATATAATAAATGTAAGTCTAAAGAAGGGTATATTCCCGAACAACTATAAGAAGACTATTGTCACCCCTGTTTTCAAATCTGGAGATGAAAAAAATATTTCCAACTATCGTCCCATAGCACTCACATCAAACATTGCAAAAATCTACGAAAAAATTGTTAAAAAACAACTCAACAATTACATAAAAGAAAAAAAGATAATGAGCCCAAACCAATTTGGGTTTAGGGACAATCTCAGCACTCAAGATGCAATTGCTAAATTAACTTCAACAATAATACAAAATTTAGATAATGGAGAAAAGTGTCTTGGTATATTCATCGACCTACGCAAGGCATTTGATAGCATATCACACTCCAAACTCAATGAGAAACTCATGCAAATTGGATTGGACGGAACAGTACTGTCATGGTTCCAAAGTTATCTAAAAGAGAGATTTCAATACGTCAAAATAAATGATACCCTAAGTGAACCCAAAACCTCATCATTTGGTATACCGCAAGGAACTGTCATCGGTCCAATCCTTTTTATTATATATGTTAATCAAATGTTCACTCTTCCCATAGTTGGAGATATCATATCTTATGCAGACGACACAGTAGTTATCACTAAAGGGAAATCATGGGAGGAAACGATGAGTAAAGCAAATACAAATATAAACATACTCAAAACATGGTTTGACCTAAATTGTCTCTCACTAAATACAGAGAAAACTTATTTTATTCCATTCTCTTTGAAAGAAAAAAATGTCGAGAACAATATAACTATTAAAATCCATTCATCACAGTGTGAAAATAAAAAGGAATGCAACGATGACAATTGCCTACAAATAACATGCAAAAATAGTATTAAGTATCTGGGTGTCATTGTAGACAAACACTTAAAATGGAACGAACAAGTCGAAAATACGGTAACCAGAGTAAGAAAACTTATTTACATATTCATTAGATTGAGAAACATTCTATCATCTAGTATGATTAAAACTGTTTATTTCTCTCTTGCCCAATCTATTCTAGAATATGGTATAATCGGGTGGGGGGGAACTTTCAAAACTAACCTCCAACCTGTGGAAAGGGTACAGAGGTTGATTCTAAAAGTTATCACACGTAAACCATCTTTATTTCCAACAATACAACTATTTAATTCTTTTAGGGTACTCAGTTTAAATAAAATTTTCAAAAAGAACACTCTGTTACAAACACACAAAGATCATTTTAATTCTACAACAACAATCACAAAAATAAGTAACCGTTCAAGATCACGTGGTAATCTAGAAATCCCTAAATTTAATACGAGTGCTTTTCAACAACATTATACTTATAAAGGTATAAAATTTTTTAACGCCCTCCCATATAAAATCAAATCCGAAGAAAATTATAAAGTCTTTAAATCACTAATTAAACAACTGCTTGATCAACCAAACACTAATTATAAGTTTTAATTTCAAAGAAAGAATTTCTACGTATATTTTTTGATTACAATGTACTAATTAGTAAAAATTGATCAAGTCTTAATTATAATTTTATGTACTTTATTTCAAAATTAATCACTTAACTCCATCATTAATTAACAAAAAATAAATTATAAATTAATGTAGTCTTATTGATTGCACATATCCTCTTAAAATATTTCATCAACTTTTGAACTGAAATGTAAGCGATTATTGTCGTAAAATAACATTATGTACCTACTCCTGCAATATTATCAGTTAATCCCATTGTCAGAATCAACTATATGTACTTACCATCTCAACACCTACCTATTAAGAGAAATGCAATAATATTATTTTTATTTTTACTACATCTATTGTATATTATTACTTTTAAAATATCTATACTACATGTATATCTAATTTAGCAACTGCCACGTTAGTATATTTCTTTATTTAATATTTTGTTTTTATTCATAAGTTTTATTTGTTTCTTAATTTAAAAAAAAAAATATATATAAGTATATCTTATTTTTTTTTAATCTTTTTTCTGTAATGACACGACTCCCCAATTTAAACACGAGAAATTTTTTCTCTTTTAAATTGGGTAGATTCATTAACAAGAAACTATTTTATTTGTAATTATTTATAAGAACCATGTATTTTCCTTATGTAAATCTGTTATATGTATGTATATTTCAAATAAAAAAAAAAAAAAAAAAAATAACTTTAAAAACAAAAAAACAAAAAAAACTAAATACAAAATTGAAATACATTATAAGTATACAATATTTATGAAGTATTTCCTGAGATGTAATAAAACAACAAATAAATTATTATTATTTTTTTTTTTTTTTTTTTAGGTGCACAAATCGTGGAGATATTTTTTGAAACATGTTACATTGTTTAGAAAAATATCTATAAAAGTGTGTATCTTGACAAGATCATTGTATGATCGACATATTCTGGACATAGGATTAAAGTATCCAGTATTATTAGTAAAGATTTCAGTCCAGAATGTGTTTAGGTTTCTGGTAGATTTTGGCCTGGCGTATAACTTGATTTGGTTGACTAAGTTACTGTCTACACGATTATTTACAATTTTATATAGCATTAAGAGGTCATTTATGTTTCGTCTTTTAACCAGACTTTCTAATTTGAAATGTCTAAGTCTTTGTTCGTACCCGTCTAGAAGATGATAGACACCTGATCGGTAAGACAAAATCCGTGTAAATTTTCTTTGGACTGATTCGAGTCTAGATATCTGTGTAATATAATGTGGATTCCAGACTGTTGACCCGTACTCAAGAACACTTCGGATTAAGGAATTGAATAGAATTATTAGACTGTTAGAATTCTTAAACAGTTTGGTTGATCTTACAATAAAACCAAGTAATTTATTTGATTTACACACAATGTATTCAATGTGTTGATTGAATGTTAGTTTGTTGTCAAATATAATTCCTAAATCTTTTATTGATTCAACTGTTTCTAGATTGTGACCACATATGCTATATGAATACAGAGTTTTGTTGGTGTTCTTCGTGAAATTTATAACTTTGCACTTAGCTATATTCAGTTCCATTTCATTGTCAACACACCAGGTAGATATTGTGTTAAGGTCTTGTTGTAAGAGTTCACAATCTTTCATAGATTTAATTGCTTTATATAATTTGAGGTCATCAGCATATATTGAAGTACCCACCACTGTCCCACCCCGGTATAGGCGACTTATGGTCGCCCCTTCGGAGTTCTCGCAAGAATCTAATTTTTTTGAATAAACGACTCTACATTTAATAAAACGAATCTAGACCTTCAATGCCCCTACATACTTTGTTAGGTGGCGGAAATATAGGATCGCCTACAGTCTGTACTGTAATGGTCAAAAAGGACTAATCTACAGGTGTTAGTGAGCATAAAAAATGTAATAAAGAAAAAAAAAACCAAAAAGTAGTTATTATATAATAATCAGAGGGAGACCACACACTCCAGGACTGCAGGCAACTGCGTATAAATAAGAAAAGGATAAGTTGTAAACAAAGCAATAACATTTAGTAAAGGCGAAAAAAAATAGTGATGACCGTCATGACCATCCTGTGCCCGGCAGTCCCCCAGAGAATGTGTAAGGTTATTAGTCCGACGTCATGGCACCCAGTGGAGTCATCCTTTAGCCAGCTATCCGGTGGTGCCTAGAAGAAGTAAATGGACTACGATACGAAGACCCTAGGGAAAAAGAGCGTCGGGTAGCTGGAGGAGGGACGGACAAACCTCCGGATGCCACTCTATCTTTCCTCTAACCTTATCATGTCAGGGGGGGTGGCGCGGGCACTGGAAGGAGATAATAGAGGTAAGTTACAAAAAAAAAGGTAGACCTATAAAAAATATGACAGGGACAAGGCCCAAAGTCCAACCCCTTTAATGGGGAAGTGGACAAGACATAACAAACAACGGAGTTCTGTTCTAGTTGTTATCAGGAACTGAAAAGAACATGGAAAACAAAATAAACAAACTAAAAAAATGCAAAAACATGAGAGAGTAGAGGAAAAAAAAAATATATATATATAAAATGATAATGCACGCAGGCGTGTCAATTCACGCATTATGTTACATTGTAAATGAAAAAGAAAAACACAAAGCCGTGTAAAAGTGTAAATAACAAGTAAGTGTAAATAAACAACAGAAAATAATTAGAAAAAGAAAGAAACAGAAAATGTAAAAAAAAAACCAGGCAGATAGGGTTGAAAGAGTAAATGTGGGGTAATCCGTGGATATCAGGAGACAAGTACACCTGGTCACTAAATCTTCTAATCAGCGACTCTAAGATCAGGCCATCTCTCCACCCAGATTCTTGTAAACTTCTTCAAGCACTCGAAATTCGTCTTATTCGAAACCAGATCAGTGTTCCACACTGGTCTGATGGGTACGTCCAAACCATCTAGCATTTGACCTCTGGCATCCGTCATTATTTCACACTGCCACAGGATATGCTCAGCCGACTGGTTCGTGCTCCCACAGGCACAATTGGGGTGAGGGGACAGGGAGAGGGTGTGAAGTCTCGCCCTGAATTCCCCATGGCCAGATAATAATTGAGTGATGTGGTGGTCTAACTTGAGGAAGACCGCTTCCATTCTGAGTTTAACTGATGGGAAGAAGGAGAAAGTCCATCTTCCCAAATTCGATCTATCCCACCGGGCCTGCCACTCTTGGAGTGACAGGTCTCTCATTTGTCGAAGCAGCCCAGGGAGAGTCCCCGGCCCGCCCGGAGTTAGAGTGACTCCTAGGTGAGTGGCAGGGGTTCCTCTGGTTAACCTCTGCTTAGTAAGCACTTCCCTGATTTCCAGATCGATTGGCAAAATGCCAGCCAAAACAGGCAAAGCGTCCGAAGCCACGGTTCTATACGCCCCGGATAGTGCCAACAAGGGAGTTCGTTGGCCCCGCTTGAGAGCCAAGAGTATAAGCGAGTTACCCAAGCGATGCTCCCAGAGAGACGCAGCATACGAAACTTGCGCCACATATACGCATCTGTACAGAGTGCGCATGGCTGGGCTACGCAAACCCCACTCAGCTGTGGAGAGTCTCCTAAGCTTCAAGAAGAGGGCCTGAGCCTTGCCGGATACATCCTTGACGTGAGCCAGAAAAGAGGACGATCGATCTAGTGTGACGCCTAAGTATTTCACCGTTTCACGAAATTTGACACTAGAGTCCCCCATTTTGATGACGGGATTTCTTTCTCTACTGAGAAAGCCCTTCATCAGGAGGCCCTGGGTCTTGTGGGGAGCGAATGTCATCTTGTTTCTCTTACCCCAATCGAGGAACATGTTCAAACCTTCACTGCCTTTGTTCTCAACTTCCTTTCTACTGTCCCCAGCGACCAAATACGTCTTGTCATCAGCGTAGTCGACAGAGATGCATCCTTCAGGCAAGGGTAACCTGGAGGAGTCGTCAAAGTTGATATTCCACAGGTCAGGTCCGAGAATGGAGCCCTGCGGGCATCCAATGTCAGCTTCCCTCTCGATCAAAAAATCTCCAAAGCTGATCGTGATCGTGCGATCAGAAAGGTAGTCGTCGATTGACTGGAACAGAAGTTTGGAGCACTGCCTGGTTTTCACCTTTGTACGCATCATTGCCCACCACGCGTGATCGAAGGCACCAGTTATATCGAGGAAGATCGCTACTACATACCTCTTTGGACAAGCCTTCACCCAATCAAGCACATACGACAGGGCATGCACCGTAGATCTACCGGGGACGAAGCCGAACTGCAGGTCACTGGCCGGTGACAGGGTTTGCCGAAGTCGCTCTCGTAGCAGTTTCTCCAAGATTTTGCCAAGTACAGGGAGGAGGGTTATTGGCCGATACGCCTTAATGTCGGTCAGTGGTTTTCCGTTCCCCTTTGGTATGATCCGGAGCACGCCACGCTTCCACTCGGAGGGGAAGACTCCCCTCCTCAGGCAAGTGTCCATCACCTGGAAGAGCTCTTCCTTGGCGTGGACCCAAACTTGCTTCGCAATCACGCCATTGAGCCTATCATGCCCTGGTGCCTTCTTAGGACCCAATCCCTTTATTATAACATCAATTTCCGCTTTAGTGACTCTAATGAAGTTATCCTCTTGGGCAAGGTCCCTAGGTGGTAGCCGTGACAGATTTCTAATCTGTTTGTGGTGGTCATTCTCCCCAATTACTGATTCTAAAGGAACTAACTCGCCCAGAAGTGTCTTGAGAGTGGAGGCCACGTCCACAGTCTCAGCGTTCCTCCCATCTGATTTCCCAATTACTGTAGACAAATACCGGTCAGATCCTTTCCCGGATTTTTCAATAGCGCTGTGGCAGCATATAGAGAAAAATTACAGCGGAGTTTGTATGTAAGGTCGTTAATAAAGATTAAGAAAAGTAAGGGTCCAAGGTGAGATCCTTGTGGTACGCCCGACGTAACTAATATTGGGGAAGAGTTAAAACCGTTGACAGTAACTAATTGACTTCTATGTGATAAATATGATTCTAACCAACGAAGTAGATTTCCGTGAATGCCGATTTTATCCAGTTTATTCATTAAGATATAGTGACTAACTTTGTCAAAGGCCTTACTGAAATCGGTGTACACGGCATCAACCTGTGTTTTATTATTAGTATTTGTGGATCTTTTAGCTACAAAGCCATGTTGGAAAGGACTAAGTATATGTTTTACATGGTTAAAGATGGTTTTGTATACAATAGACTCGAATATTTTGCCAAAACAAGATAAAAGGCTGATAGGACGGTAGTTTGTTACATCATTTTTACTGCCAGATTTATGGATCGGAATGACGTGGGCAACCTTCCACAGATCCGGAAATACCCCATCGTTCAGACTTTTGATGAATATTTTGTGTAATGGTACTGCAAGCTGATCTGCACAATTTCGGATAAATAGTGGAGGAATTCCATCTGGGCCAAAACCCTTATTGATATCAAGAGTGTTCAATTTCTCTTTGACCTCGTCTAAAGTTATTATGATTTGAGACAGTGGGTAATTATAGAGTGGGGAAGAAAGTTTAGAGTCACTTTTAGAATTGGATGGTAAGCTAAAAACAGAAGAGAAGTAAGTAGATAACAGTTCACATGTATCTTCTCCATTTGTTGCTGATTTGTCATGGAGATGCATGATTTTGGGGAGAGAATTAGAAATTCTTTTTGAATTAATGAGGGTTGAAAGATTTTTGATACTGTTAGGGAGAGAATTTTCTATTGAATCTACATGGGCTTTAAGGCATGTACGTATGGATACTTTTACTCTAGCCCTCAAGATAGAAAAACTGTCGTAGTCACATTGATTTTTGTATTTTTTCCATTTCTTTCTAAACTTTTCTTTTTCTCTGAGTTGGTGGATTAGAACACTGCTAAACCAAATTGGAAACTTATTATTCCTGTTTCTTAAGCGCGGAGAGTGTTTTTCAATTGATAGCCATAACAAGTTATAAAAATGTAGTAGGGAGTCATTACAATTCAGCGTGTTAAGATCGTCCCAGTTATTAAGTGATAACATTTCATTGCATTTAATGTAATCCGTTTTTTTGAAGTTATATTTGATGTGATCTGGATTAGTGGGTAGGGGTCTGTATTTGGACATCAAAAGATCGAATTCAATGGGAGGATGATAAGGGTCAATTTTGGATAGCACATGTGAAGCAATTTGAATGTTGAGGTTATGGTTTGAAAACACTAAATCTAAAATTCGATCTATGTTGTTAGTTACGTGATTGAATTGATTAAGTCCAGTCAAATTTTGAAAGTCTTGTAGAGATATCGATTTTTGGCTATTATGTAAGACTGGTCTGGTGTGCGTTACATTGATATTTGGTGAGTATTGAATAGATGGGACATTAAAATCACCCATTATTATTGTGATATCGTCTGATGATAAGTTATTATATGTCGTATGACACTTTTTGAAAAAATCTGTGAGATTTTCGATCGGTATATCTGGAGGCAAATACGCCAAACATAAGTTAATGGATTGTCTGGATGTTTCATTTAATTTAAATTTAATCCATAAATCTTCTGTAGATTTTGAGCTGTGTGCTGAGACTGAAAAAGATGTCATTTCTTTCTTTATGGCTATTAGAACTCCACCACCTGATTTTTTAAAGGAACTCGATATGTCCCTATCGCGTCTATATATATTATAACGATCGTCTACTATTTCATGGTCAAAGATTGTGGAGTCTAACCATGTTTCTGTAAAACAAATTAAATCATAATTGCAACTGAGCACTTCGTAATATAAATCAGTTAATTTACTTTTTAAACCACGTACATTTTGATAATAAAATGTTATTGCCGTTTTGTTAGAATACATTTTGAAAGTATATCTTAAGCATAATTAAATATATTTTTTTGTAAAATTTATATGAAAATAATTTATTGTAAAGTAAACAATTATGCTTTGAAAGGGGGCAATTATGAACATCATAATATTTGGTTTGTTTGTGGTATATTATTTTGTCTATGGTATCAGGTGTAATTAATTTTGACAGATTTAGGTTATGGAAACGTAAACATGATGATAAGCATATAACAGTAGCATAAAAGAATGGTATATTACAATTATTTCTAATAGGTTGCGATAGTTTTTTGTATTTAACAGGTGGTGGTACTTCATGAGAATAATGATTAATCGTGTAAGTCATATTTTGTTGTTGTTTCACAGAATAATTTTGTTCAAAAGATTGCAACAGTTTTTTGTGATATTTAAAACATTCTGATGATTCGTTAGTTATTTAGATTGGATCGGAATATCTCCGCTTACTGCTCGGAGATATTCCGCATCTAAAATGTCGCGCAACTCAATCAAATAAATAACACTTTGATATTTTTAGATGGGTAGATTTATTTACATAAAGTAACTTTAAAGGTTCACATGAGTTATTCGCGACAATAATTTTAACGCAAGCGAATTTAATAGCGAGTGCTGATGGGGAAGAAAGCCGGTGACAGAATGATCTCGAACGTTACGTCAAATCCGAGCTCACTTCTGTCATCTGCGCATTACGACTGCGCAGGCAGTGTTGTCAGTTTGAAAATAATAACAGGGCACAAAAATAATGTTCGCGGTGCCTACATACCTCCCCACCAGCATTTCATGCGATAAACAAACATATATGTAAAGAAAACTTAATGAAATTTAAAAAGTTAATTAAATTAATAAATTTTTATAAGTCTCATAAGCTACGGAAAGGGGAAACCACATCGTGCTAATACCAAAAAACTACGGAAAGGGGAAACCACATCGTGCTAATACAAAAATATATAACCTGTTGACTAAGTTAAATTACTTCAAATCTATTAAAGATGAGTGACGTGTGTCTTCATTATAATCATACAACTAGTGATAAAAATTAATAAGTGAAATTTTTACACAACTTATAAGTCAAGATTACTTCAAATCTAATTAAGATGAGTGACAAGTGTGCATTATAAACATGTAACCAGAAATAAAAAAATAAATATGTGAAAACTTCACACAACTTATAAATCAAGAAAGAAAATACATAATGGGTATCACACTTCGTAGAGATATGGAAAGGGGGCAACCACGTCATATCTATATGAGGTGTGATATTCACTGCAGAATGGTATCATATACTTCAGTACTTAAAATTAATAAAGGTAATTTTTTTTATGTATAGAACATCAGGAAACGTATATAAATATATAAAAATATTAAACGTATATAAAAATAAGGTGAACTATATTAAGAAATGTGTTTAGACATATGTCCCGTAGATCGTGGGATATCATAATGAAAAGTTGTAACCTATGCAGATCAAAATCTATGTGTAACTAAAATTATATACATACATCATACATTAACTAGTATGGAATACTACACGCAATAGTTGGTATTATAATTAGGTCATGCATTTAAGTGCATCTAAAATTACATCATGCCTTTATTAGCATGGGAAAACGAATACAATATAGCTTGTATTATTTTTAGATCATATTATTTATTTGCGTCTAACATTACATTTTGAAAAAAAATGAAAAGATTTTTCATGTTTTGACATTTTTATAAAAATAGATGAAAAAAAATTTTTTTTAATGCTTTAGCAGCTGTACATTTTTTGGTCTACGTCATACATTTATAAGTACGGAAAGAGTACAAAATTTACCTATAAATACATGATAACAATGTGCTTCACGTTTTGACAGGTGTGGGAAAGGTAAGCAGTCTTCCCACACCTATCAAAATATGGTATTATAATAAGGAAATGGGGAAGGCAGTTCATTGTACCTTCTACACATATTTGAATTTTCATACTGAACGTATGGCAAAACTACATCATGTTTTCCTAGGTATTGTGGAATGATGCCTCACATACCTACAAAAACATGGAAAACACTCATCACACTTTTGTAAGTGTATGGAAAAACACATCATGCACTTAAAAAAGCGTGGAAAAAAACGAAACGACACATATTACATGGTATTTTGTTATGTATAAATATACATGTTGACATCATGTTCTATGAACATGAGATTTTTCAAAAACAACCCTTCCTTAAGACAGGATTATTGAATATATCAATTATGTAAAAGAATAACATAGTTAAATAAACTTAGAGTTCCAACTTCCATCAAAAGTTGATGTCTCTAGTTATTTGTAGTTACAGTAATCTTTAAAAAAAAATACTAACAAAATTTATGTCAATAATGTGGATTTACTAAAGAAATATAGATCTATGAATCAAATTTGGAAGTATATAATGATTTTATATTAAATATTATTTTTTATAGGAAAACTATGCCTCTGTCTGCCTTTTCTCTAAACGGACTGGTATCTGTCCGTGAAGTGCACTTTTCGACCGGACCTTGTAGTAGTAATCTTGACCTGAGGAGGTTCTGCTACAGGTTCTTCGATAGTCAACTTCTCTTCGGAAGGAACGAAGGCTGGTTTCAAGCGATCAATAGATACGCGCTTTGGTTTTCCGTTGATGATAATGACGTATGTCTTTTCGTTACGTTCTTCCACTTTGTAAGGTCCATCGTAAGGGAGTTGCAGCGATTTTCGTGCGGAATCAGTTCTCAGAAAAACGTGAGTAGAAGAAGGTAAATCCTTATGTATGAAAAACTTTCCTGAACCGTGATTACTGGCAGGAGTAGATTTTATATTTTCAAATCTTCTTTGTAGTCGACCGACGTAAGTATCTGGCTCTTCGCGAGGCGTAGGAGTGAAGAAATCACATGGTAGCCTCAGCGTTCTACCATAGGTAAGTTCAGCAGGCGAGCATTTTAAATCATCACGAACTGTTGACCTCAATCCAAGTAGTATAATAGGGAGAGTCTCCAACCAGTTCGGGTCGCCGTTAGCCATAAGTGCCGACTTGAGGGTTCTATGCCACCTTTCTATCATGCCATTAGCTTGAGGGTGGTAGGCGGTTGTCCGCCTATGCTTGATTCCGAATTTTTCTGTGAGTTTCTTGAAAAGACATGACTCAAACTGACGTCCCTGGTCTGTCGTAATAGTTTCGGGGACACCATGCCTCGAAATCCAGTGAGTTGTCAGTGCTGTGGCGACTGTGTCTGCTGACATATTCTTTAAGGGGACTGCTTCGGGCCAGCGAGTGAATCTGTCAATCATGGTGAGCAGATATTGATAATCACTACAAGCGGGCAGGGGTCCAACCAAGTCGATGTGGACGTTCCGGAAACGGTCTTCAGGCAGAACATACGTGGCTCTTGGCGCGACTGTATGTCTGGAGATTTTGGCCTTTTGACAATTTATGCAATGTTTGACAAAGAACTTTATATCCTTCGCCATGTTGGGCCAAACAAATCTCAATTTAATACTGTTGACAGTCCCATTAATGCCTGGATGACAAACATTATGCACATTTTCTATGACCTCTTTTCTCATATTAGATGGTACGAAGGGTCTTACATGACCGGTAGAGATATCACACCACAATGAAGAATTAGTTCCAGGAATCACCATTTGACGTAGAGAGAGAGAGGAGTCCTCAAGTGCCTTAGTAATTTCGTCGTCGTGACTCTGCTCTTGTCTCATTCTCTCATAGTCAATTGCAGAAGGGCTATTTATCTCTTCAATGCGAGAAAGAGTATCTGCAACTGTATTCTGGTGTCCGGAAATATGTTTGATGTTGGTGGTAAATTGAGATATATAATCTAGTTGTCTCTCTTGACGAGGAGAACTTGAGGCTCGTTTCTTGTTGAAAGCGAAAGTGATGGGCTTGTGGTCCGTGTAAATAGTAAAATTTCGACCTTCTAAGTTGCTCCTAAAATACTTTATTGCCTCGTAAACACCGGTTAATTCACGGTCAAACGTACTGTATTTACGCTGTGCCGGGGTAAATTTTCTTGAAAAAAATCCTAAAGGTTTCCAAGCTGTACCTTTATTTTGTTGCAATGATGCTCCGATAGCCAGGTCGGATGCGTCCACCATAACTGCTAATTCAGCGTTTGGGTCTGGATGTGCTAACAATGCGGCAGAAGCGAGATGTCGCTTGCATTGGTTAAAATCCTCCGTTAATTCCGGGGTCCAAGTAAGGATACGTTTGTCATTCTTTTTATATCCAGAAATGTAATCAAAAAGTGTTGTTTGGGCGCTGATAGTGTTGGGTAAAAATCTTCTATAATAATTGAGCATTCCCAAAAAACGTCTTAATCCTTTGGCTGTTTTGGGGAGAGGAAAATCAATAATAGTTTTCACTTTCTCTTTAATTGGAGTCATCCCTTCCGGTGAAATGGTATGACCTAGAAAATTAACAGTCGGGAGTCCAAATTGACATTTTTTAATGTTAATTACCAATCCATTATCTGCTAATCTTTTAAATAGAATATCCAAATGTTTTTTATGCTCCTCTTCATTGCTGGAGGCTATAAGGATATCATCAAGATAAACAAAGCAAAAATCCAGATCTCTGGTTACGGCATGCATGAAACGCTGGAAGCTTTGGGCAGCGTTGGATAATCCAAATTGCATAGTCGTAAATTCAAAAAGGCCAAATGGTGTTATAATAGCCGTTTTGGGTATATCTTCTGGTTCCACAGGGATCTGGTAGTATGCCCTCAGCATATCTATTGTTGTGAAGATTTTTGCTTTTGCGAGTTTATGGGAGAAGTCCTGGAGCTGCGGAATGGGATATTTGTCGGGAATCGTTTTGGCGTTGAGACGACGATAATCACCGCACGGTCGCCATTCCCCATTAGGCTTCTTCACCATGTGTAAAGGGCTCGCCCAGTTACTCTTGGACGGCCTGCAAATGCCTTGCTCCATAAGGTAATTAAACTCCTTTTTGGCTGCTTCTAACAATTTTGGTGCGAGTCTGCGAGCTCGTTCGGTTACGGGTGGACCCTTGGTCTCTATGCAGTGCGTCACTGTATGTTTCTTGCTATTTAGAGCTTGCATATTCGGTCGCGTCAGGCTTGGATATTTATTTAAAATCTCTCTGTATTTTTGTGATGAGGAAATACTGGAGATACCGGATGAGGGTCCATTGGAAGTTGCGCCTCGAATCCGTAAGCCTGTAGACTGGTCTGTAAGTGTACCCTTTTTTAGGTTGACCGACAAGTTAAAATGATGGAGAAAATCAGCACCAAGTATGGCTCTATTCACATCAGCCACTATGAAACGCCATTTCATTGTTCTCCGGAGGCCGAACTTAAGTTCAATCGTCCTTGTGCCGTAGGTTCGGATGGAATTCCCATTAGCTCCGTATAAAGTTGTAGGGCACTTGTCGGAAGTTATGTAATTCTTCGCTATTTTCGATGTCTTCGGGATCACAGAAATGCATGCGCCTGTGTCCACTAAAAACTTTTGGCTTGTTTCTTGGTCATAAAGGAAGAGACGACGAGTCTGAGTAGGAATTTCGCATGTCTCTACTGTGGAATTTCTCTTCGTTCTGAATGAGCACGGTTGGTAACATCTATGAGCCTTTTCGCCAAATCTTGCATGGAGTCTGCAGAACACGTTTGTTGAAGTGTTGTCTGATCTACTCCGAGATCTACTTGATGGTCTTCTAGGAGGATCCCTTGGCGACATAGGTTGCTCGTTCCGATTGCGGCGAGTGCGGAAGCGATTGCAGTATGTTGATGTATCATCATAATTATTATTTGCCGCAAGCGTAAGTTCTTTAACTTCTTGTCTGAGTAATGCCACCAGTTTAATCATTTCCAATACTGTTGGGTTGGAACTGGTCTTCGATTCATTTTTCGAATCTCCGGAGCCGCATTCCATTCGCTGGTAATTTTCCATTATGTGGATAGCTTCTTCGCCGGTGCAATTAAATAAATATGGACGAAGGCAAAATAGACAGTGTAATGGCAATAATCTGCGCTAACCTCTTTTTTTTAAATTTTTAAAAATATTCAAATAAAAATAATTGGTGTTAAGATTTTTATCAAAACTAAGTGGGAAAATATAGCATCCACTATTGGCAAAATTGTAAATTCTTTTACAAATTAAAAACTATTCAAATCAAAATTTAAGATTAAATTTGGAAATCACTCTTTTTGTAAACTATAAAAGGCGAGGCAAAAATATATCATAGAGGACTGTCAAAGTAATGATCAATGATTCATTATCAAGTGAAACCAATTTTAGATGAAAATAATTGAAATTCTCAATTGTATAATGCTATCCACACTTAGGTATGTCTTTTTCTTAAAGACAATTCAGGTAAGAAAAAAATATCGAATATCCGACAAGTTCAATGATTATCAAAGCGATAAAAATATTTAAAAAATTGAAATTCTCAATTGTATACTTTAAAAATAATAATCCACACAAATATCTTTTTTATAATTTTAAAATAATATTCAAATGAAAATAATTTGAATAGAAAATAAGTGGGAATAATTTAACATCCACTATTTATTGGTTGAATTGAATTGTAATACCAATTATCATAAAATGCGTTGAGAGTTTTGTTGTATAAATAAACTCGTTTTCGATGATATTAAATAGTTTTAGATGATAAGAAAGAAACTTTAAAAATCGTTACAATTCAGAACATGTGCCATTTGCAACATTATTGTATTAATTTGACCTCAAGAAAAATATGGCATCATTGTCGTAAAAATATGTCGAACCAATTTTATCCGGCGACGATTCTCAGATGAATTCTGGATGCAGATGGAGTAGATGCTGGTCTCCCTGATGACGGATTCAGGATCCTGCGTTCTCTGGCGGAGATCTCAGGATTCACGTTCCCTGGTGATGAACTCGGGATGCCTCGTTCCCTGGTGATGATCACCTACGGTCATCGCTGCGCCAATCCGTTCTCACTGAAATAGAGGGTAAAACGCACTTATCATTCAGGAAGGAACAATTTATTTTAACAAAACATAGCGGGATAATAATGTAAAACGCACTTATTATTCTGTAAAAAATGATTATGTTACTAAAACATTAGTGGGATGATGATGTTTCAATTGATAATTAGATGTAAAACATGTGTTTGACAAGAATGTGTGACAATGCTATCGAAATAACACGGTCGTGTATTTATTTTAAAAATTACTGGAACATTTACTAAAATGAATTTACGTTAAGTTTAGCAATACTAAAAAAGATTTTACTTACATGCTGTTCCAGGACCCTGTCTCCGACAATCATTCCCCGTCAGCAAAGTTCTTTGTCGGAGGTCACCAATTTTAGATTGGATCGGAATATCTCCGCTTACTGCTCGGAGATATCCCGCATCTAAAATGTCGCGCAACTCAATCAAATAAATAACACTTTGATATTTTTAGATGGGTAGATTTATTTACATAAAGTAACTTTAAAGGTTCACATGAGTTATTCGCGACAATAATTTTAACGCAAGCGAATTTAATAGCGAGTGCTGATGGGGAAGAAAGCCGGTGACAGAATGATCTCGAACGTTACGTCAAATCCGAGCTCACTTCTGTCATCTGCGCATTACGACTGCGCAGGCAGTGTTGTCAGTTTGAAAATAATAACAGGGCACAAAAATAATGTTCGCGGTGCCTACAGTTACTACAATGAATATATTGTGCATTGTGCATATAATTAAGGTAAATTCCATCTTTGTGGAATGGAGTGAAAATTAATGAAATTAAATTAATTAATGAAAATTGTTAGGCATAAGTGACAGGAGTATCTCGTTTTTTTATCTTTTCTAAATCGTTAAATGAATTTATACATATGTGGTTTGTGTTTTCATTGAGCCGAAGGAAAATTTTACAGTTTTTTATCCAGCAGAATTTAAATTTTTGTTCTTTAGAAAACTCTCTAACCTTTTTATAGAGGATTTTATTTTTGGGGGAAAGGTGTTCATTAATGAAGATGTTATGTCCTCCGTGGATGTTGATGTCCTCCGCTGTGAGGCCCTTCCTCTTGCGAATTGCAGCGATTATGTCGTCCTTTTGTTGCCTCCGTTCCAGCTTCACAACAACGTTCCTCGGTCTTCCTTCAATTGTCTCCCGTGGAGCGACGCGACTGGCGAACTCAATGTGACTAGGCATCTCTACCTTAAGTTCGGCGTAGATTTTCTTTAGAACATCCATTAAGTTTTCTTGTTTTTTTTCCGGAATCCCGATAATCTCTATGTTATTAGCACGAGCATACTGTTCATTGGCGTCAACTTTCGCTTGTAATTCAAGCAAATCTTTTTTTTGTGACATATTATTTTCGTTTGTTTTTTCCGGTTCGGTAATTTTTTCTCCATATTTTTAAATTTTAATTCGTAATCATCAATTTTAAGGCTCAGAAATACTACGGTTTTTACTAAATCCCGTATCTCCGATTTAAATGTATTATTTAACTCACAGAATTTGGCTTCTATGCGACTTAACGCATCAGATTCTTCCGCTTGTGTTTTCTTTGGTGGCATTGTATGGTTGTTTTTTTTTATATATTTAGCGAAACTGATAAATTCAAGTTATTTTGTCGATAAAATTGGTGATTGATAACACTTTATATTGATATATTTTACTTTATTTCAATATTTAGTTGAAAATTTCGTTTCGTGACAGTTCAAGACCATAGATAATGTAGCTTTAAGTAAGAACACAAAATTTCAGTTGGTTCGGTGCCATTGGGACAAAGTTATGACCACACCTCTGAAAATGAGGCCATAAAACGGCACATATTTTGTAAAGCGAAATTTACAAATGCTTTATTGGAGGACATTTTGAGTGATTCCTGTACAGAAAGTCATTTTAAGTAAGAACCCAAAATTTCAGTTAGTTCGGTGCCATTGGGCCAAAGTTATGACCAAACCTAACTCTGCAAATAAACCCTTACAACCGTAAATATTTTGTATTTTGAAATTTAAGAATGCTTCTTTTGTGGGATATTTGAAAGAGATTCCTGTTTAGAACGTCATTTCAAGTAAGAACCCGAAATTTCAGTTGGTTCGGTGCCATAGGGCCAAAGTTATGACCAAACACAACTCTGAAAATGAGCCCGTAAAACTGCACATATTTTGTATAGCAAAATTTACAAATGCTTCTTTTAGAAAATATTTTGAGTGATTCATGAACAGAACGTCATTTTAAGTAAGAATCCAAAATTTCAGTTGAATCGGTGCCATAGGGCCAAAGTTATGACCAAACCCAACTCGCAAAATGAGCCCATAAAACGGCACATATTTTGTGTAGCGACATATACAAATGCTTCTTTTGGAGGATATTTTGAGTGATTCATCTACAGAACATCATTTGGAGTAAGAAGCCAAAATTTCAGTTGGTTTGGTGCTATGGCCAAGGTTATGACCAAACCTAACTCTGCAAATGAGCCCTTACAACCGAAAACATTTTGTATGTAGAAATTGAAGAATGCTTCTTTTGGATAATATTTTGAGTGTTTCCTGTACAGAACGTCGCTTTAAGTAAGAACCCAAAATTTCAGTTAGTTCGGTGCCATTGGGACAAAGTTATGACCACACCTCTGAAAATGAGGCCATAAAACGGCACATATTTTGTATAGCGAAATTTACAAATGCTTCTTTTAGAAAATATTTTGAGTGATTCATGTACAGAACGTCATTTTAAGTAAGAACCGAAAATTTCAGTTGGTTCGGTGCCATAGTGCCAAAGTTATGACCAAACCCAACTCGCAAAATGAGCCCATAAAACGGCACATATTTTGTGTAGCGACATATACAAATGCTTCTTTTGGAGGATATTTTGAGTGATTCATCTACAGAACGTCATTTGGAGTAAGAAGCCAAAATTTCAGTTGGTTTGGTGCTATGGCCAAGGTTATGACCAAACCTAACTCTGCAAATGAGCCCTTACAACCGAAAACATTTTGTATGTAGAAATTGAAGAATGCTTCTTTTGGAGGATATTTTGAGTGATTCATCTACAGAACGTCATTTGAAGTAAGAAGCCAAAATTTCAGTTGGTTTGGTGCTATGGCCAAGGTTATGACCAAACCTAACTCTGCAAATGAGCCCTTACAACCGAAAACATTTTGTATGTAGAAATTGAAGAATGCTTCTTTTGGATAATATTTTGAGTGTTTCCTGTACAGAACGTCGCTTTAAGTAAGAACCCAAAATTTCAGTTGGTTCGGTGCCATTGGGACAAAGTTATGACCACACCTCTGAAAATGAGGCCATAAAACGGCACATATTTTGTATAGCGAAATTTACAAATGCTTCTTTTAGAAAATATTTTGAGTGATTCATGTACAGAACGTCATTTTAAGTAAGAACCGAAAATTTCAGTTGGTTCGGTGCCATAGGGCCAAAGTTATGACCAAACCCAACTCGCAAAATGAGCCCATAAAACGGCACATATTTTGTGTAGCGAAATATACAAATGCATCTTTTGGAGGATATTTTGAGTGATTCATCTACAGAACGTCATTTGAAGTAAGAAGCCAAAATTTCAGTTGGTTTGGTGCTATGGCCAAGGTTATGACCAAACCTAACTCTGCAAATGAGCCCTTACAACCGAAAACATTTTGTATGTAGAAATTGAAGAATGCTTCTTTTGGATAATATTTTGAGTGTTTCCTGTACAGAACGTCGCTTTAAGTAAGAACCCAAAATTTCAGTTGGTTCGGTGCCATTGGGACAAAGTTATGACCACACCTCTGAAAATGAGGCCATAAAACGGCACATATTTTGTATAGCGAAATTTACAAATGCTTTATTGGAGGACATTTTGAGTGATTCCTGTACAGAACGTCATTTTAAGTAAGAACCCAAAATTTCAGTTGGTTCGGTGCCATTGGGCCAAAGTTATGACCAAACCTAACTCTGCAAATAAACCCTTACAACCGTAAATATTTTGTTTGTTGAAATTTAAGAATGCTTCTTTTGTGGGATATTTGAGAGAGATTCCTGTTAAGAACGTCATTTCAAGTAAGAACCCGAAATTTCAGTTGGTTCGGTGCCATAGGGCCAAAGTTATGACCAAACACAACTCTGAAAATGAGCCCGTAAAATTGCACATATTTTGTATAGCAAAATTTACAAATGCTTTTTTTAGAAAATATTTTGAGTGATTCATGTACAGAACGTCATTTTAAGTAAGAATCCAAAATTTCAGTTGGTTCGGTGCCATAGGGCCAAAGTTATGACCAAACCCAACTCGCAAAATGAGCCCATAAAACGGCACATATTTTGTGTAGCGACATATACAAATGCTTCTTTTGGAGAATATTTTGAGTGATTCATCTACAGAACATCATTTGGAGTAAGAAGCTAAAATTTCAGTTGGTTTGGTGCTATGGCCAAGGTTATGACCAAACCTAACTCTGCAAATGAGCCCTTACAACCGAAAACATTTTGTATGTAGAAATTGAAGAATGCTTCTTTTAGATAATATTTTGAGTGTTTCCTGTACAAAACGTCGCTTTAAGTAAGAAACCAAAATTTCAGTTAGTTCGGTGTCATTGGGACAAAGTTATGACCACACCTCTGAAAATGAGGCCATAAAACGGCATATATTTTGTATAGCGAAATTGACAAATGCTTCTTTTAGAAAATATTTTGAAAGATTCATGTACAAAACGTCATTTTAAGTAAGAACCCAAAATTTCAGTTGGTTCGGTGCCATAGGGCCAAAGTTATGACCAAACCCAACTCGCAAAATGAGCCCATAAAACGGCACATATTTTGTGTAGCGACATATACAAATGCTTCTTTTGGAGGATATTTTGAGTGATTCATCTACAGAACATCATTTGGAGTAAGAAGCCAAAATTTCAGTTGGTTTGGTGCTATGGCCAAGGTTATGACCAAACCTAACTCTGCAAATGAGCCCTTACAACCGAAAACATTTTGTATGTAGAAATTGAAGAATGCTTCTTTTGGATAATATTTTGAGTGTTTCCTGTACAGAACGTCGCTTTAAGTAAGAACCCAAAATTTCAGTTGGTTCGGTGCCATTGGGACAAAGTTATGACCACACCTCTGAAAATGAGGCCATAAAACGGCACATATTTTGTATAGCGAAATTTACAAATGCTTCTTTTAGAAAATATTTTGAGTGATTCATGTACAGAACGTCATTTTAAGTAAGAACCGAAAATTTCAGTTGGTTCGGTGCCATAGGGCCAAAGTTATGACCAAACCCAACTCGCAAAATGAGCCCATAAAACGGCACATATTTTGTGTAGCGAAATATACAAATGCATCTTTTGGAGGATATTTTGAGTGATTCATCTACAGAACGTCATTTGAAGTAAGAAGCCAAAATTTCAGTTGGTTTGGTGCTATGGCCAAGGTTATGACCAAACCTAACTCTGCAAATGAGCCCTTACAACCGAAAACATTTTGTATGTAGAAATTGAAGAATGCTTCTTTTGGATAATATTTTGAGTGTTTCCTGTACAGAACGTCGCTTTAAGTAAGAACCCAAAATTTCAGTTGGTTCGATGCCATTGTGACAAAGTTATGACCACACCTCTGAAAATGAGGCCATAAAACGGCACATATTTTGTATAGCGAAATTTACAAATGCTTTATTGGAGGACATTTTGAGTGATTCCTGTACAGAACGTCATTTTAAGTAAGAACCCAAAATTTCAGTTGGTTCGGTGCCATTGGGCCAAAGTTATGACCAAACCTAACTCTGCAAATAAACCCTTACAACCGTAAATATTTTGTTTGTTGAAATTTAAGAATGCTTCTTTTGTGGGATATTTGAGAGAGATTCCTGTTAAGAACGTCATTTCAAGTAAGAACCCGAAATTTCAGATGGTTCGGTGCCATAGGGCCAAAGTTATGACCAAACACAACTCTGAAAATGAGCCCTTAAAACTGCACATATTTTGTATAGCAAAATTTACAAATGGTTCTTTTAGAAAATATTTTGAGTGATTCATGTACAAAACGTCATTTTAAGTAAGAATCCAAAATTTCAGTTGGTTCGGTGCCATAGGGCCAAAGTTATGACCAAACCCAACTCGCAAAATTAGCCCATAAAACGGCACATATTTTGTGTAGCGACATATACAAATGCTTCTTTTGGAGGATATTTTGAGTGATTCATCTACAGAACGTCATTTGGAGTAAGAAGCCAAAATTTCAGTTGGTTTGGTGCTATGGCCAAGGTTATGACCAAACCTAACTCTGCAAATGAGCACTTACAACCGAAAACATTTTGTATGTAGAAATTGAAGAATGCTTCTTTTGGATAATATTTTGAGTATTTCCTGTACAGAACGTCGCTTTAAGTAAAAACCCAAAATTTCAGTTGGTTCGGTGCCATTGGGACAAAGTTATGACCACACCTCTGAAAATGAGGCCATAAAACGGCACATATTTTGTATAGCGACATTTACAAATGCTTTTTTTAGAAAATATTTTGAGTGATTCATGTACAGAACGTCATTTTAAGTAAGAACCCAAAATTTCAGTTGGTTCGGTGCCATAGGGCCAAAGTTATGACCAAACCCAACTCGCAAAATTAGCCCATAAAACGGCACATATTTTGTGTAGCGACATATACAAATGCTTCTTTTGGAGGATATTTTGAGTGATTCATCTACAGAACGTCATTTGGAGTAAGAAGTCAAAATTTCAGTTGGTTTGGTGCTATGGCCAAGGTTATGACCAAACCTAACTCTGCAAATGAGCACTTACAACCGAAAACATTTTGTATGTAGAAATTTAAGAATGCTTCTTTTGGATAATATTTTGAGTATTTCCTGTACAGAACGTCGCTTTAAGTAAGAACCCAAAATTTCAGTTGGTTCGGTGCCATTGGGACAAAGTTATGACCACACCTCTGAAAATGAGGCCATAAAACGGCACATATTTTGTATAGCGACATTAACAAATGCTTCTTTTAGAAAATATTTTGAGTGATTCATGTACAGAACGTCATTTTAAGTAAGAACCCAAAATTTCAAATGGTTCGGTGCCATAGGGCCAAAGTTATAACCAAACCCAACTCGCAAAATGAGCCCATAAAACGGCACATATTTTGTGTAGCGACATATACAAATGCTTCTTTTGGAGGATATTTTGAGTGATTCATCTACAGAACGTCATTTGGAGTAAGAAGCCAAAATTTCAGTTGGTTTGGTGCTATGGCCAAGGTTATGACCAAACCTAACTCTGCAAATGAGCCCTTACAACCGAAAACATTTTGTATGTAGAAATTGAAGAATGCTTCTTTTGGATAATATTTTGAGTGTTTCCTGTACAGAACGTCGCTTTAAGTAAGAACCCAAAATTTCAGTTGGTTCGGTGCCATTGGGACAAAGTTATGACCAAACCTAACTCTGCAAATAAACCCTTACAACCGTCAATATTTTGTATGTTGAAATTTAAGAATGCTTCTTTTGTGGGATATTTGAGAGAGATTCCTGTTTAGATCGTCATTTCAAGTAAGAACCCGAAATTTCAGTTGGTTCGGTGCCATAGGGCCAAAGTTATGACCAAACACAACTCTGAAAATGAGCCCGTAAAACTGCACATATTTTGTATAGCAAAATTTACAAATGCTTCTTTTAGAAAATATTTCAGTTGGTTTGGTGCCATTGGGACAAAGTTATGACCACATCTCTGAAAATGAGGCCATAAAACGGCACATATTTTGTATAGCGACATTAACAAATGCTTCTTTTAGAAAATATTTTGAGTGATTCATGTACAGAACGTCATTTTAAGTAAGAACCCAAAATTTCAGTTGGTTCGGTGCCATAGGGCCAAAGTTATGACCAAACCCAACTCGCAAAATGAGCCCATAAAACGGCACATATTTTGTGTAGCGACATATACAAATGCTTCTTTTGGAGGATATTTTGAGTGATTCATCTACAGAACGTCATTTGGAGTAAGAAGCCAAAATTTCAGTTGGTTTGGTGCTATGGCCAAGGTTATGACCAAACCTAACTCTGCAAATGAGCCCTTACAACCGAAAACATTTTGTATGTAGAAATTGAAGAATGCTTCTTTTGGACAATATTTTGAGTGTTTCCTGTACAGAACGTCGCTATAAGTAAGAACCCAAAATTTCAGTTGGTTCGGTGCCATTGGGCCAAAGTTATGACCAAACCTAACTCTGCAAATAAACCCTTACAACCGTCAATATTTTGTATGTTGAAACTTAAGAATGCTTCTTTTGTGGGATATTTGAGAGAGATTCCTGTTTAGATCGTCATTTCAAGTAAGAACCCGAAATTTTAGTTGGTTCGGAGCCATAGGGCCAAAGTTATGACCAAACACAACTCTGAAAATGAGCCCGTAAAACTGCACATATTTTGTATAGCAAAATTTACAAATGCTTCTTTTAGAAAATATTTCAGTTGGTTTGGTGCTATGGCCAAGGTTATGACCAAACCTAACTCTGCAAATGAGCCCTTACAACCGAAAACATTTTGTATGTAGAAATTGAAGAATGCTTCTTTTGGATAATATTTTGAGTGTTTCCAGTACAAAACGTCGCTTTAAGTAAGAACCCAAAATTTCAGTTGGTTCGGTGCCATAGGGCCAAAGTTATGACCAAACCTAACTCTGCAAATAAACCCTTACAACCGTAAATATTTTGTATATTGAAATTTAAGAATGCTTCTTTTGTGGGATATTTGAGAGAGATTCCTGTTTAGAACGTCATTTCAAGTAAGAACCCGAAATTTCAGTTGGTTCGGTGCCATAGGGCCAAAGTTATGACCAAACCCAACTCGCAAAATGAGCCCATAAAACGGCACATATTTTGTGTAGCGACATATACAAATGCTTCTTTTGGAGGATATTTTGAGTGATTCATCTACAGAACGTCATTTGGAGTAAGAAGCCAAAATTTCAGTTGGTTCGGTGCCATAGGGCCAAAGTTATGACCAAACCCAACTCGCAAAATGAGCCCATAAAACGGCACATATTTTGTGTAGCGAAATATACAAATGCATCTTTTGGAGGATATTTTGAGTGATTCATCTACAGAACGTCATTTGAAGTAAGAAGCCAAAATTTCAGTTGGTTTGGTGCTATGGCCAAGGTTATGACCAAACCTAACTCTGCAAATGAGCCCTTACAACCGAAAACATTTTGTATGTAGAAATTGAAGAATACTTCTTTTGGATAATATTTTGAGTGTTTCCTGTACAGAACGTCGATTTAAGTAAGAACCCAATTTTTCAGTTGGTTCGGTGCCATTGGGCCAAAGTTATGACCAAACCTAACTCTGCAAATAAACCCTTACAACCGTAAATATTTTGTATATTGAAATTTAAGAATGCTTCTTTTGTGGGATATTTGAGAGAGATTCCTGTTTAGAACGTCATTTCAAGTAAGAACCCGAAATTTCAGTTGGTTCGGTGCCATAGGGCCAAAGTTATGACCAAACCCAACTCGCAAAATGAGCCCATAAAACGGCACATATTTTGTGTAGCGACATATACAAATGCTTCTTTTGGAGGATATTTTGAGTGATTCATCTACAGAACGTCATTTGGAGTAAGAAGCCAAAATTTCAGTTGGTTTGGTGCTATGGCCAAGGTTATGACCAAACCTAACTCTGCAAATGAGCCCTTACAACCGAAAACATTTTGTATGTAGAAATTGAAGAATGCTTCTTTTGGACAATATTTTGAGTGTTTCCTGTACAGAACGTCGCTATAAGTAAGAACCCAAAATTTCAGTTGGTTCGGTGCCATTGGGCCAAAGTTATGACCAAACCTAACTCTGCAAATAAACCCTTACAACCGTCAATATTTTGTATGTTGAAATTTAAGAATGCTTCTTTTGTGGGATATTTGAGAGAGATTCCTGTTTAGATCGTCATTTCAAGTAAGAACCCGAAATTTTAGTTGGTTCGGAGCCATAGGGCCAAAGTTATGACCAAACACAACTCTGAAAATGAGCCCGTAAAACTGCACATATTTTGTATAGCAAAATTTACAAATGCTTCTTTTAGAAAATATTTCAGTTGGTTTGGTGCTATGGCCAAGGTTATGACCAAACCTAACTCTGCAAATGAGCCCTTACAACCGAAAACATTTTGTATGTAGAAATTGAAGAATGCTTCTTTTGGATAATATTTTGAGTGTTTCCAGTACAAAACGTCGCTTTAAGTAAGAACCCAAAATTTCAGTTGGTTCGGTGCCATAGGGCCAAAGTTATGACCAAACCCAACTCGCAAAATGAGCCCATAAAACGGCACATATTTTGTGTAGCGAAATATACAAATGCATCTTTTGGAGGATATTTTGAGTGATTCATCTACAGAACGTCATTTGAAGTAAGAAGCCAAAATTTCAGTTGGTTTGGTGCTATGGCCAAGGTTATGACCAAACCTAACTCTGCAAATGAGCCCTTACAACCGAAAACATTTTGTATGTAGAAATTGAAGAATGCTTCTTTTGGATAATATTTTGAGTGTTTCCTGTATAGAACGTCGCTTTAAGTAAGAACCCAAAATTTCAGTTGGTTCGGTGCCATTGGGACAAAGTTATGACCACACCTCTGAAAATGAGGCCATAAAACGGCACATATTTTGTATAGCGAAATTTACAAATGCTTTATTGGAGGACATTTTGAGTGATTCCTGTACAGAACGTCATTTTAAGTAAGAACCTAAAATTTCAGTTGGTTCGGTGCCATTGGGCCAAAGTTATGACCAAACCTAACTCTGCAAATAAACCCTTACAACCGTAAATATTTTGTATGTTGAAATTTAAGAATGCTTCTTTTGTGGGATATTTGAGAGAGATTCCTGTTAAGAACGTCATTTCAAGTAAGAAACCGAAATTTCAGTTGGTTCGGTGCCATAGGGCCAAAGTTATGACCAAACACAACTCTGAAAATGAGCCCGTAAAACTGCACATATTTTGTATAGCAAAATTTACAAATGCTTCTTTTAGAAAATATTTTGAGTGATTCATGTACAGAACGTCATTTTAAGTAAGAACCCAAAATTTCAGTTGGTTCGGTGCCATAGGGCCAAAGTTATGACCAAACCCAACTCGCAAAATGAGCCCATAAAACGGCACATATTTTGTGTAGCGAAATATACAAATGCATCTTTTGGAGGATATTTTGAGTGATTCATCTACAGAACGTCATTTGAAGTAAGAAGCCAAAATTTCAGTTGGTTTGGTGCTATGGCCAAGGTTATGACCAAACCTAACTCTGCAAATGAGCCCTTACAACCGAAAACATTTTGTATGTAGAAATTGAAGAATACTTCTTTTGGATAATATTTTGAGTGTTTCCTGTACAGAACGTCGATTTAAGTAAGAACCCAATTTTTCAGTTGGTTCGGTGCCATTGGGCCAAAGTTATGACCAAACCTAACTCTGCAAATAAACCCTTACAACCGTAAATATTTTGTATATTGAAATTTAAGAATGCTTCTTTTGTGGGATATTTGAGAGAGATTCCTGTTTAGAACGTCATTTCAAGTAAGAACCCGAAATTTCAGTTGGTTCGGTGCCATACGGCCAAAGTTATGACCAAACACAACTCTGAAAATGAGCCCGTAATACTGCACATATTTTGTATAGCAAAATTTACAAATGGTTCTTTTAGAAAATATTTTGAGTGATTCATGTACAGAACGTCATTTTAAGTAAGAATCCAAAATTTCAGTTGGTTCGGTGCCATAGGGCCAAAGTTATGACCAAACCCAACTCGCAAAATGAGCCCATAAAACGGCACATATTTTGTGTAGCGACATATACAAATGCTTCTTTTGGAGGATATTTTGAGTGATTCATCTACAGAACATCATTTGGAGTAAGAAGCCAAAATTTCAGTTGGTTTGGTGCTATGGCCAAGGTTATGACCAAACCTAACTCTGCAAATGAGCACTTACAACCGAAAACATTTTGTATGTAGAAATTGAAGAATGCTTTTTTTGGATAATATTTTGAGTGTTTCCTGTACAGAACGTCGCTTTAAGTAAGAACCCAAAATTTCAGTTGGTTCGGTGCCATTGGGCCAAAGTTATGACCGAACCCAACTCTGAAAATCAAACAATAAAACGGCACTTATTTTGTATGTTGAAATTTAAAATTGCTTCTTTTGGATGATATTTTGAGTGATTCCTGTTCAGAACGTTATTTTAAGTAAGAACCCAAAATTTCAGTTGGTTCGGTGCCATTGGGCCAAAGTTATGACCAAACTCAACTCTGAAAATAAGCCCTTAATACGGCACATATTTTGTACAGCGACATTTACAAATGCTTCTTTTGGAGGATATTTTGAGTGATTCCTGTACAGAACGTCATTTTAAAAAAGAAAACAATATTTCTGTTGGTTTGGTGCCATAGGGTCAAAGTTATGACCAAACCTAACTCTGCAAATGAGTTCTTACAACCGGAAACATTTTGTATGTAGAAATTTAAAAATTCTTCTTTGGAGGATATTTTGAGTGTTTCCTGTACAGAATGTCATTTTAAAAAAGAACCAAAATTTCAGTTGGTTCGGTGCCATTGGGCCAAAGTTATGACCAAACCCAACTCTCAAAATGAGCCCATAAAACGGCATATATTTTGTGTAGTGAAATTTACAAACATTTAAAGTAAGAACCCAAAATTTCAGTTTGATCGGTGCCATTGGGCCAAAGTTATGATCAAACCCAACTCTTAAAATGAGCCCTTAATACGGATATATTTTGTACAGCGAAATTAACAAATGCTTCTTTTGGAGGTTATTTTGAATGATTCCTGTACAGAATGTCATTTTAAGTAAGAACCCAAAATTTCAGTTGGTTCAGTGCCATTGGGCCAAAGTTATGACCAAACCTAACTCTGCAAATGAGCCCTTACAACCGAAAACATTTTGTATGTAGAAATTTAAAAATGCTTCTTTTGGAGGATATTTCGAGTGATTTCTGTACAGAATGTCATTTTAAGTAAGAAGCCAAAATTTCAGTTGGTTCGGTGCCATTGGGCCAAAGTTATGACCAAACCCAACTCTCAAAATGAGCCCATAAAACTGCACATATTTTGTATAGCGACATTTAAGAATGCTTCTTTTGGAGGATATTTTGAGTGATTCATGTGCAGAACGTCATTTAAAGTAAGAAAACTAAATTTCAGTTGGTTTGGTGCCATAGGGCCAAAGTTATGACCAAACCTAACTCTGCAAATGAGCCCTTACAACCGGAAACATTTCGTATGTAGAAATTTAAAAATTTTTCTTTGGAGGATATTTTGAGTGATTCCTGTACAGAACGTCAATTTAAGTAAGAACCCAAAATTTCAGATGGCTTGGTGCCATAGGGCCAAAGTTAAGACCAAACCTAACTCTGAAAATAAGCCCATAATACGGTACATAATTTGTATAGCGAAATTTACAAATGCTTTAAAAATTTACGGTGCTATAGGGCCAAAGTTATGACCAAACCCAACTCTCAAAATGAGCCCATGAAACGGCACATATTTTGTGTAGCGAAATTTACAAATGCTTCTTTTGGAGGATATTTTGAGTGATTTATCTACAAAACGTCATTTAAAGTAAGAAAACTAAATTTCAGTTGGTTTGGTGCCATAGGGCCAAAGTTATGACCAAACCTAACTCTGCAAATGAGCCCTTACAACCGAAAACATTTTGTATGTAGAAATTTTAGAATGCTTCTTTTGGAGGATATTTTGAGTGATTTCTGTACAGAATGTCATTTTAAGTAAGAAGCCAAAATTTCAGTTGGTTCGGTGCCATTGGGCCAAAGTTATGACCAAACCCAACTCTCAAAATGAGCCCATAAAACGGCACATATTTTGTGTAGCGAAATTTACAAATGCTTCTTTTGGAGGATATTTTGAGTGATTCCTGTACAGAACGTCATTTTAAGTGAGAACCCAAAACTTCAGATGGCTTGGTGCCATAGGGCCAAAGTTATTACCAAACCTAACTCTGCAAATGAGCCCTTACAACCGGAAACATTTTGTATGTAGAAATTTAAAAATGCTTCTTTGGAGGATATTTTGAATGATTCCTGTACAGAACGTCATTTTAAGTGAGAACCCAAAATTTCAGATGGTTTGGTGCCATAGGGCCAAAGTTAAGACCTAACCTAACTCTGGAAATGAGCTCTTACAACCGAAAACATTTAAAATGTAGAAATTTAATAATTCTTCTTTTGGAGGATATTTTGAGTGATTCCTATACAGAATGTCATTTTAAGTAAGATCCCAAAATTTCAGTTGTTTCGGAGCAATTGGGCTAAAGGTATGACTAAACCTAACTCTGCAAGTGAGCCCTTACAACCAAAAACATTTTGTATGGAGAAATTTAAGAAAGCTTCTTTGTGAGGATATTTTGAGTGATTCCTGTACAAACGTCATTTTAAGTAAGAACCCAAAATTTCAGTTGGTTCGGTGCCATTGGGCCAAAGTTATGACCAAACCCAACTCGCAAAATGAGCCCATAAAACGGCACATATTTTGTGTAGCGAAATATACAAATGCATCTTTTGGAGGATATTTTGAGTGATTCATCTAAAGAATGTCATTTAAAGTAAGAAAACAAAATTTCAGTTGGTTTGGTGCCATAGGGCCAAAGTTATGACCAAACCTAACTCTGCAAATGAGCCCTTACAACCGGAAACATTTTGTATGTAGAAATTTAAAAATGCATCTTTGGAGGATATTTTGAGTGATTCCTGTACAGAATGTCATTTTAAAAAAGAACCCAAAATTTCAGTTGGTTCGGTGCCATTGGGCCAAAGTTATGACCAAACCCAACTCTCAAAATGAGCCCATAAAACGGCACATATTTTGTGTAGTGAAATTTTCAAACATTTTAAGTAAGAACCCAAAATTTCAGTTGGTTCAGTGCCATTGGGCTAAAGTTATGACCAAACCTAACTCTGCAAATGAGCCCTTACAACCGAAAACATTTTGTATGTAGAAATTTAAGAATGCTTCTTTTGGGGGATATTTTGAGTGATTCCTTAACTGAACGTCATTTTAAGTAAGAACACAAAATTTCAGTTGGTTCTGTGCCATTGGGCCAAAGTTATGACCAAACCCAACTCTGCAAATGAGTCCTTACAACCGTAAACATTTTGTATGTGGACATTTAAAAATGCTTCTTTTGGTTGATATTTTGAATGATTCCTGTTCAAAACGTCATTTAAAGTAAGAACATAAAATTTCAGATGGCTTGGTGCCATAGGGCCAAAGTTAAGACCAAACCTAACTCTGGAAATGAGCCCATAAAACGGCACTTATTTTGTGTAGCAAAATTTACAAATGCTTCTTTAGGAGGATATTTTGAGTGATTCATCTACAGAATGTCATTTAAAGTAAGAACCCAAAATTTCAGTTGGTTCAGTGCCATTGGGCTAAAGTTATGACCAAACCTAACTCTGCAAATGAGCCCATACAACCGAAAACATTTTGTATGTAGAAATTTAAGAATGCTTCTTTTGGCGGATATTTTGAATGATTCCTTTACAGAACGTCATTTTAAGTAAGAACACAAAATTTCAGTTGGTTCGGTGCCATTGGGCCAAAGTTATGACCAAACTCAACTCTGAAAATGAGCCCTTAATACGGCACATATTTTGTACAGCGACATTTACAAATGCTTCTTTTAGAGGATATTTTGAGTGATTCCTGTATATAACGTCATTGTTAGTAAGAACCCAAAATTTCAGTTGGTTTGGTGCCCCAAAGTTATGACCAAACCCAACTCTCAAAATAAGCCCATAAAACGGCACATATTTTGTGCAACGAAATTTACAAATGCTTCTTTTGGAGGATATTTTCAGTGATTCATCTACAGAACGTTATTTAGTAAGAAGCCAAAATTTCAGTTGGTTTGGTGCCATAGGGCCAAAGTTATGACCGAACCCAACTCTGAAAATCAAACAATAAAACGGCACTTATTTTGTATGTTGAAATTTAAAATTGCTTCTTTTGGATGATATTTTGAGTGATTCCTGTTCAGAACGTTATTTTAAGTAAAAACCCAAAATTTGAGTTCGTTCGGTGGCATTGGGCCAAAGTTATGACCAAACTCAACTCTGAAAATAAGCCCTTAATACGGCACATATTTTGTACAGCGACATTTACAAATGCTTCTTTTGGAGGATATTTTGAGTGATTCCTGTACAGAACGTCATTTTAAAAAAGAAAACAATATTTCAGTTGGTTTGGTGCCATAGGGTCAAAGTTATGACCAAACCTAACTCTGCAAATGAGTCCTTACAACCGGAAACATTTTGTATGTAGAAATTTAAAAATTCTTCTTTGGAGGATATTTTGAGTGTTTCCTGTACAGAATGTCATTTTAAAATAGAACCAAAATTTCAGTTGGTTCGGTGCCATTGGGCCAAAGTTATGACCAAACCCAACTCTCAAAATGAGCCCATAAAACGACACATATTTTGTGTAGTGAAATTTACAAACATTTTAAGTAAGAACCCAAAATTTCAGTTTGATCGGTGCCATTGGGCCAAAGTTATGATCAAACCCAACTCTTAAAATGAGCCCTTAATACGGACATATTTTGTACAGCGAAATTTACAAATGCTTCTTTTGGAGGTTATTTTGAATGATTCCTGTACAGAATGTCATTTTAAGTAAGAACCCAAAATTTCAGTTGGTTCAGTGCCATTGGGCTATAATGACCAAACTTAACTCTGCAAATAAGCCCTTACAACCAAAAACATTTTGTATGTAGAAATTTAAAAATGCTTCTTTGGAGGAAATTTTGAGTGTTTCCTGTACAGAATGTCATTTTAAAAAAGAACCCAAAATTTCAGTTGGTTCGGTGCCATTGGGCCAAAGTTATGACCAAACTCAACTCTGAAAATGAGCCCTTAATACGCCACATATTTTGTACAGCGACATTTACAAATGGTTCTTTTGGGGGATATTTTGAATGATTCCTGTTCAAAACGTTATTTTAAGTAAGAACCCAAAATTTCAGTTGGTTCGGTGCCATAGGGCCAAAGTTATGACCAAACCTAACTCTGCAAATGAGCCTTTACAACCGAAAACATTTTGTATGTAGAAATTTAAAAATGCTTCTTTTGGAGGATATTTTTACTGATTTCTGTACAGAATGTCATTTTAAGTAAGAAGCCAAAATTTCAGTTGGTTCGGCATAATTGGGCCAAAGTTATGACCAAACACAACTCTGAAAATGAGCCCATAATACGGCACATATTTTGTATAGCGAAATTTACAAATGCTTCTTTTGGAGGATATTTTGAGTGATTCCTATATATAACGTCATTTTTAGTAAGAACCCAAAATTTCAGTTGGTTCGGTGTCATTGGGCCAAAGTTATGACCAAACCCAACTCTCAAAATGAGCCCATAAAACTGCACATATTTTGTATAGCGAAATTTACGAATGCTCCTTTTGGAGGATATTTTGAGTGATTCATGTGCAGAACGTCATTTAAAGTAAGAAAACTAAATTTCAGTTGGTTTAGTGCCATAGGGCCAAAGTTATGACCAAACCTAACTCTGCAAATGAGCCCTTACAACCGAAAACATTTTGTATGTAGAAATTTTAGAATGCTTCTTTTGGAGGATATTTTGAGTGATTTCTGTACAGAATGTCATTTTAAGTAAGATCCCAAAATTTCAGTTGTTTCGGAGCAATTGGGCTAATGGTATGACTAAACCTAACTCTGCAAGTGAGCCCTTACAACCAAAAACATTTTGTATGGAGAAATTTTAGAAAGCTTCTTTGTGAGGATATTTTGAGTGATTCCTGTACAGAACGTCATTTTAAGTAAGAACCCAAAATTTCAAATGGCTTGGTGCCAAAGGGCCAAAGTTAAGACCAAACCTAACTCTGGAAATGAGCCCATAAAACGGCACATATTTTGTCTAGCGACATTTACAAATGCTTCTTTTGGGGGTTATTTTGAGTGATTCATCTAAAGAATGTCATTTAAAGTAAGAAAACAAAATTTCAGTTGGTTTGGTGCCATAGGGCCAAAGTTATGACCAAACCTAACTCTGCAAATGAGCCCTTACAACCGGAAACATTTTGTATGTAGAAATTTAAAAATGCATCTTTGGAGGATATTTTGAGTGATTCCTGTACAAAATGTCATTTTAAAAAAGAACCCAAAATTTCAGTTGGTTCGGTGCCATTGGGCCAAAGTTATGACCAAACCCAACTCTCAAAATGAGCCCATAAAACGGCACATATTTTGTGTAGTGAAATTTTCAAACATTTTAAGTAAGAACCCAAAATTTCAGTTGGTTCAGTGCCATTGGGCTAAAGTTATGACCAAACCTAACTCTGCAAATGAGCCCTTACAACCGAAACATTTTGTATGTAGAAATTTAAGAATGCTTCTTTTGGGGGATATTTTGAGTGATTCCTTTACTGAACGTCATTTAAAGTAAGAACCCAAAATTTCAGATGGCTTGGTGCCATAGGGAAAGTTAAGACCAAACCTAACTCTGGAAATGAGTCCTTACAACCGAAAACATTTAAAATGTGGAAATTTAAGAATTGTTCTTTTGGAGGATATTTTGATTGATTCCTGTACAGAACGTCATTTTAAGTAAGAACCCAAAATTTCAGATGGCTTCGTGCCATAGGGCCAAAGTTAAGACCAAACCTAACTCTTGAAATGAGCCCATAAAACGGCACATATTTTGTGTAGCAAAATTTACAAATGCTTCTTTTGGAGGATATTTTGAGTGATTCCTGTACAAAACGTCATTTTTAGTAAGAATCCATAATTTCAGTTTGTTCGGTGCTATAGGGCCAAAGTTATGACCAAACCCAACTCTCAAAATGAGCCCATATAACGGCAGATATTTTGTGTAGCTAAATTTACAAATGCTTCTTTTGGAGGATATTTTAACTAATTCCTGTATATAACGTCATTTTTAGTAAGAAAACAAAATTTCAGTTGGTTCGGTGCCATTGGGCCAAAGTTATAACCAAACTCAACTCTGAAAATGAGCCCTTAATACGGCACATATTTTGTACAGCGACATTTAAAAATGCTTCTTTTGGAGGATATTTTGAGTGATTTCTGTAAAGAACGTCATTTTAAGTAAGAACCCAAAATTTCAGATGGCTTGGTGCCATAGGGCCAAAGTTAAGACCAAACCTAACTCTGGAAATGAGCCCATAAAACGGCACTTATTTTGTGTAGCAAAATTTACAAATGCTTCTTTTGGAGGATATTTTGAATGATTCCTGTACAGAATGTCATTTTAAGTAAGAACCCAAAATTTCAGTTGGTTCAGTGCCATTGGGCTATAATGACCAAACTTAACTCTGCAAATAAGCATTTACAACCGAAAACATTTTGTATGTAGAAATTTAAAAATGCTTATTTGGAGGAAATTTTGAGTGATTCCTGTACAGAATGTCATTTTAAAAAAGAACCCAAAAATTCAGTTGGTTCGGTGCCATTGGGCCAAAGTTATGACCAAACTCAACTCTGAAAATGAGCCCTTAATACGCCACATATTTTGTACAGCGACATTTACAAATGGTTCTTTTGGGGGATATTTTGAGTGATTCCTGTTCAAAACGTTATTTTAAGTAAGAACCCAAAATTTCAGTTGGTTCGGTGCCATTGGGCCAAAGTTATGACTAAAACCCAACTCTGAAAATGAGCCCTTAATACGGACATATCTGTGATGTTTTGGAAAAGGGAGATGAGTCTGTAAAATTGCTATATGGAGTTAAGTATGCCAGAGGAATCCTAATTTTTTTCTCTACACGGTAAAGAGAGATGAGTCAAAAAATGGGTTTCCGAGATATTTGCAGTTGACATACAGAGATGAGTCATATTTTAAATAAATTAACATGCATTTGGAGATAATTCAAGTTGTCTCTGTTTACCGAAACCTATATTTTTAAATTTTGACACGGAAAACAGAGTTAACTTTAATAATCGCTGTTTTCTGTGTTATGTGACGCCGCAGCCTGCCACGTTTGACAGTTGTTATTTCGCAGTTCTCTTGGGGTTTATATCATTCTTTCAATGGTATTATCATTATCTGTCTTTTGTTATAGATTTATCTTTGGTACCGTGTGTTTTGGGGAGTATACAAATTATAATGCTTTATAAATTATCTTTAAAATTTTTCTTCATCTTCTGTTATGGTATTAACTAACTAACTAACCATCACGCCGTTTCCCCGCAGGGGCAGGCAGAGAGGACGGACCGCCAAACAACTCGGTCTTGGCACACACTCTTTGCCTCACTCACATTCATACATCGTCTCATACATTCTCTTCTATTATTCTGACTTTTGACATGGCCCGACTCTGATTATCTATTCCTTTGATCGTGCCGTGTCTTCCCTGGGCGTCCCCGACTTCTTCTTCCATTCACATTCGCGTCGTAGGTATATTCTTCTTTCACTACTTTCTTCGTTCATTCGCTCTACATGCCCAAACCATCTGAGGGTCCCTTTCTTAATCTTACTGATTATGCTTACATCAGCCTTACATTCTTTATGGATATCCACATTTCTCACACGATCATACATTGTTTTACCACACATACGCCTCAGGGATCTCATTTCAACAGCATTCAGTTTACTTTCGTCCTTCCTCTGCCAGTTCCATGCCTCACTGCCATACATTAGGGTAGGTACCAGGACTCCATTGTAGACTGCTAGCTTCGCTTCTTTTGACAGTTTTTTTATTAGCGCCAACGGCATTCAGTCCACCATTAATGGAGTTACCGGCATTCACCCTTTTTACAATATCAGTATCAGCCTTCCCATCTCTCGTAAACATACTACCCAGATACACAAACTTATCCACCTGCTCCAAGTATTCATCATTCACAACTATATTGCATACTGTTTTCGTACTCTCTCTCTTTCAAACACCATGACTTTAGACTTAGGTACTTACATTCATCATTAACTCATTCTTCATACATAATTTGTTCATCCTAGATATGAGAGACTGTAGATCTTCCAGTGTTAGAAATCAGCACCGCATCATCTGTATACAACAGGCAACAAACTTTCAGATTACTCAATTTCGCGCCCAATCTCACCTCTTTCCATTCTTGGGTACAATTATCCAAGTATAGATTGAATAACCATGGTGACATTACGCAGCCTTGCTTGACACTGTTATGTTGGTAATAATAATAACCAGCTGTCAAATGCTGATAGTTGGCAGGTCTGTCGCGTCACTTGATGTATAACCTTGAACTTGTCAACAGTGTCAATAAACGTCTTATAAATGAATCAGTTCCTGTGTTTAATTAAGAAACCTCAAACATTATAATTGGCGACGAGGAAAATCAGTTTATCAGTTAAAACGTGTGTGAATAGTATTAACAGTGATTTCGCCGTGGAAAAAACATTTTTTTCAACATGTCGAGTAGTACCTTGCCAGTGCCTCATTTCGAACCAGATTGCGAAAGATTCAATATGTTTTTGGAACGCTGTTAGCATCGGCGCTACTTGCGGCCAACGCCAAACCCAAAACCTGGAAAGGACATGCAATAAACAAGCCGGCGGCTAGCTCTGCACAGCCGGCGCGAGCAAGGTCCCTCTTAAACCCAGGGCGAGTGTTTGTGGTTCGCTTGTAAATTCCTACTCCCCTTCCTTTCCTCAAAATCTCCAGGTCTCCTTCCTCAATCAGAACACAGTAGTTATGCACGAAAAAGGGTTTTATTCATTTAAAGGTGAACAGGGTTCTACAAAAGGCCAGCATCGGCACTACACACATGAGTATTTGGCTATCTCTAATTAATTCTATCATAACGGGGAGCTTCTCTCAACTCTCTCTACACGTGTTTAGTGAATTTAAATGTCAGTTCTTAGCACACAGAGGGGTAGCAAGGTTCATTGGTACTCACAATACTCACAAGCAGGAGATAGGCGGTCGGCAGACAGGTACTGAGGAGGCGGGAGCCTCTGGAGCACAATGCACAATTAAAATAAACATCGCGAGCGTTTACGGAGAGCGCAATCACGGGGACACAGTTGTTATGCCGAAGGTCGGCCGAGGAATGAATGCCGGGAGCCGCTCGGCGCTTGGCTACTTGTGTCGAGCGGTGCGGGGAAAGGGGGGCGGAGGGCCTGTGTAAGGGGTCAATTCGCTATTAGCTCGCACGGGAATCAATTCCGTAACGTAACAACGCATACAAATGTATCTAAAAATTATTAATATCGCAGAGAAAGAAAAAATTGGATATTTGTGTATATTGATCGGTGCGGAGAAATTTAAAATTTTAAAAGAAACGGTGCATCCGAAAAATCTAGAAGATTTAACCTTCAACGATATTGTAACAACACTGAGGAATAAATATGGAGAAAAAAGGTGTACAATTGCGCAAAGATATAAATTTTATAACCGGAAACAACATTCTAACGAAGGAATCGATGATTATATTACGGATATAAAAAGTCTGTCAATATCATGCAATTTTGGTGCATTTCTAGATCAAGCTCTGAGAGAGAAATTGGTGTGTGGTTTAAAAGATGATGCAATGTCTAGAAGATTGCTATCTGAAGACGAATCGTTATCTTTTGAGAAAGCAAAATTAATTGTCAAAAATATTGAGACAGTAAGTCACAGCTCAGAGCAAATTTAACACAAAGAAAATGTTACATCGGAAATCTGTGAAGTCAAGTCAAAAATGTCACATAAAAAAACATGTCATGTCTCAAAGGATCGCCCTTCACGTCAGAATAGTCCTAGTAGGCGATTTCATCAGGGTGAAAGGACTGGATTCAAGGGTTAAAGGAGTTCAAGGTCATCAAGTCAACTGTCATCTCCATCACGTCAAGGGTCCAGAAGATGCGAGAGGTGTTTTATAACTCATCAACCGGAGTTATGTCCTTCAAAAAAGTGGAAATGTTACAAGTGTAATATTTACGGGCATACGTCGAAATTTTGTCCAAATGCAAAATCAATCATCAATCTCGTAAAATGTGTCAATAATGTAAATGTATTAAATATGTCAGTGTCTGATACAGCGAAAATTAATTTAATTGTAAATGGTATCAATATGTCTTTTATGATTGACACAGGAAGTTCTTCGACATTAATAAGTAACAAAATGTATTTAAAATTTTTCAAAACTTGTCAGTTAAGTCAATTCTACGGTAATTTGTTCACAGCAAATAGTCAAAATTTATTTTGTTTTGGATTTTTTATGGCAAAAGTAAATGTTGTGGATTCTAATGTTGTAATGGATTTACCAGTATTGGTTATAAAAAATCTGTCATCTGATGCTATTTTGGGTAGAAATTGGTTAAAAGTGTTTGATCCATCTTGGGAAAATACTTTCATAAGTTCTTTAATGTCAAATATGCATAATAATACTGTAAATTCAGTGTCTGTCAGCGAGAAAAATAAAACAAATATTGTTAAAAAATTGTCACAAAAATATTTAAATTCTTTTTCGATTACTAATAACGATTTACCAATTAAAGAATTTTCTGTGAATTTAAGTTTAAAAAATAATGCTACTCCTGTCTTTCACAAAGCATATGAAGTTCCTTATGCACTTCGTGCTGAAGTATGTCAAGAGCTAAGTCGTCTTGAAAGCGAAGGCATTATTTCAAAAGTTAAATATAGTAGTTGGTCTTCTCCAATAGTTTGTGTACCTAAACAAAATGGAAAATTACGTTTATGTGCAGATTTGAAATCTACAGTCAATCCACAATTGAGAATTGATCAATATCCTATTCCACGTCCAGAGGATATTTTTAATAAATTTTCAGGTTGTCAAGTATTCTGTAAATTAGATTTAACAAACGCATATTTACAGTTGTCTGTGTCAGATTCTAGTAAAGAATTACTTACAATTAATACATGTAATGGTTTATATGTCTATAATCGTTTAACTTATGTATTGTCATCGGCTCCTGCCGTTTTTCAAATGGTAATTGATACAGTTTTGAGTGGCATAAAAAACTGTGCTGCATATATTGATGATATTTGTATAGGTGGTAAAGACGAGAATGAGTGTTCTGATACTTTGTATAAAGTTTTGTCAAAATTAAATGAGTTTAATATAAAAATTAATGTGTCAAAAAGTGAATTTTTTATGAATTCTTTCGAATTTTTAGGTTTCACTTTGTCAGGTCAGGGCAAAAGTCCGTCTTTGTCGAAAGTTGAGAAAATTAAGTCTACTGGGTGTCCAGAAAATGTTACTCAACTAAAGTCATATTTGTCAATGTTAAATTTATATAGGAATTTTATTCCTATGTGTCCTACAGTGCTAGAACCACTTCATAATTTATTAAGAAAAAATGTAAAATGGTGTTGGTCTGATGAATGCGAAAAGGCATTTGTAAATAGTAAGTCTCTTTTGTCAGATAAAACTATGTTAGTTTTATTTGATCCGTCAAAACCATTGTGTCTTACAGTCGATTCCAGTGCATACGGTGTCGGTTGTGTCTTAAGTCATGTCGTAAAAAATCAAGAATTTCCTATAGCTTTTGAGTCTGCAACATTAAATTCAGCTCAAAGAAACTATAGCCAATTGCACAAGGAAGCTCTTGCTATTATTTTTGGAATTAAGAAATTTCACAAATATTTAATTGGTCGTCATTTTACGATATATACTGATCACGCTCCATTGTTGTCTTTATTTGCTGAAAACAAAAAAGTCCCCGTTTTAGCAGCATCACGTCTTATAAGATGGTCTATAATATTGTCTGCGTACAATTATAAATTGGAATATAAAAAAGGATTGAAAATTCCTCAAGCAGATGTAATGTCACGTTTGCCAAGTAAACAACAATTCAATATTGAGGAATGTAATTTTGTATACATGTCTACACCATTAATTCCATTCTCAGAAGTTGAAAGTCATTCTGAAAAAGATGAAACATTATGTAAAGTCATTAAGTATGTTTCAATCGGTTGGATTGAAAACTTGTCAAGTCCAGAAATTAAAAAATATTTCAAGTTTAAAAATTTACTGTCGGTCAAAGGAAAATGTCTTTTATTTGGTGAGTCCAAAGTCCTAAATTTAATACATTATGGTCATCCTGGTATAGTCAGATCAAAAATTCTTGCTCGTTCATATGTATGGTGGTTAGGTATGAATCAAGATATTGAAGATGTTATTTTTAGATGTGAAATGTGTCAGTCTGTACAAAATGCTAACAAAAATGTACGTCATACATAGTTGGCCTATTGCTGAAAGTCCATGGGAAAGAGTCCATTTGGATTTTTTTGATTTAAAAGGTTCAAAATACTTATTAGTTTGCGACTCATATTCAAAGTGGGTAGAATGTTTTTACATGAAAAATACTAAATATTCGGATTTGTTATCTAAATTAAGTGAAGTTTTTTCTAGATTCGCTTTTCCGAAAACTATTGTTTGTGATAATGGTCCCCCATTTTCATGCAAAGAATTTTCTATTTTTTGTAAAGAAAAGTCAATAAAATTATTATTTTGTCCGCCGTATAATCCCGAGTCAAATGGATTAGCGGAACGGTCTGTTCAAACTTTCAAAAAAATATTAATTAAATTTATGTTTTCGAAAAATTCTAAATTTTTATCGCCAGCTCAACGTCTAATAGATTGTCTATATAGTTATCGTTCCACTCCTACTTCTGTTACGGGTGTATCTCCAATGGCTAAAATATTTTCATATGAGCCACGTACACCACTACATATTTTGTCAGAAGAAAGACATGTCGATAAAAGTAAACAATCACAAAATGTCAAACAATCAACAAAAAATGCATTGAAAGAATTTAAAGAAAATGATAATGTTTTGGTCTATTTAAGACATGTGAAAGGTCCTATGAAATGGTTTCAGGGAACTGTTAAGTTGAAATTAAGTTCATGGGTGTATCTAATTCAATTAATCGGAGGAGAGGTGAAAAAGGTTCATGTTAACCAAATAAAAAAAAGTTGTCTTAAGTCAAAATCAAGTTATGAGAATCCCGATAAATGGCAAGTCTTTACAAGTCAGGAAAATGAAATTGTTATTGAACCGTTACCCAGCACTAGTGGAAATAATGATATTATAACTAGGTCTGGCAGAGTTGTGAAACCCCCTGTACGATTTAGTCATAGTGATTACTCTTAAGTTTCTTTGTCATTGTTATTTGGTTTGATATAAAAATAAATAAAAAATGGAAGGAGGAAAGGATGTTATGTTGGTAATAATAATAACCAGCTGTCAAATGCTGATAGTTGGCAGGTCTGTCGCGTCACTTGATGTATAACCTTGAACTTGTCAACAGTGTCAATAAACGTCTTATAAATGAATCAGTTCCTGTGTTTAATTAAGAAACCTCAAACATTATAGACACCTTTTGTGATGTCAAACCACCCCGTAAAACCACCGTTTACCCTAACACATGCAACGTTTCCCTCGTACAGAGACGCAATTGCCTGTGTATTATAGGTCCATCTTCCAGTTATCCTCTCCAAGACTTACAGACGATAGTTCCAGGTTGACTCTAAAAAATTGAGAGGAAAAACTATTTACCAAGATATTGGTAAAATCTTGAAAGAACTACTGGAAAAAAGAATGCGTTCATAGTAAAAACCATGACACGTGAACATTTTTGATACTTTGAACTATACAAGCGTTCATTGCAGCTGAAAAAAACTGATGACGAAGGTAATCGATATTTGTTCCACGATATAAAAAGGTTGACGTATAAAAACACAACCCAAGAAACTGTACAATCTGTAAATTTTAAAAGGACTTTGCGTGTTGAAGACCCATTTAAAACTATTTCCTATAAAGTGGGGGTAATGCAACCACCATTTCGAGCCCTGGAAAATGCTACAGTGGTCTTATTCCAATAAGCAAGGAAAAGAAAAAGGACATAGTGAGTGTTTTTCATTTATTGGATCCTGATTGCCATGATTTTTATAAAAAAATACCAGATGCAAGCAACATTCCAAGCGCTGAACCAGACGGATATGAAGATGCCAGTGAATGAGTCCCCAAATGATCATCATCATCACTATTGGCTCTACAACCCCTGGTGGGTCTTGGCCTCCTCAAGAGTCTTCCTCCACTCATCTCAGTTTTGTGACAGCTCTCTCTAGTTTAGAAGCTCCAAGATAGATATGTCTTTGAGGACGTTGTCGCTCCATCTTAGCCTTGGTCTTCCCAGGTCCTTCGCCCTATTGGTCTTGAGTTCAACAGGGACTTTGGTGCTTGATGCTCGGTCATTTTCTCCACATGACCCAGCCACCGAAGTCTTCCCAATTTTATAAATTTCGCGACATTTAGCTCATTAAACAAAGTATAGAGCTCATTGTTATAACGTCTGCGCCAAAATCCTTTTTCTAGAACCGGTCCGAAGATGCGCCTCAAATTTTTTCTTTCAAAAACGTTCAGTGCTTGGTTTTGTAGGCGGAAATAACAGCGATTTGCGTTCACTATGCGCTTCTGGATCTCATCTGTGGTATTATTGTCGTTTGTTATCAGGGAGCCCAGGTATGTGAATCTTGGTACCGTTTCGTAATTTTGGTTTCCACATGAGAGAGTTGGGATTTGTTGGGTGCATCCTACAGCGATGTGTTTTGCTGGTTTACTACGAGACCCATGATGATACCAATTCGAAATTTGTTGTGTGTTTTGTTTATAGTGGTTGAGTATTACATGTATGACATGTAATATAACAAGATATATTTTTTAACTTTACAATACTATAAATTTACAATATCATTGTTAATTCAATTTACAATTTCATTGTAAATTTATGTTAAAAATATCGTTTTTAAACTAAATAAAATAATTCCAATACAAATTTCTGTGTCAATTCTAATGAGTGTATACTTCTTAAATAAGTAAATGATATTTCCTGATATTAAATTGAAAAATAACACAAAGAATTAGGAAACATTAAAGAGATAACTCGTGATTTTTTCTCGATTAGGTCCAAACGTGACACGGAAAAGAGGGATGAGTCACATAAAATGGTTAAAAATAGGTTTTTTCCAATTTTTCAAATACCATTCTGTAGAATAAATATTTTCAATAATTATCGTATAAAAATATATTCTTAATTACTTTTCTCAGATTTGGCGAAAAATATAGACTACAAAATTGGCTCCCCTGTAAAATTGAGTATTATTGACTCGTCTCCCTTTTCCAAAACAGCACAGATATTTTGTACAGCGAAATTTACAAATGCTTCTTTTGGAGGTTATTTTGAATGATTCCTGTACAGAACGTCATTTTAAGTTAGAACCCAAAATTTCAGATGGCTTGGTGCCATAGGGCCAAAGTTAAGACCAAACCCAACTCTGGAAATGAGCCCATAAAACGCCACATATTTTGTGTAGCAAAATTTACAAATGCTTCTTTTGGAGGATATTTTGAGTGATTCCTGTACATAACGTCATTTTTAGTAAGAATCCATAATTTAGTTGGTTCGGTGCTATAGGGCCAAAGTTATGGCCAAACCCAAATCTGCAAATGAGCCCTTACAACCGTAAACATTTTGTATGTAGAAATATAAAAATGCTTCTTTTGGAGCATATTTTGAGTGACTCCTGTACAGAACTTCATTTTAAGTAAGAACCCAAAATTTCAGTTGGTTCGATGCCATTGGGCCAAAGTTATGACCAAATCCAACTCGGAAAATAAGCCAATAAAACAGCACATATTTTGTATGTAGAAATTTACAATTTCTTCTTTTGGAGGATATTTTGAGTGATTCCCAGAACGTCATTTTAAGTAAGAATCCAAATATTCAGTTGGTTCCGTGCCAAAGGGCCAGAGTTATGACCGAACCCAACTCTAAAAATGAGCCAATAAAACAGCACATATTTTGTATGTAGAAATTTAAAATTGCTTCATTTGGAAGACATTTTGAGTGGTTCCTATACGGAATGTCATTTTAAGTAAGAACCCAAAATTTTGGTTGGTTTGGTGCCATATGACCAAAGTTATGACCAAACCCAACTCTGCATATGAGCCCATAAAACGGCACATATTTTGTATAGCGAAATTTACAAATAATGCTTCTTTTGGACGATATTTTGAGACATTCCTGTACAAAACGTCATTTAAAGTAAGAACCCAAAATTTCAGTTGCCATTTTGTATGTAGAAATTTAAAAATGCTTATTTATTGTTATCAAGTTTAATTTGTAGAACTCCATTTTAATTTTTATTTTTTTATTATATAATCAATAATATTATTATTAAATTAATAAAAACAGTTTATTTTTAAACAAGTTCTGCTGTGTAATTATTGTTAGGCGTGATAGCTGTTTCGCCTTCTGAAGGCATTATCAAACTGTTTGATAATGCCTTCAGAAGGTGAAACAGCTATCACGCGTAACAATAATTACACAGCAGAACTTTTTTAAAAATAAACTGTGTGGTGGGGTATTAACATAAGAGATATTCGACATTCACAATGGCAATTTATTTCACTTATACAGGGTTCATAACTTATAATTTTAGTAAAGAGTAGGTACAGAACAGTTTAGCATACGATATAATCGAGTTTAAAGAAAGGTTACGATTGTCCTCACTCAGCACTTAGCGTATTTAGGTACACACTCCAACATAGAACCCGCAGTCTCTTAGTTGGGCAAACGGTGCCCGGTAAGTAATGTCCACTAGGGCACTGTTACTGTGATTCCCAAGGAGGACCCAGCGGGATCTCTCGACTTGGTACCGGTTGGTTAACTTAGCACTGACCACTAGGATGCTGTTGCTTGGTTTACCCGGAGTCCGGCTACACTGACTTGAGATCGGTCAGTACGCCCTTATATACCCCTTAGTGCCGGGGCTGCAGCGTCCGGCTGGCGGGGGGATGGGGGTGGCTACGGCCGATGGGGTGTCCTTTCGGTTAGGTAGCTCGGCGAAAGTTGCAAAGCGTAACGGCGCTATGCGTGTGAGGGAGTAAGTATTCGGATCCGTGCGTCGGACAAAATACTGGGCGCTACAACTGTTTTTATTTATTTAATAATAATATTATTGATTATATAATAAAAAAAATAAAATTAAAATTAAAAATAAATAAATAAAAATGCTTCTTTTGGAGGATATTTTGAGTGATTCTAGTACAAAACGTCATTTTAAGTAAAATCCCAAAATTTTAGTTGGTTCGGTGTCATAGGGCCAAAGTTATGACCGAACCCAACTCTGAAAATGAGCCAATAACAGATAATGAGCGGCACATATTTCGTATGTAGAAATTTAAAATTGCATCTTTTGGACGATATTTTGAGTGATTCCTGTACAGAACGTCATTTTAAGTAAGAACCCAAAATTTCTGTTTATTCGATGCCATTGGGTCAAAGTTAAGACCAAACCCAACTCTGAAAATGAGCCCTTACAACCGTAAACATTTTGTATGTAGAAATTTAAAAATGCTTCTTTTGGAGGATATTTTGAGTGATTCCTGTACATAACGTCATTTTTAGTAAGAACCCAAAATTTAAGTTGATTTGGTGCCATAGGACAAAAGTTATGACCAAACCCAACTCTGATATGATTTTAGATTTTCACGGCCAAAAATTTTATGGGTATTTCCTTTTGGGGTGTTATGCGGTGTTGCGCTACCTCCTCCTTTCGTTTCGTTTTAAACGTTTAACGTTTCGGACAGCGTTACAGTGTCCATCATCAGGGCAAATGTGTAAATGTTAGAGATGAAATGTGTTCTTAAGTACTTCGAAACAATACCGTGTGGCCAGCACCAATCCACTGCGGGCTGGCACCACAGTACACTTCAAGATGGCTTCTTGCATTCAGCTTTGGTGTAGCCGTCAATTACCGGATACCAAGAACTATTGAGCTTAGCTCCGTCGTCTCTATTAATGTTAATAGGATTTTTATGAATTTCAATTGCCTCTGTAATTAAGCGTGCTCTATAGGTTTTGGGTCTTCCCAGGACTTCAGGAACAAATCCGAAGTAATGGCCGGTTTCAATTAAATGCTCGGCGATTGCCTATTTGTCAGGGTGGCCAAGTTTACACGCTGGAAAGTGTTCCGATATCCTTTTGGAGATCGTCCGCTCTGTCTGGCCAACATAGACCCTATCACATCCGGAACAGCTGAGTTTATATACTCCATCTGTTTCCAGAGGAAACTTGGTCTTTGCAGACCTCAGTAGGTCTTGTATTTTGGTCGTGGTTCCGAAGACAATCTTGATTCTTTCTTTCCTCAACAGTCTGGCAATTCTGTCTGTCACATTGTGAACATAAGGTAGGAAAGCACAGCCTTTAGACTCTTGTTCAATTCTGTCTTCGTTTGGTGTAGATTTGGCTCTTATTATTTGCCTTGTCTGCCTTGCCGGGAAACCGTTACGCTCCAGTGCATCGGTGAGCTTAGTAAGTTCCGCTCCGATTTTTGTTTCTTCACATATTCTGGTCGCTCGGGTTACCAGCGTATGGATAAGTCCTCTCTTCTGCGCTGGGTGGTGATGCGAATCAGCATGTAGATACCGATTCGTATGAGTTGGTTTCCTATACACTGTGTGTCCTAGGCTACCATCTTCTTTTCGCGTCACTTCCACATCTAGAAAAGGCAGGATTTTGTGGTTATTTTCCAACTCCATTGTGAACTTAATTTTACTGTGAAGTGAGTTAAGATGGTCTAGGAATTCGTTCAGTTTCTCTATTCCATGAGGCCAAATGGCGAAAACATCATCGACATAACGCCACCATACCTTTGGAACAGCCGAAGCTGTGTCAAGTGCCACTTCTTCAAACTTCTCCATAAAGAAGTTAGCTAGAACTGGCGACAACGGACTGCCCATCGCAACTCCTTCCACTTGCTCAAAAAGCTCACCCTGAAATGCTAAATATCCTGTTTTGAGACAGTGTTCAAAAAGTTTGCAAATGTCTTCGTCATATATCTCCCTGAGCATTTTTATTTTTATTTTTTTATTTATTTATTCCATTTTTACAATTTTACAAAGTTAGGTATAAGTACAATTATTTTTTTAATTATGATGTACATGTAATGCAAATATTTTTTAATGGTAATATAAAACCTGTGTACACATTGAAAATATAAGTGGGCGTAATATAACACAAACATGAAATTACTTAGTGGTGAAATGTATTTTAATTTTTTTCTTAAAAATTTTATAATTTTTTTCGGATTGAATATCTTTAGGGAGTTCGTTTAAGCATTTTATGGCTGAGTATGTGTAATGGTGTTGGGCCGTTGTAGTACCTACTAAGTTTAGGGATTATTTATTTATTTATTTATTTATTTACGCCCATTTAGGCTTTTACATACATATATACACTTAACAATATTTACGAAATTATACTAGTAAATAGTGCAGGAAATGACTGTTTACAACACTTGCACATAAACAAATATAAAGTAAAAATACTATTGAATTTGATCCACACAGTATGCAGGCACAAAATATAAAAACAAAAAAAAATACTATAAAAATAGAATTTGATCAGCACAGGATGCAGGCAAAAAATTATTAAAAAAAAATACAAAAATTATTATTTGTCCTGTTGTTCTCGGCCTTGTGCTAAATGACTTTATTGTTTTTTTTTTTTTTTTTATTATAGCGACTATATAAAAAATTTTACATACAAAATATAATGGTGAAATTAAGAATAAAATATTGTATTTCTTAGTCCTCCTCACTAGGGGGTCCTGTGCCGAGGCGGACCAAAGTTATTTAAATATAGTTCATTTGTCTTCTATGTCGTTTTTAGCGTCTTTGCTAGGGTTTTCTCATTGACCTCTTTAAGCCATATTTTTATTCTTGATTTGTATTCAATTGGATTTTTTATTAGTTTAATGTCTTGGGGAAGTATGTTATTGTTAGTTTGTCTTTATGGATTTGAAGTAATGCATTTTTTTGATAGATTCTGTTTATTTGTAAAACTTTGAATTCATCGAATATTTTTTGAGTTGAATAGTCTAAAGGTTTTTTTAGAATAATTTTTTAGCATTGTCATGGAGTCTTCTAGAGGCACATTCGTAAAAAGAGAAACTACGTCAAAACTGACAAGAATATCCCTTTCATCAGTCTTAACCTTCTTAAGTTTACTGATCAGATCTGTGGAATCCTTAATCCAAGATTCAGTTTTTCCAGTTTGCATCTGCAGTAGTCTTGATAGGTATTGGGACAGTTTGTAAGTAGGTGCACCAATAGCACTGATAATCGGTCTCATTGGTATATCCTTTTTGTGATTTTTGGAAGACCGTATAGGACAGGAGTTTTGGAGGCTTTTACGAAAAGCCCAGGTCGATCCTCTTTCCTAATACTGGAAGCTTTAACTAGCTCTCTTGTCTTCAAGTCAATCTTATTGGTGGGGTTGTTTTTAATCTTCTTGTAAGTGTGATGACCGTGGCCGGTTATCAACATTACCATCTGGACTCCGTTGTATGAATCCAGATCTTCTTGTCGAGGTGATCTCAGTACAGGGTGATTGACAATAATAGTCGTAGGTAGACTAGTGACGTTTATTCGAGATTGTGTACAGGGGCGCTTCGCAGGAAGCCTGAATGCAAAGAGGACGGTAGACAGCAATCACACCCTTTTATACGTTACTCATGCTGTCTCACTCATACATGCATGTCTCTCTTATACCGCAAGACATACGTTCACCACATCCCTCCACACTTAAATCCGAAGACAGTTACACAACATGAAACTGAATATTATTTACAATACATACAATATTCCAATATTTACAATGTAAGTAATTCATGTTGAGTCGAGAGCTGAGTGCTGTCTTCATCGACTCATCTGTGTGTTCTTGGTCGTAGTCGGTCCTTCCAATTTCCCGACGTAGACGCCACTGGATCACTGGAGCTGGAAGGAGAAGGAGAAAAACCCATTAGACTGTCATCCGGCACAAAGCTGGAGACATCGTAATCGTCATACGACAGTCTCTTCGTCTCAGACGCGATATAAGGATTGCTGTGTTTCTTTTCCCATGATACACATAATTTAGACAACTGATCAAAATGCCTTTTCCAAAACATAATTTTACCATTTAAATTTACCTCAATTATATATAGTTTTTTTCCTAATTGTTTATACACTTTCCCTGGTACCCATTTATCATTGTTTTGGTCTCCAAAATCTCTAACCATTACCTTTTTATTTATCGAAAAACCGACCGATTCTTTATTATTTCTCTTATAATAATATTTTTGATTTTCCTGACATTTTGACATTTTAAATTTTGTTTCTTTCTTAATTATATTATCCTTATCTCTCCCCCCTCTCGCTACAAAACTGTTCAAGTTTGGCCTTAGTTTCCTTCCAAACATTACAACTGCAGGTTCTAAACCAGTCGTACAGTGTGGTGCATTTCTGTAATCAATTAAAAAATTTCCTAATTTTTCCTCATAACCTGACTGAAACTTATTTCTTATCATCATTTTTGTTTTTTAATTTTTACACGTTCGAACCGCATTTTCTGCTAGACCATTTGATTGTGGATGATTTACCGGAGTAGTTAAATGTTTGATGTTATTCATCTCACAAAACTCTTTGAAGTCCGCTGACATGAAAGCGGCTCCATTATCTGAAACTATTGTCTGTACACTCCCGAAATAACTAAATAAACCCTTTAATATTTTAATAGTGTTATACGAATTTGGAGAATTTACCTCTACACAGTCTAACCATTTTGAGGTTGAGTCAATAATCACAAGAAAATATTTATTTGCAATTGGGCCCGCATAATCAATATGCACCCTACTCCATATTTCTTCAGTTATAGGCCACGGAGTCAATTCGCTCTTTGGTTGAGAAGGTTGAACCTCTGAACAAATTTCGCATCCTCTCGCTAAAAGTTCAATATTTCCATCTATCCCTGGCCACCAAAATATACCTCTGGCTAAACCTTTCATCTTTGCTATACCTAGATGAGATCAAGTTTACATTTTTTTTCTCTTAAAATTACTGGAATTATTAGCCTATGATTCCAGAAAAATCATCAATTATGGATAACTCATTCCGTTTAATCCAGTAAATCTATTTTGAATCCTCCTTGTTAATTTTAGTTGGCCACCCTGTTCTGAGATAATGTTTAATTTCCAATAAAATTTTATCTGTACTTGATTCCGATTTAATTTCCTCGACATCTATAGGTAAATCTCTGTTATTTTTAAATAAACTTAGAATTTGAGTATCAAAGTCATTCTCTACGTGAACTGGTTCCTCGACAGGAAAGCGAGACAAATAGTCCGAACAGTTCAATGCCGATTTGACGTACTTTACTTTATAATTGAACGACGAAAGAATAAAAAGATGAAAAGAAGAAACTTAACGTTGAAGTCTGTTACACGCTAATACTGGGATACCTTTCTTATCACCAAAAATTCTACATAACGGTTCATTATCTATTTCTAAAATGAATTCCCTTCCATAAATATACTCAAAAAAATGTTTCAACGCCAACACAATAGCTGTTGCTTCTAAGTCTAAAATTGAATATTTCTTTTCTGCTTCAGTTAATTTTCGAGAAACAAAAGAAATTGTTCTCCGTAAATTATTATCGTAACAATGTAAAAGTGTCGCCCCCAACCCTTTTGTTGAGGCATCTGTAACAATCTTCAATGTTACATCCGGATCATAATGAGCTAGCACTCTATCATCACATAAAATTGACTTAATTTTATTAAAAGCTTCCAAGCAATTTTGATTAAACTCAAAATGTGTATTTTTCCTCAATAAATTATGTAACAGATCTAGTAGTACTGACATATTAGGTACAAATGACCTGTAAAAGTTCACTAACCCCAAAAAACTTCGTAATTCAGTAATGTCTTTAGGTTGCGATACTTTACTAATAGCGATAGTTTTGTCTTTCAATGGTTTAATTCCTTCTTTTGAAACTTCAAACCCTAAAAAATTTACTGATGACGCCTTAAAAATACACTTGTGAATATTTACACTAAATCCACAATCTTTTAATCTATTTAACACTGCTGTTAAATTCTCATTATGTTCTTCTTCCGAATCTCCTGTTACCACAATATCATCTAAAAATACAGCTGTTTTTTTCAAACCTTGCAAGCATTAAGCTATCGTTTTACAAAAAATAGCCGGTGCGCTATTAATTCCAAACACTAATCTCTGTGAATTTAAACAATCCTAAATGAGTAGATATAGTTGTGAAATCTTGACTTTCCTGATCTAGTTCTAATTGTAGGTACGCTTGCCTCAAGTCAATCTTGGAAAAAATTATTCCACCTGCCATTTGAGAAAATAACCATTCTATCCGTGGCATCGGATATTTATCTACCACTAGCTGTGGTTTTATTGTTGCCTTATAATGCCTGAAATGAGATCCCTGAGACGTATGTGTGGTAAAACAATGTATGATCGTGTGAGAAATGTGGATATCCGCAGAGAATGTAAGGCTGATGTAAGCATAATGAGTAAGATTAAGAAAGGGACCCTCAGATGGTTTGGGCATGTAGAGCGAATGAACGAAGGAAGTAGTGTAAGAAGAATATACGACGCGAATGTGAATGGTAGAAGAAGTCGGGGACGCCCGAGGAAGACATGGCACGATCAAGTGAATCAGATACTTGAGTCGGGTCATGTCAAAAGCCAGAATAATAGAAGAGAATGTATGAGACGATGTATGAATGTGAGTGAGGCAAAGAGTGTGTGCCAAGACCAAGTTGTTTGGCCGTCCGTTCTCTCTACCTACCCCTGCGGGGAAACGGCGTGATGGTTAGTTAGTTAGTTAGTTAGTTATAATCACCGCAAATCCTTATTTTTCCATTACTTTTTACTATGGGAACGATTGGTGACGCAGACTTACTATAGTTTACCGGAACTAAAATACCTTCCGATTGTAAACGGCCCAATTCCGATTCAACCTTTGCTTTTAAAGCAAACGGTATATTTCTCGAATTGCAGAATTTCGGTTCCGCATTCTCTTTTAATTTCAAATGTACTTTATATTTATTGAATCTACCCAGTTTCTCCGAAAAAACCTCCGGGAATTTCCGAATTAAATTATCTACTACACTAGTATTATTCTCAACCATATTGTGAGAATAATTTTCACTTCCCTCCTGGGATAAAGTAGATTGTAACCCCGTAAATCCAATATTAAACTTTTTAATGAAATCACGCCCTAGAACAGTAGTTGTTCCACTTTTTACTACGCAAAATTCTAACATTTCCCTATAACCGTTAAAATCAACTGTTATTAAGATACAACCCAATAAATTCAACTTACAGTTAGCGTAACCCGTCAAGGTTAAATCCTTTGATTTTAAATCCAAATGTTTGAAATGTTTAACATAATCTTTGTCTGTTAAAATCGAGACTGCAGCTCCTGTGTCTAATAACCCGTTTAGTTCCACATTATTCACTAAAACTTTGCACAATATTGGTTCACAATATACTGAGTTTATCCGAAACATTTTTTTATGTTCCTGCGTATTGACGAACACTGAAGAAATGTTATTATTATTTAAACCGCGACATATCTTCCCAATATGCCCTTTTACTCTGCATCTATAACAAAACACGTCTTTCAATTTACAATTTACTGAATCGTGATAACTCTCACAATGTTTACATTTTGTTCGGTCCGCTGACCTCGCTCTGAACGATGTAACATTCTTGTCCGTGGTTCTAGAAAAATGTTTACCCGCCGAATTTTGTCTTTGTGACAAATTGTTCGATCTATTTTTAAATTTATTTTCTATATCAACACTTTCCGTTTTAATTTGCTTATTCATTACCTCGAACGAATCCATAGCAATAGCACATTCTAAAACCTTTTTTAATGAAAAGTTTTCAGCCTCTGCAAATAATTTCTCCTTAATACGCCCCACTCGAAGACCGGTGACAAAAACATCTTTTAAATTATATTCAAGTCTGTCCTCGAATTTGCAAAATCTAACGAGATTCCTTAACCGTGCTATTTAATCATTAACCGATTCTGAACTTTTTTGTTTCGTAGCAAAAAAAATTTCGCGCTCTTTGAACACATTTCGTTTGATACCTACATGATTCTCTAGTAATAACAATAAATTTTCGACCGTAATATCTGTAATTTTTTTAGGAAAACACAAATCAATCAATAAATCTATTGTCTCTGTGTGTAAATGAGATATTAAAACCGCTCTCTTTTTTTCTACCGAATTTAACTTGTCATCATTGACGAGGATGAACTGTTCGTATTGCAACACGAACGTCTCCAGTTTGTCCCTAGAATGACAAAACGTGGGCAGTTCTCCCCCTTCCATCTTCACACAGATACAATCAATAAGCAGAAAATTTTACAAACAGCACTCAACTCACGACTCTGTTGACTTGATGCTGCTGCTCCGATCTCGCCCTTCCGCGGACCGTCTCCTGGCTCCTGGACCCTGGTCGTCCTTCTAATGCGCCCTCCGTGAGGTCTGCACCTGTCCAGCTCTTCTCTTGAAGATCCTGACTTCTGTATCCCCGCCTTACGAGAATACTCCTCCAGGTTCTCGGCACTGAATACCCTTATCCAGCGCCTTGATGTTCCTCGGATGTCGATTCTGCTGCTCTTGCTCTTCCTTGCTCCGCAATGCTGTGGATTCGTGATCTGGCCTGATTCTGCCCGATCACCTGTTGACCACTGTAGCCTCAATCTCGGGATGTTTTCTGCGTAATTTCTGTTCCTTTATAGGCTGCCAATTGTGATTTTGGCTGCTGCTAGTTCCTATTTCGGCTGCGCCAAATGTGATGACCGTGGCCGGTTATCAACATTACCATCTGGACTCCGTTGTATGGATCCAGATCTTCTTGTCGAGGTGATCTCAGTACAGGGTGATTGACAATAATAGTCGTAGGTAGACTAGTGACGTTTATTCGAGATTGTGTACAGGGGCGCTTCGTAGGAAGCCTGAATGCAAAGAGGACGGTAGACAGCAATCACACCCTATTATACGTTACTCATGCTGTCTCACTCATACATGCATGTCTCTCTTATACCGCAAAACATACGTTCACCACAGTAAGTGCCGGCATCGCACAGGAGGTCATCCATCTTTTTGATGTAGTCTACCGTATTAATCACCACAGTGGCATTACCGTTGTCGGCAGGCAGAACTAAGATTTCCTCATTGGCGCGCAATTCTTTTAAGGCCACAAACTCTCCTTTTGTGATGTTTGGGCGGGGTATTTTGACCCTTTTCAAAATATGGCAAGTCTCTTGTCGTATATCTTCTGCTTGGGTCTCTGACATTTTATGGACTTTCATCATTGAATGTAGTGCTGTCTCTATACCACATACGATAGATTCCACAGGTATCTTTTTGGGGGCAACTGCATAGTTCATCCCCTTGGCAAGCACAGAAGTCGCCTGTGGGCTCAACGCAAGGGACGAAATGTTAATAACAACTTTATTTTGATCAAGCTGTTTTCGATCACCTTTTTTATCTTGGTTGAGCCTCTCGAATTTTTGTTTCTGTCTCGCATCTGTTGACTGCTTACATCTCTGTGCTTGTTTGGTAAGTCGTGTTGTCAACTTTCTTCCAATCGTCATCGATCAGGATTGCACTCAGGTGCAGATGTAAATAGAAAAGGTCCCGAGATATTCCATCCAGTTCGCTGCGCACATTGTGGATTCTTTCCCTTAGTAGCGCTGCTTCTGCTCTTTGAAATACCCTATCGGCATTCCGGGATGTGATATGTCTTTTTATGCGAGTGTGTACTGGTACAATCGATTCCTCCTTACATCTCTTGAGGAAAGCCAGGCTGCCCAGTAAGAGGTTCCTTCGCTTTCTCAGATTCTCCAATCGTCGTACCATTCTGTGAACTTCCTCCCCAAAGAGGTTCGTCAGATATGATTTTAGATTTTCACGGACAAAAATTTTATGGTTATTTCCTTTTGGGGTGTTGGGTCAAAGTTATGACCGAACACAACTCTGAAAATGAGCCAAGAAAACGGCACATATTTCGCATGTAAAAAATTTAAAATTGCATCTTTTGGACCATATTATGAGTGATTCCTGTACAGAACGTCATTTTAAGTAAGAACCCAAAATTTTGGTTGGTTTGGTGCCATAGGACCAAAGTTATGACCAAACCCAACTCTGCATATGAGCCCATAAAACGACACATATTTTGTATAGCAAAATTTACAAATGCTTCTTTTGGATAATATTTTGAGTGATTCCTGTACAAAACGACATTTTAAGTAAGAAGCCAAAATTTCTGTTGTTTTGGTGCCATAGGGCCAAAGTTATGACCAAACCCAACTCTGAAAATGAGGCCATAATACGGCACATACTTTGTGTAGCGAAATTTACAAATGCTTCTTTTGGAGGATATTTTGAGTGATCCATATACAGAACGTCATTTTAAGTAAGAATCCAAAATGTCAGTTGGTTCGGTGCCATAGGGCCAAAGTTATGACCAAACACAACTCTGAAAATGAGCCCATGATACGGCACATATTTTGTAAAGCGAAATTAACAAATGCTTCATTTGGAGGTGATTCCTGTACAGAATGTCATTTGAAGTAAGAACGTAAAATTTCAGTTGGTTTGGTGCCATAGAGCCAAAGTTATGACCAAACCTAACTCTGTAAATGAGCCCTTACAACCGTAAACATTTTGTATGTAAAAATTTAAAAATGCTTCTTTTGGAGGACATTTTGAGTGATTCATGTACAGAACGTTATTTTAAGTGAGAATCCAAAATTTCAGTTGGTTCGGTGCCATAGGGCCAAAGTTAAAACCAAACACAACTCTGAAAATGAGCCCATAATACGGCACATATTTTGTAAAGCGAAATTTTTACACATGCTTCTTTTGGAGGATATTTTGAGTGATTCCTGTACAGAACGCCATTTTAAGTAAGAACTTAAAATTTCAGTTGGTTTGGTGCCATAGAGCCAAAGTTATGACCAAACCTAACTCTGCAAATGAGCTCTTACAACCGTAAACATTTTGTATGTAGAAATTTAAAAATGCTTCTTTTGGAGGATATTTTAAGTGATTCCTGTTCAGAACGTCTTCCTGTTAAGAAGAAACCTTCCTACAGAGGCGACAAAACTATTAATTAACTCTTACGTAGTCTCGCGGCTCGATTACTGTAACGGCATCTACGCTAGTCTACCAAAATATCAAATTGACAAACTACAATCCGTGTTTAATGCAGCGGCAAGGCTCATAACTGGGGTTTCTAAATATTCGCATATTTCAGAACACCTTCGTAACCTTCACTGGCTCAAGTGCCCTGAGAGAATCCAGTACAAATTGTGCTGGATGGTTTTTAAATCAAACAACGAAATGGCCCCACCTTACATCTCCGAATTATGCGTCCCGGAAAATACCGGTCCGAGACAATTAACCCTTAGATCAGCAACTTCATCTGCTAAAGGCAGACTAATAGAACCTAAACGAAAGCCAAATACTATGTTTGGAGATCGTGCTTTCGGAGTATCTGGGCCTAAGGCTTGGAATAGACTCCCTCCGGAATTAAGATGCATAACAAGCCCAACAGAGTTTAGGTCCAAACTTAAAACCTTCCTTTTTGGGCTCTCATACCCGTAATTTAAATACACCTATTTGAGAGTATCATACTTGTATTGTTTGTGCTATGTTTTAATCACACTTTTCTTACTGAATTAAAATTATTCGATTCCTTACACATCAATCTGTCTCTTGACGAATCACATTTAGAAAGATCAAATCCTTATAGGTACTACTGCACCACCCACCTTTACATGTTGCTTTTACTTTCCAAAATACACTCGTCAAAGAATATGTAGCAATTGAACGTGCTACGTAAACACAGTTAAAAGAAAGCTCTAGAATCATCGGTTGATAGTTTTTTATGTGCCATTAAAATTTTCACAATGTTATCAACATATGGAGTGTGACAGTTAAAAAAAATAATAAACAGTACAATTTGTTTCAGCTTGCTGTTCAAAAGAATTGGAATTTGAATTGCTTGAATTTGAATTCTTAAGTAAGTACTTCTCACAGCGCAGGTAGCTACAGTACTCCCTCCCCAGACAACGCAGACATGGCTGCGGTGGAAAGAGGAATAGTCAGATACCGAGGTGATCGGGAAATCGAACCCGCCTTCCAGAACGAGTGGTTGTGTGTGTCCGATCCTTACTGCCATCGAACAACGGAAGGGTTGGTTGTGATGTGGCGGCTGGTGACTCTGATGCGGTTTGCGAGTGTGATGTGAAACTCTCAAGATCTTGAGCAACGTATGCTGGTTTGAGGCGGTCGATGCTCACGGTGATTTCCTTCCCTTTTACCAGTATGGTATACGTTCGTTCGTGCCGACGAACGACTTTATGAGGGCCACTGTAGGGTTGTTGAAGCGGGCTCTTGACTGTGTCGTCCCTCAGAAAGACGTGAGAAGCTGTGGGAAGATTTTTGAAGACGAAACGATGTCCATAACCATGGCGGGTACCTTCAACTGGTCTCAGCTCGTTGAAATGTTTCCGTAGTTCCTTGAGGAAGCTTCCGGTGTCGTCGTTAACATTAGGTCGTGCTGTACATAGAAATTTGCCGGGTAAGCGGAGCGGCTCGCCGTATACTAGCTCGGCTGAGGTTGTCGCGAGGTCATCTCTCCAAGCTGCTCTGATTCCCATGAGTACGGTGGGAAGTGTTTCCGTCCAACGGTTATTCTGATGGCACTTGATCGCTGCTTTCAGTTGACGATGAAATCGTTCCACCATGCCATTTGCTGCGGGGTGGTATGCAGTTGTATGGATTTGCGTCGTGCCTGCCAGGAAATTCAACTGCCTGAACAGCCTCGACTCAAATTGTCTCCCTTGGTCCGTAGTAATGCGGAGTGGAGTGCCGAATCTTGTTATCCAGCCCTTGTAGAAAGCACGCGCCACTGTTTCAGCCTCTTGGTCTGGGATCGGGAATGCCTCTGGCCATCTCGTGAATCTGTCTACGCACGTGAGACAGTATCGGCATTCTTCTGAAGAAGGCATGACGATTATGTCGATGTGGACGTGCTCGAATCTAGCGGAGGGTCTGGGAAAGGCTCCCAGGGGTGCTGACACGTGCCGTGTAATCTTGCTTCGTTGGCATTGAAGGCAATTGCGTGCGAGCTTAATAGTCTCAGCTTTAATGGCCGGCCAGACATAACGTTGAGTTATAAGCTGAACCGTGGCCTTAATTCCAGGGTGAGCCAGCTGATGAACCGCATTGAATGCCGCAGGTCTGAACTTCTTCGTGACGAAGGGTCTGGCTATGGTAGTTGAGACGTCACAGTAGAGATGCGCGTCAGTACCCGGAATATTAATCTTTTTAAGTTGTAGGCTAGAACTTCCTTGCAAGTGTTGTTCCAGTTCAGGGTCGCACATCTGGTCAGCTGCCAGCGCTGCGTAGTCCAGAGGAGTATCTATCGTCTCGACCCTGGAGAGAGCATCCGCGACGATGTTGTCTTTTCCGGAGACGTGTCGGATGTCAGTTGTGAACTGGCTGATATAGTCCAGATGGCGGAATTGCCTTGGTGAGCATTTGTCTGCTTTTTGTTGGAAGGCGAACGTGATAGGCTTATGGTCTGTAAATATGGTGAACGACCTGCCTTCCACCATGTGGCGAAAGTATTTCACAGCGAGATAGATGGCTAGTAGTTCTCTGTCGTATGCGCCATATTTCTTTTCAGCTGCCGAAAACTTCTTCGAAAAGAATGCTAGAGGCTCCCAGTGACCTGCGACGAATTGGTGGAGTGCGGCACCGGCTGTAGTATCAGACGCGTCGCTGACGATAGAGAGTGGGGCGTCGCACTTCGGGTGAACGAGCAGGGTTGCCTGAGCCAGAGCTTCCTTGCACTTGCTGAAAGCTTCTACTGTTTCGGCAGTCCAAGACACGAGTTGTTTGCCTTTTTGGTTCCCTTTTAGGAGGTCATTGAGTGGAACTTGTGTCCTCGCGGCGTTGGGAATGAATCTTCTGTAAAAATTTATTGCTCCCAGGAAACGGCGGAGATCCTTGATGGAAGCTGGTTGGCTGTAGTTGTTGATGGCCTCCACTTTATCTGGGAGGGGTGAAGTGCCAGCGTCGGACACCGAGTATCCTAGGAATTTGACCTTAGTCAGGCCGAAATGGCATTTGGCGGTGTTGATGACAACACCATATTCCTGCAGGCGCTGGAATAATATCTTGAGGTGGGCTAGGTGCTCTTCCTCTGACGTTGAGGCAATAAGGATGTCGTCTATGTAGGCGTAACAGAAATCTAAGCCTCTGTTAACCTCGTCCATGAAGCGTTGGAAGGTCTGGGCTGCATTGCGGAGGCCGAAAGACATCACCGGAAATTCGAAGAGTCCGAATGGCGTAGTGATTGCTGTTTTCGGAATGTCCTCGGGAGCCACAGGGATTTGATTATATGCCCGCACCAGATCAATCGTTGAGAAGATCTTGGTGCCGCTCAGTGCCTGTGCAAAATCTTGGATGTGGCGTACGGGGTATCTGTCCGGAATAGTTCTGGCGTTCAATCTTCTATAATCGCCACATGGTCTCCACTGGTCGTCCTTCTTGGGTACCATGTGCAAGGGAGATGCCCAAGAGCTCTCGGAAGGTCGAGCGATTCTGAGACGGACCATGGCCTCGAACTCCTTCTTGGCGCGTTTTAACTTGTCAGGAGCAAGGCGTCGTGGGCGTTCGACTGTTGGAGGTCCTGGCGTGGTGTTAATATGGTGCAGTGTTGCGTGACGAACTTCCCTCCTGGCGCCGTCAGGGCGAGTGATGTCAGGAAACTGTTGAAGAAGCTTATGATACGGGGACGTTCCTGTGACCGTCTTAATGGAAGCGATCTTGTTGTCGCTTCGTTTTCCCGTGATGGTCAAATTCTTCACTTGGTCCAGCAGCCGTTTATTTCGGACATCCACCAGTAGCTCGTACTTGGCGAGAAAGTCTGCCCCGATGATTGGCCTGGAGACGTCTGCAATGACGAAGCTCCAAGTAAAGTCGCGTCGCAATCCCAGATCCAGGTTGAGCGTTAGGCTGCCATAAGTAGCGATTGTGCTGCCATTTGCTGCTGCCAGTTCGTATGTCGCTTTAGTGGGGCATCCCTGGACAAGTCGTCGTGGGAAAACGCAGAGATCTGCGCCGGTGTCTATAAGAAATTGGGTACGGGTTACCCTGTCGGTAACAAAAAGGCGACTGACTTGGTTGGGGCTGGTGCTGGTCGCCATCAGTTTGGGCCCCGCGCGTTTTCCTGCTGGAAGTTGCAGGGTTTGGTGCACTTGCTTGCCTTCGTCCCATACTTCCAGTGGTACCAGCATGTTCCCTCGGGCTGACGACCTCTGGACCGACTGCGGGAACGATTGCTCCAACGATGCGGGGTGGCGCTCCTCCTATGCTGGCCAGAGCGTAGTGTCGAAACTTCGCGCCTCAAAGTAGCGAGCTCTTGTTGGAGAGGCTGCATCAACCGCTCCATCCGTGTTAGTAGTGGCTGATTGATGGGTTTACCCATTTCCTCGGATGTACCGCTCGTGAGGGACATGATGATGATGATTGGTGCGCGAAATTTATCACCGAAGAGTTTATTTCGTGCGCGACGTGCTCGCGGTAGACGTACTTGCACGCGTCGTGTTCACTGTCGGATTCACAAATGTAAACTTCGTGGTCACTAATGTGAACGTCGGTGTCACCAATGTAGCAATTGAACGTGCTACGTAAACACAGTTAAAAGAAAGCTCTAGAATCATCGGTTGATAGTTTTTTATGTGCCATTAAAATTTTCACAATGTTATCAACATATGGAGTGTGACAGTTAAAAAAAATAATAAACAGTACAATTTGTTTCAGCTTGCTGTTCAAAAGAATTGGAATTTGAATTGCTTGAATTTGAATTCTTAAGTAAGTACTTCTCACAGCGCAGGTAGCTACAAATACATTACATATTAATATTAAAATATTTTTCAGGATTAAATAACATGTGTTCACAATAATGTCCTCTGCGTGCGAACTCTATCTAAATTTCTTTTAATGGACAATATACAGTGTTAATTTCAAGCGACCCTTCAGGTAAGTATGGTCCTGTTTTCATTAAATTTTAGGCAGCATCGCGTTCATTGGTCAAAATATTGTACATATATTTTCGTATCGGTGATCAATGAACCGGTGTATGCAATTTTTAGCCAAAAGTTGTTTTTAATTGTTTGTCTAACTTGTAGTTTTTTAGATTTTAGAAATGTATTATAAGTTTGTACAGCGCCCTTGAGGTGATTTTTCACAAAAACGGCGCTATATAAATCATCCAAATATTATTATTATTATTAACGTCATTGTAAGTAAAAACCCAAAATTTCAGTTGGTTCGGTGCCATTGGGCCAAAGTTATGACCAAACCCAACTCTGAAAATGAGCCAATAAAACGGCACATATTTTGTAAGCAGAAATTTAAAATTGCTTCTTTTGGATGATATTTTGAGTGATTCCTGTACAAAACGTCATTTTAAGTAAGAAGCCAAAATTTCAGTTGGTTCGGTGCCATAGGGCCGGTGTCATATAAGTTATGACCGAACCCAACTCTGAAAATGAGCCAATAAAACGGCTCATATTTTGTAAGTAGAAATTTAAAATTGCTTCTTTTGGATGATATTTTGAGTGATTACTGTACAAACGTCATTTTAAGTTAGAAGCCAAAATTTCAGTTGGTTCGGTGCCATAGGGCCAAAGTTATGACCAAACCCAACTCTGAAAATGAGCCCATAATACGGCACATATTTTGTATAGCGAAATTTACAAATGCTTCTTTTGGAGGATATTTTGAGTGATTCCTGTTCAAAACGTTATTTTAAGTAAGAACCCAAAATTTCGGTTGGTTCGGTGCCATTGGGCCAATGTTATGACTAAAACCCAACTCTGAAAATGAGCCCATAAAAGGGCATATATTTTGAATAGCGAAGTTTACAAATGCTTATTTTGGAAAATATTTTGAGTGATTCCTGTACAGAACGTCATTTTAAGTAAGAACTTAAAATTTCAGTTAGTTTGGTGCCATAGGGCAAAAGTTATGACCAAACCTAACTCTGCCAATGAGCCCTTACAACCGTAAACATTTTGTATGTAGAAATTTTAAAATGCTTCTTTTGGAAGGTATTTTAAGTGATTCCTGTACAGAATGTCATTTTAAGTAAGAATCCAAAATTTCAGTTGGTTTGGTGCAATAGGGCAAAAGTTATGACCAAACCTAACTCTGCAAATGAGCCCTTACAACCGTAAACATTTTGTATGTAGAAATTTTAAAATGCTTCTTTTGGAGGATATTTTAATCGATTCCTGTACAAAACGTCATTTTAAGTTAGAAGCCAAAATTTCAGTTGGTTTGGTGCCATAGGGCCAAAGTTATGACCAAACCCAACTCTGAAAATGAGGCCATAATACGGCACATATTTTGTGTAGCGAAATTTACAAATGCTTCTTTTGGAGGATATTTTGAGTGATCCACATACAGAACGTCATTTTAAGTAAGAATCCAAAATGCCAGTTGGTTCGGTGCCATAGGGCCAAAGTTATGACCAAACACAACTCTGAAAATGAGCCCATGATACGGCACATATTTTGTAAAGCGAAATTTACAAATGCTTATTTGCAGGATATTTTGAGTGATTCCTGTACAGAATGTCATTTGAAGTAAGAACGTAAAATTTTAGTTGGTTTGGTGCCATAGAGCCAAAGTTATGACCAAACCTAACTCTGCAAATCGGCCCCTTAGGGTCAAAAAAACGTATCTCATTTTTCTCTACTTTACAGGAGAGCAAAAAAACATAGTTCTCAATCAATCAATGTTGTCTACTTTTAAACAAATGGAACATGTTAATAATTTCTTCTCGTTTAGTTAAAGGGTGGTATTTTGTGCTTCTAAATCATCTTTTAAATATAAAATAGTAATTCATTTTCATATGTTTTTTTAGATTTAAGTGCAGCTATATCTCAGTTACGTTTCTTTGATCCTAACCAAAGTGAAAATTGCAATCACTGAACTCAAGTTACGAAAAACTTCCTTCGATATTTGACTTTTTTTACACCCGAAAATTTGAGAAAAAGAAAAGAAAGATGATTTTTTGGAATTAGGATAGTGGTGGAACGGTAATAAAAATATATCAAGTCTAGAAATTTTTATTGAAAAACTTATTTAAAACAGAAAAATATATAAAAAATTTAGGTTACTATTTTCCAACTGATACTATTGTCAAAAAAAAACTTAATATGCTACATAATATTGTAACTTGCTTAAAAAACTGGAATCTTGTACCTGACTAACTTACTAACTACCTAACTAACCATCACGTCGTTTCTCCGCAGGGGTAGGCAGAGAGGACGGACTGCCAAACAACTCAGTCTTAGCACACACTCTTTGCTTCACTCACTTTTCTTCAACCAACACCTCTTCCATAGGTCACTCCAAGGGGTTCGCTACGTTTGGTGATTTAGAAGGTGTGCCCTGGTTCATGGGGTGAGGTTTTTCTAGGTCAAGACCTAGAAAAATCTAAGGAGGCGGATGACCAGGAGACACTGAACCCCAGATTCCTACTCACCCCTAAAACCCCTTTCCTTCCCAGAATTCTCATCTCCTTTATTTCCTAAAAAAAACCCTCCTCACAGCATCCCCAAAGATGAAATAGGACCTGAGGTAAATTATTTTCCTCAGGGCCTCCTGTGTGGAGCGCATGCAAAATAATAAGTTCAACTCATTGCCTTGTTTTAGGAACTTAATAAATATGGTCAGGATCTTCTTTTGAATGTGATTTTTAACTAGTTTACATCCATGCCATTTTTCTGTCTTTTTGTTTTTAATTAATTGTTTCCTCAAGTTGATGAAACTGAAGAAATACTCTTGTCCCATCTCAATGACATCATATTTGGATTTTCTGGAAGCTAATCTAACTGCTGGGTACCACCATGAAGGATCAAATATATTTATTTTCTTTGTAGAAGTTTTGATATATCAACAGGTATCACTCATCAGAATGAACTTCTTTCCATTAGCATTAGCTACCAAATACTTATACATACATGAAGCGATTTCATCTGAGCCACGACCAGCCACTCATTCATGTCACATGTAATTTCTAGCTTCATTGCTCCGAACATTAAAAAAAGTTTAATTATAAACTGCCAGGTGTCGTCTATAAAAAATTATCTTCGAACGTATTCTAAATTAAACTCGATGAAATTAACAGTGGATTCAGAAGCAAGGGTTTTAGATTAGATTTTACAATTCTTTACAGCAATTTTGCGTTGTCTGTGGCGATCATACTCATCCAAAAGAGATATTTTTCTTCCGTATTAGCATTTTCGTATTTAACACACGAGTCGCACATATCTTCGCGTGGTTGTTGGAACTATAGGTTACAGGTGTTAAATATGTTTCGGTTTAACCATGTTTTTTCAGGAACATAATTTGTATCCTTACACAAGTCAACATACATAGTGTACATTACGTATGTGTAATGTCAAATCGGCGGCTAAATATTTAAATGAAGTGTTCGCCCTACAGTAATGTGACGGTACTGTTGGAAAAGACATAATGTGGTCCTTAATGATTTTTTTAGATTCTTCTGGTCTTTTATCTCCAGGTAAATGTTTTCTTCCTTTGTTTTGGAGAACTTTTCCATTTTCCAAGCTATTATTAATTATATTTCTAAAAAAGGTTTCAGTAATATCCAATGTAGTAAAAAAAAAATTCTTGTCATTCTTGGATTCTCGAATCGCTCTTAAAGAAGAAGAACTCTTGACTTTTGGCATCGTGAATCCTGATATTCTGCTATTTTTATTTTGGTAGCAGTTGTAGTAAAATCAATTTCGTTTTTGGGGATGCTATGTAGAGTCTTTTTAGGGGAAGGAAAGATAAGAAATTCTTAGAAGGAATAAGGTATAAGGGGTGGTTAGGAATTTGGGGGCCAGTGTGATGGACGAAAAAATCAATCCTCTCCACTGCGATGCAAGAGAATGTTCCGAGAGAGTCCTGCTGGAGAGGTCAAAAGATCTCCCTCAGTCTCTCCCGACCCGGCCTACCACGCTGTTGATGGCAGACACATCTGCCGCCAAGATCCGGACAAATCTGACCCCATAAACCCGGGTACCCCTGCTAAGTCACCAAACGTTATCCAATAAATGATTCCCGGGGCGGCGGTACCCATACCCGCCTCTGAAATAAGATATTTTTGGTACTTGAAGAATCTTCCTTATTATTCAACAAAGCCACTTCCATTATTCACTGAATCCGTGTTTTGTGTGTTTTCCTTTCCATATTCGATTTATATTGAGTCAAAAAACACAAAAAATAACCTAACTTATATTCAAACCACTCGTTAAAATAAAAAATGCTGCAAACACAACTGCCAAATCGTAAATGAATGACGCGTAAGTGACATATCAGTAGTTGCATAATCTATGCGGGTGAATCGAACGTAACTAAAGATGCGTTTCTTTGACTCGCAAGCAAATATCTTTTTATTCAAGTTTAAAAAACGCAAGTAACGATACACTCTACTGACATTAACAATAAATGGTTTTCTGTAGATACGCAACGATGTAAATTTGTAACCGTTGAACCTATAGATACGTGTCTTTGTCACTTAACGTAATGTGTTATTTTGTGTCTAGTACCATCCGTAACTCAAAATCGATAAAAATTGAGATACGTTTCTTTGACTCTAAGGGGCCGAAATGAGCCCTTACAACCGTAAACATTTTGTATGTAGAAATTTAAAAATGCTTCTTTTGAGGATATTTTCAGTGATTCCTGTTCAGAACATCATTTTAAGTAAGAACCCAAAATTTCAGTTCGTTCAGTGCCATAGTGCTAAAGTTATGACCAAACCCAACTCTGAAAATGAGCCCATAATACGGTACATATTTTGTATAGCGAAATTTACAATAGGCCACTTGCATGGATTTCATAACGACTTGGAAAAAATCATGTGGATAGATCTTTGTACTAAGATTAAGAAAATGTTAGTAAAATTGTTTAGAAATGTTCAGTTTTTGTTATTTTTAAATAAATAAATCCATTATTTAGGCTTGTGACGTCACTACATGAAAATGTCCCTTCTCCGAAAATTTACCTATTATTTTTTTAAAATTCCACACTGATTTATTTTTTTATATGGCATCACTTTGATTTCAGGCGAATTTTTGAATTCGTTCACTAGATTTATTGTTTGTTCTCTGCGAACTTATCATTTGGTTTCACTTTTTGACAGATGCTCTGAAGAGAACCCCGTACTTTTAATGATCTACGGGGTTCTCTTCAGAACGTGCAGATGATGTCGGTACGTGTTTTAGAGGTATAATGATTATGGTGCTGATTTTAACAAAATTAAATTTTATAATATTCGTATTATTATTATAATTTACAAGTACAAGTATATTAAATTGAATTTAGTAATATAGACGGTGTTCATAATAATGATGTATGGTCAATAAGATGGATCAAGGGAAAAAAATATTTATGAGATGTAATATTTTTGGTATGCCTCGTTATTATCCTGTGCCATTCGTGTGGAAAATGTCCTTTTTTTTAAAATGATTTTCGGCTATGTAATTATCGTTTTTTCACACCTATAAAATTATGTCCCGTCTTTCCGGTTTATATAAAATGGTCTGATTTATCGGATTGAAATTTTCAAAAAATCCCCAGGGTTTCAAAAATACGATTAAAAAAAAAAAAAAAAACATAATGTCTTAGAATATTTGCCTAAACCGGAAAAATTTTTTAAAAAAATTGATGCAAGTGGCCTATTGCTTCTTTTGGAGGACATTCAGTGAATCATGTACAGAACGTCATTTAAGGTGAGAATCCAAAATTTCAGTTGGTTCGGTGCCATAGGGCCAAAGTTATGACCAAACACAACTCTGAAAATGAGCCCATAATACGGCACATATTTTGTAAAGCGAAATTTTTACACATGCTTCTTTTGGAGGATATTTTGAGTGATTCCTGTACAGAACGTTATTTAAAGTAAGAACTCAAAATTTCAGTTGGTTCGGTGCCATTGGGCCAAAGTTATGACCAAACCCAACTCTGAAAATGAGCCAATAAAACGGCACATATTTTCTTAGCAGAAATTTAAAATTGCTTTTTTTGGACGATATTTTGATCGATTCCTGTACAAAATGTCATTTTAAGTGAGAAACTAAAATTTCAGTTGGTTTGGTGCCATAGGGCCAAAGTTGGGACCAAACCCAAATCTGCAAATGAGCCCTTACAACCGTAAACATTTTGTATGTAGAAATTTAAAAATGCTTCTTTTGCAGGATATTTTGAGTGATTCATGTACAGAACTTCATTTTAAGAAAGAACATAAAATTTCAGTTGGTTTGGTGCCATAGGGCAAAAGTTATGACCAAACCTAACTCTGCAAATGAGCCCTTACAACCGTAAACATTTTGTATGTAGAAATTTTAAAATGCTTCTTTTGGAGGATATTTTGAGTGATTCCTGTACAAAACGTCATTTTAAGTAAGAAGCCAAAATTTCAGTTGGTTCGGTGCCATAGGGCCGGTGTCATATAAGTTATGACCGAACCCAACTCTGAAAATGAGCCAATAAAACGGCACATATTTCGTTTGTAGAAATTTAAAATTGCACCTTTTGGACGATATTTTGAGTGATTCCTGTACAGAACGTCATTTTAAGTAAGAATCCAAATATTCAGTTGGTTCGGTGCCATAGGGCCAAAGTTATGACCGAACCATGTACAGAACTTAATTCTCTTAATATTCTTACAATATACTTCATTGCAACAATAATCACAGTGACAACTGTTCGTTTACACTTTGCTCTCGCAAAAAATCATAAAAAAAAACTGAATAATTCGTGTGAAAGTTGTGTTTGTATAGATGATATAAGTGCCAAAGGGTTTCTTTAATATAACAGTAAAAAATATCTATTTCCCTGGATTTTAAACCGTTTTAACGCCAGTTTGAAACTTAACCTAGGATCGTGTTCTTGTGTTCTATGAAATTTCCTTCCCACCAGTGCAACCCTTGCCTGATGAATGTAGCCATCGGCGTAAAAAACGAATGATGATGTCCTCAACGTCCTCATCACACAAAACAGCCTCGGAACTGATTTCTCCGGTGCTTGAAAACGAGGAATCTGACGGTGAATCTGATTACTCAGACGTATCTGAAAAGGAGACCCATAGTATCCCAGTGTCCTCAGTGCAGATTCTTAATGTCCCTCAAGCCAATCTAAGAGCACTTCAAGATGTCCTTGCGGAAAAGCAATCTCGAGTGTCAAAGGACCAACAACTACGGATAAGCGGATACATATCTGAAGTTTTCCGATCAGTATCACAGCTGCTGCTAGAAAGAGAAGTCTTCAAAGCTGACCTGGCAACAGCCAATGCCAAATTAATAATGGCAAAAGGAGAAATTACCATTGAAAAAGCCGAAAACCAACATAGGCTTCAAAAAATTTTGCAGTTGGAGTCGGATCTTGGACCGGTGATGCGAAGAGTAGCTAATGCCACGGAGGCAAGCCTTTCATTTGCTGACATGGTCAAAAATGGTCCTCAGAAGACGGCACCACCAATTAACCGCTCAGGACCTAACGTTGGGACCCCCAAACCAGCTGTATGCATCTTCCCAAAGTTGGACTCTGTAAAAGACAGCGAAGATACAAAGCAACTTCTGAAGGATGTGTTGCGACCATCAGATCTTGGGATACGCGTTACTGGTATGAGGAATATCAGAAATAAAGGAGTTGTGATCCATACGGCCACCAAAGAGGATCAAGAAAAAATTTTGAAAACCCCATGCATAAGTAACTCGGTCACTCTGAGCGCCCGATTACCTACAAAACGGCATCCAAGAGTGATTTTCTTCAATGTTCCTCGTGATTTGACAGATGAGTGCTTCCTGAAAAGTGCCTTAGCTGGAGTACAGGACACAACAGGCCTAGAGTCCACGGTCAAAAATTGTAAGCTTAGTCACCTAGCTGGCGCTCGAACAGGAACAGCTTGCCACCGGATCTACGAGGTTCCTGCCCGCATACGACATATGTTGGTGGAGCAAGGGAAGGTTTTTTTGGACTGGAATGTGTGCCGTGTCCGTGATTTTATTGGCCTAACAGTATGCTCCAAATGCCAAATGATCGGACATTCTTTCAAGTTTTGCAAAGATCAGCAAAGATGTGGACACTGTGCAGGAGAAGGTCACGCCCGGATAAACTGCCCCAAAGCTGCCGCCGAGCCAGTTTGTGCTACATGTACCAGGTTTGGGAAGCCCGCTGCACATCCGACTGGAGACAAGGACTCATGCCCGACCTACAAAGCTGCCCTTTCCAAGGACTTTGCCACTATTGATTATGGCGTCTAATTATGTTGAAGAAGATGACGAGGTAGATTTCGAAAATACTAATAATCTCCAAGATTGGCTAAATGTTCGTAGTAACTATAGTATGGAAAATATTAATATTGTTCAGTTGAATATAAAATCGATTTATAAATACTGGGATACTCTGAATGTGTACTTAAATTCTTGTTGGAAACATATTCATGTGTTAATGTTATGTGAAACGGCTATAGCACCAGAGCTTATCTGTCTGTATAATATTCCTGGATTTAAATGCTACAATTATTGTCGAACTAAAAAATCGGGTGGAGGTATATTGTTGTATATTCGAGATGAACTCACGTTTTCAACAGAAATCAATAGAAACAAATCATTTTGAATGTGTGCTTGGCTCTATGACACTTCCAAACAAGAATATTTTAAATATCGTAGCAATATACCGCCCTCCAAACTCCAATAAACCCCAATTTCTCAATGAAATATCTTCCATTCTGTCTAATATAAGCCCCAAAGAAAATGTTGTACTTGTAGGAGATGTTAATCTGGACTTATTAAATTATCAAAACCCACTTATTATGTCATATGAAAATATAATGTCTGATAATTATTTAATGAAATGCATTTGTGACGTAACTAGGGAAGCAGTTCTAGCAGGAAAAGTTACTCGTTCCTGTTTAGACCACATTTTTGTCCGTTTTAATAGCGGGTCTCAACAAAGCGATACTCTTTCTTCATGTGTATGTAATAATATTACAATAGCGGATCATTTTTTAACTGCAGTTAATATTAAATATATTGCAAGGAAAAAAGTTGTAGAACGCGGGGAAAGAATTTCGTTTTTATCTCAAAACAAAATCGACAGAAATATTTATAATTTTAAGTGGTTTACCTTGCTTGAGGAACAAGATTGCAATATGTTATACACTAAAATTAAGGATAATTTTCAGGATTTGTATAAACAAAGTAAAATCGTTATGTATTATAAACCCAAAAAAAGACCCCTTGCAATAAAATCTTGGATAACTTCTGATATATTAGAAAATATTAAAAAAAAGACTCACTGTACAGAAGGTGGAAAAATTCTCCTGCTAATAAATTCTTTGAATTAGAATATAAAACTTTGAGAAATACGGTTACAAAAGAAATCATTAAATGTAAGTCTACCTTTTTTAACAATAAATTTAAAAATTATTTCGGAGATACAAAAAAAAACTTGGGATGAAGTAAATAAATTATTAGGACGCAAGTCTAAAAGTAGTTGTGACGAAATAATCTCAAAATATATGTTAAAAACGCATAATGAAGAAACTGTTGCAAATGATTTTGTTGAATATTTTACGAGCAGTGTTAGTTCTATGATACATAAATGCGATTATAAAGCATCGACCGTCAGACCTACAGAAGTGCAACATAGTATGTACCTACCAAGAGCTACCTGCGAAGAAATCAATATTATTGTTAGCAAACTAAGCAATTCAAAGTCACCAGGGATTGACAACATTCGAATGTTTGACATTAAGAAATATATTAATATTTTAGGGCCTGTTATAACTCATTTTATCAATATAATATTAGCACAAGCAGTGATTCCAGATAAACTTAAAAGTAGCATCATTAGACCAATTTACAAAGGCGGCAAACACACAGATGTACAAAATTATAGGCCGATTAGCATTTTGCCAGCCCTAGAAAAAATACTTGAAAAATACATTTCAATAAAACTTAACAAATATTTAAAATCCTTCTCCTTGCTAGATCCCAATCAGTATGGTTTTCAAAAGAAAAAAAGTACGGAAATGTTGCTTCAGGAATTTTCAAATCACGTAAATCATGAATTAAATTTAAAAAAACATGTGTTGGTTTTATTCATTGATAACTCGAATGCGTTTGATACCATTGATACAAATAAACTTTTAGAAACATTAGAAGCAATAGGAATTCGAGGAAAGCTACTAGTTTTGTTAAAAAATTTATTATCGGATCGACAAATAACAGTAAAAATTCTAAACAAATTTAGCAAAAGAAAATACATTTCAACTGGTGTTGCACAGGGGTCAATTTTAGGGCCAACCCTGTATATTATATACGTCTCAATTATGAGTAAATTGTTTTCTTTCGTTAAACATTTTGTGTACGCAGACGATACGGCACTCGTAATATCACACGAAGACCTGATTACTGCAATGAACCTTATGCAGCATGATTTTATTGCCCTCCTAAAATGGTCTTGGTTACGCACATACTAATACCTGCACATACACATACCTACACAGCACGCATACATACTATCACTGCTTGGACTTGGTATTAATTATTGTTGCAAGTCCTTTTGTCCTACCTTTTCCCCCCTCGCTTACCCACAATCTTAATCAGTCTGCATTAAACTCATGCGGAATATAGCCATCACTGTGCTCTGCTCACGAAAATCCGCTATTAAAATAACGCGCCGTGTACGTACTATAAATTAAACCAACTCCCGACTATCACTGTTTGTGTCAATTGGATGGATGAACGAACGCAGCATTGCCAGAATACAAGATCTTTACCTTTTTCCGGTGAGTCCTCTCCTTTTCTTTGCAACATGTATTTTTACCATTTTTAGGCAGTGATTAGTAACACAACATTCAAGGTCCTTCGCCAGTCATTTTACAAAAAACACATAATCCACTCTCACCACATAAATAATCATACATTTTTGTTCCTAGCGAGCCGTATATTTGAACCACAATATTAATAAAAACCATAGAGCAGAGTGAGATTACGTTTTATAACATCGCACAAAACGCATTAACGGTTTGATATACCTACATGAGTAATTTGTTTCCATACTTATTTCATTACGTTGGAAATAACATATTTACCCGCTGTTAGAATAAATAAATACGAGGCATCCTTTTAATATTTATTTCTGATAACTTATGTAGTTGTATTTTGCTGATAAAATCGCATTTACCTACCTTATAAATAATACGATTATTTCTTAATAATTGTATTATTGGATATCATTACGAAGTGGAAAAATATTATGATCGCAATATTTATGATTTGTTAATGATAATAAACGCAATAAATAACTTTCTTTACCCGCTCTGTGCACGTATTCCGTTAACCTTTACACCGCGCAACAGTTAATTTAACCCTGTGAGCGGATTACAGTGAATTAATTGAATATATTAATTAATATATTAATTAATAAATTCCGCATAAATAATACAGACTCATCATACCGCATACCTTATATCGCATACAGCGTATCGCATACCGCATTCCACATACCGCATAACCTTTAACCGCATACCCCTTACCTCAAACCGCATACATAATACCGCATACTGCATACCGCATACCCCTTACCTCAAACCGCATACATCATACCGCATACCGCATACGCTTTAACCTCATACCGCATTCCACATACCTTATACCCTTTAACCGCATTCCGCATACCCCTTACCTCAAACCGTATACATCATACCGCATACCCTTTATATAGCGCATACCCTTTAGCGCATACCCTTTATATACCGCATACCCTTCCTCATACCATACCGCATACCCTTTAACCGCTTTTTAGTTGTTTTACGTTTCATATTTTGTAAATATAACCGGAATAAAGAAAATGGCTACGAGCGCATCATCCGGATCGTCTCGGGATGAAAGACGTCTCAAACGTTTAAATGCTAAACTAGCCGCTAGTTTTGCGAGCCTACAGTCGGTGTATGACAAGATAAGGAAAGCTTCGGAAAGCATTTACGATCGCCAATCTTTTTTATCAGGCGCAACTACTGTTGAAAAAATTCGTTCTGAATTTATAACAATATTAGATGAAAAGGTGGATTGCGAACTGGAATTGAATCCGGAAGCAATCGCTGAATACACTCAATTAAATGCATTTGAAGAACTCTTCGGTGTTTTTAAATATACAGAAGCAAATATGCTGTCGAATCCGGTTGCAAAACCTCGCCGTCAAATTAAGCTACCTGCATTGGAGATAGCGTGCTTTAACGGGAATCTGGATAGTTGGTCTCTCTTTTATGAAACATATAATTCAGTTATACATTTGAATGATTCTCTGGATGATACGGAAAAAATGCAGTATCTGATGTCTAAATTAACCGGAAAAGCATTAAATTTTTGCAAGGCTATTACGCCTACAGGTACAAATAATCAAGTTATCTGGGACGCATTGTGTACTAAGTATAATGATCAACGCGTTCTCGCTGAATTATACTTTGACCGATTGCTGAAATTACCTCCAGTTAACTCGGCCACGCCCGCTTCTTTAGAGAATTTTGCAGATGCATACTCCACTAATATCGCCGCGCTGAAGCAATTAAAAATAAAAGACCTCGCAGAATTCATATTGTTGCAACTAGGTCTTAAACGTCTTGACATAGAGACTGTAAAGGCTTTTGAATCTTCTATTAAAAATAATGAAAATCTACCGTCCAGCGCGGAAATAATCGACTTCGTAAGAGTTCAGCAACGAATTCTTAATCGCGCACAAATCACGCAACCGACATCGAGCCGTCTTGGCTCAAATAATAATTATACCGCTAAACCGCAAAAAACTAATTCCGCAAAGGCATTTATTAATGTCGAAAAATTCGATAATAACTCCATCGAAATTTGTTTTTGCTGTCAAAAGGGATCGCACCCTTTATACCAATGTTCAAAATTCACAAGTCTAGAACCACGCGAGCGATTTAACTGCATTAAGTCATCGAAGATTCGAGTTTGTGTGAATTGCCTCAGTACTAGGCACACCGCGAAGGCTTGTAAATCGAAGAGTACATGCAAAACATTCGCGCTCAATCATCATAGTTTGTTGCATTTCAAACAAACTGATGGGCCGAAGTCACAAACGGACCCAACACCATCTCCTGCGTCACAAACGGATGCCGATAATGATAACTTAAATTCTTCGAATCCGGTTTCGTTATGTGTGACAAATTCATGCCCAAGTGCAAATACTACTGCATTATTAGGAACGGCTATTTGCACTACCAGAGACGCTAAGGGCCAGGTACAGACGATACGGGAGTTAACCACCCTAAACGACCCCCACCTACAAGAAGACATCGCAGTACGCCCATTGCAACCGGCACTTCATCTTGCCTAAAAATAAACTAATAAACCCTACATGTTTATTGATAACAGCTGCATCCAGCCGAGGACCATTACCGGGATGATATACTCTAATCACTATCCCTTAATCGACATACCAACTCGAAGAAAATCATTAATAGACAAACCAACGAACATTTGGATGTACTTAACGCAGCCCTCACGCCGAACAGTCCCAAAATAAAAGACTGGATTACGAAACCCCACGTATCCACGAGCATCGGGACAACAACCCCATTATCAGGATAACATATTGACCCCTTGACATGCAGCACCGAAAATAGGAAGACGACGCCCCCCCACCACGCCAGCAGGGACTATATAAACCCCGACTCTTACTTCTATTAGTTAATCTATTTTGTGCATTGAATCCAAGCACTTGCTTGTTGTATTGCTCACATAATAGTTCCCTTTGAAATTGTACTTATTTTAAGTTGTATTGTGTAATTAAACAATAAAGGATAATTTATCCACAAGTATATTTTTTAACACTACACGACATCAAAAGTTAACTGGCGCCCAGCACGTGGGTCAATTCGAGGAAGTCTGAAAATTGGCCAAAACTAGGACTCCCTAGATATTTTAATATCTCAACGCGAAAGGACCACACACCAAAAAAATTTGTTAACTTGGCAATGAAGATCGTCGCATCAATACTTCTGTGAGTACATTTTCAATTGATCGTCTATCCCATACGTACGATAGATCCCTTCCCTACCTTATCCAAAAGGTTAGAGAGAAAACTAAATTTTTTTAAAGTCACTTTGTATATTTCTATTTTTTTTTACTTTTTTGAAAAATGGCACAGCCAAATGAGAGACCCGCTCCCCAATACGCAGAGTCGATATTGGAGTATAGTGGCTCTCCCCAAGACATCAACTTATTCATAAAATCAGCCAGGGGGTTCATTACTAGAAACGGCAATACACCAAGCAATGTTGAGAAAATAATCTCAAGATTACGTGGCAAAGCACTTCACGTAATTCTCATGTGCGATCATGATAACAATATTGAAACCATATTAGAAACGCTAAAAAACGAATGTGGGGACAATAAGTCTGTTACATTATTGCAAACCGAACTAATCAACTTCAACCGCGGTCAAAAGGATTTCTCCTCAACGATCCACGAAATCAATCAAATTCTTTTTTCAATTAAAATAAAAATTTCTGATCAATATGGAGGACCTAGTGCCCACATATTGATGGAACCATACAAAGATACAGCAAGATATACATTGTTGAATCTAATGCCAACGCACATTAAATGCGCAAACTTAACCAAAAATTATGATGCCCTGTGCACGGAAATAAGAATGCTGGAGGCTCATGGCGAGCTCCATCAACGGTCTAAACAAAATCTTGTGTTTCCACAAGCAGGACCATCTAATTTCATGCGGCCAGGACAAAGCCAATCAAATAAACCTTTTACTCGCCCTAACTTTTTTCCACCGCAAACGCAAAATTCGTTCAAACCTCATAATAACTTTAATCATAATAATCATAATCACCTTAACAATTATAATAATAAACCGTGGCATAATAATAACCAAACGCATAAGTACGTACAAAACCGCCCGTGGCAAGGAAATAATAATAATAATTTTAATACGCATCATGCGCGTTCCGGTGATGTCAGTATGAGAACGGCCCCAATGCCCCGACCTCCTAAAGGCCCGGTCATCGACCTCGGCAATGGACGTACGGCACAAGAGCTATTTTATACAGACGGGAATGATCAGGAACGGCCGGATTTGTGGGAAGACCAAGAATCTCCCCGAGAAACCTAGTCCACCTGAATCATATTAACAATGGCCTACCATATGTAGTAGCGCCATTAAATATAAAAATTCTGATTGATACGGGAAGCTCCAAATCATTCATGAATAAAAATGTGTATAATAGATTATTTCGTGACTGTAGATATGTAAACGAAGAGTTTACTGTACAAACAGCACACTCTACGACTACCCATAGAGGCGCCGTCGTGACTCCATTTTGGAAAAGAGTATTCGGCAATAATAATGCTGAAATGCGTTTTTATATTTTTGACTTTTCCCACAAATACGATGTTTTAATGGGGATAGATATGTTGAAATTAATGAATGCAACATTAATTTTAAACAACTGTAATAATATTTTAAAAACTCCAACCAGACAAGTTCAGTTGTTCCATGTAATGGATATAAATAGACTTGATGAGTTATTGGAGAAAAATAGAGATTTGTTTTCTGAGGAACTGGTAGCTAATTGCTCACCTCATGTAAAACATGAAATAAAATTAATTAAAGAAGAACCTGTGTATCAACGCGCTTATCGGTTACCGTATGAGCAGAGGCTTGAAGTTGAAAGGCAAGTCGCCCAACTTCTAAAGGATGGAATCATCCGACCAAGCGATTCGCCTTGGGCAAGCCCTGTCCATATAGTCGAGAAAAAACTCAACCTATTGCCTATATTTCTAGGACACTGTCAAAAACGGAAACTAAATACAATACGACGGAAAAGGAATTGCTTGGTATACTATGGTCCCTCCAGCAATTCCGTCCGTATATTTATGGTAAACATTTTATCATAGAAACGGATCACCAACCGTTAGTATGGTTAACCAAGTTAAAAGAACCAAACGCCAAACTTACTAGGTGGAGACTCAAACTCCAGGAATATGATTATACGATTAGACATAAGCGAGGTTGTAATAACCATGTAGCTGACGCACTTTCAAGAGTCGAAATTCATTATAGTGAGGACGGTGAGGAGCATGATTCATTACGAGTAGAAGCCACCTCGGGCGCCCAGAGTGTCACTGACACCGTGCATAGCAATGTGGATGACCATGAGGGTGGAATCCCAATTCGTAACGAACACCCACCCCCGCGTATGAATAGGATTTTTATTGAACTAAGCGATATTGAGAAGCATAGTTTGAGAGCTAAGGAAAAAGGTACGGACCTTGTATGGTGTATCCCTTTAGAAAATGCAGAAGCAATATTTTTAAAATTGATTAAAACATGTTTAGATAAAGATAAATATGCAGTAATTATAAATAACGATAGATTATATGAGTGTTTAAGCGAATGTTATAGAAAAAATATTGATAAGAACTCATTAAAATTAATACGTTTTACAAATGTTAAGATTGAACCCATAAAATTAGAAGAACAAAAGGGGATAATTCGTTCGACGCATGTCGAGAACCAGCGTCACATGGGTCTAGATGCCCTACTCAGTAAAATAAAACGGACGCACTATTTTAATAATATGCGGACAAAAATAAAAGATTTTTTAAAAAACGTGTATAATATGTCAAAATTCTAAATACGAAATGCACGAGCCGTCGAAGGACAGTGGCACGTCATTCATACCCTAGATTTAACTGAACTTATTGAACAATCGCAACAACTAGGAATTAATCATGATAAATTTATAAAAAGTAACAATGTGACTTTACCACATTTAGGATTAGAACGTTTGAAATATTTAATAGATCATAATAATCAGATAATTGACAATTTAGTTGTAAATAGATATAAAAGAGGCCTAATAAACGGACTCGGTACAATAATTAAAGGGATTACGGGAAACTTAGATGATAATGATTTAGATAAATTAGTGCAACGAATTGAAACTAACCAAAATATTAATGAAAAGAGAATCTCGTTGAGTTCAAGATCATTAGAGGATTATTACGGTAAACTAAAAAAAATATTTCACATAACCAAATGGTACTCTGGTCACAAATGAGCCATGATCATTATGAAGATAAGACAGACTTGTTGATTACACATTTAATTTATCAGACGGAAACTATCACCGAATTAATTACTAGAATTACAGAAGCTATCACGTTTGCCTCTCATGGAATGTACCACCCTAGCATTATAAAACCAAAGGTATTTATGGAATCCATTTCACATGTAAATCCTGAACAGCTACCTTCTAAAGATTTTGATATTATTCAACGCTTTTTGCAAGTTAAATTCATTAAAGTTAAACAAACTTTGCACTTTATTCTCTCTCTAACTTTAGTAGAACGCACCGTCTATATGTATAACGAAATAATTCCCATCATCTCCAAAACTAACAATAAATGTTTCCAACCCCACTTCCTACCGAGACGATTATTGAGAGATGGAAAGCAGATGTATAACGCACACAAGTGCCAAGTTATTACAGACAGCCTCAGCATATGCAACAAGGAACTCAACTCCATCGACGACTGCACAACTACCGTACTAGAAAACCACAGCGAACAGAACTGCAGTCTACGCCAGATTATTTGCCCAGAAGAATATACACACGTCATCGGAGATAATATGATGTACTTATTTCGCAACGAACCAACAGCGTTACGAGCACAATGCCCTCAACACCAACAGAATATAGTAATTTCCAAATCTGTACTTGTAACAAATGACGAGTGCAGTATACAAGGAAGAACATTTACTATGGGAAGAATCGTTAACCAAGAAACATTACTCATTACATATTCGAAGGAAGAATTACATGTACTAAAACTACCCATCCTACATGTTGACGAAATACAAGAACCACGCAGAGAACTCGATATCCCTACCACTACGACGGGATTTGAAGGAACTATACACCTAACACTTACCAGCTGCCTGATAATTACGGCCATCGGATATATCCTTTGGAGAAGATATAAACTCTTCACAGTGCGAAGGAGTTTCAATTTTAGGGGGGGAGAGTTAACCACCCTAAACGACCCCCACCTACAAGAAGACATCGCAGTACGCCCATTGCAACCGGCACTTCATCTTGCCTAAAAATAAACTAATAAACCCTACATGTTTATTGATAACAGCTGCATCCAGCCGAGGACCATTACCGGGATGATATACTCTAATCACTATCCCTTAATCGACATACCAACTCGAAGAAAATCATTAATAGACAAACCAACGAACATTTGGATGTACTTAACGCAGCCCTCACGCCGAACAGTCCCAAAATAAAAGACTGGATTACGAAACCCCACGTATCCACGAGCATCGGGACAACAACCCCATTATCAGGATAACATATTGACCCCTTGACATGCAGCACCGAAAATAGGAAGACGACGCCCCCCCACCACGCCAGCAGGGACTATATAAACCCCGACTCTTACTTCTATTAGTTAATCTATTTTGTGCATTGAATCCAAGCACTTGCTTGTTGTATTGCTCACATAATAGTTCCCTTTGAAATTGTACTTATTTTAAGTTGTATTGTGTAATTAAACAATAAAGGATAATTTATCCACAAGTATATTTTTTAACACTACACGACATCAAAAGTTAACTCGGGCTCTAATAGATAGCGGCTCCCAAAGGGACATAATTACGCGCAAATGCTGTTCACGCTTGAATCTTACAGTGCGGTCATCTCCAAGTACTTACGTCACGGGAATAGGTGACGTAAGAAATGTGACAAATGGCGTAACTTGCTTAAAATTACTCTCCCGCTATGACATCACTCAGTCGTATACGATTAAACCATATGTAGTAGAAACCATAACCAGTGAGTTGCCTACTGTTAACATTAACCGCTCCTCTTTGTAGTATCTTGACAATTTGCCCTTAGCAGACACAACATTCTGTACGCCCGGTGAGATTGATATTATTGTAGCAACCAGCCGTGGCTTTACTACGCATTGGGATCGCCCCGAAAATTATCGGTGCCTCCAGAAACAGCGCTGGTTTTAAATTGTATGCAAGCGAATTCACGAGAACTTTCCCACCTAGCAGCTAGCACGGGTGGCCGGCGATCATTCATTAGTACGTAATACACCGAGTCGAACTACCTACCTAGCGCACATTCCAGAGGCGTCGCCGGTGTTCAATGGTATGCGAAATTACTAAAGAAATAGTTCTGCCACCTAAGCGAAAGAGCTAGAACGTACGGCTGTACAGTTCAAGTGCCCGCAGAAGGTTCGGGTGATATCTCGCCTTTACGTGAATTCACCCGGCGTTACCTACCGTCATTGAATCTACTTGCCGGGCCGGCAGAGTATAAAAGCAAGTGCCAGCCGCATACGGCTCAGTCTTAAGTCTAGTATTCATCCAACTTACCACGGAGCAGTTGCCTCGTCTATCCACGATCAACCTTGACCCAGTGCGTAAATTCGTTTGTAGTATTTATCACCGTTACGTGACCGTGTTACAATTGTGTATGTGATTGTAATTATTGTGTGGACTCATTAAAGGCTATTATTACACGCAAACTCGTTTCCTTCTTCAGCCACGACACCTGAGTACCCACATTGGTGACACCGACGTCCACATTAGTGACCTTCGAAGTGCACGGACAATTCGACAGTGAGCACGACGCGTGCAAGTACGTCTACCGCGAGCACGTCGCGCAAGAAATAAACTCTTCGGTGATAAATTTCGCACACCAATCATCATCATGTCTCTTGCGAGCGGAACATCTGAGGACAGCCAGCAACCAATAACCAGCAACAAGCAACCTAACATCAACCGAGTGATGGAGCGGTTGATGCAGCCTCTTCAACAAGAGCTCGCTACTTTGAGGCGCGAACTTTCCACACTACGCTCTCGCCAGCATAGGAGAAGCAACACCCCGCATCGTTGGGGCAATCGTTCCCGCAGTCAGCCCAGAGGGCGTCAGCCCGAGGGAACATGCTGGTATCACTGGAAGCATGGGACGAAGGCAAGAAAGTGCACCCAGCCCTGCAACTTCCAAAAGGGAAACGCACGGGGCCCAAACTGATGGCGACCAGCGCCAGCCCCAACCAAGTCAGTCGCCTTTTTGTTACCGACAGGGTAACCCGTACCCAATTTCTTATAGACACCGGCGCAGATCTCTGTGTGTTCCCACGACGCCTTGTCCAGGGACGCCCCACTAAAGCGACATACGAACTGGCAGCAGCAAATGGCAGCACAATCGCTACTTTTGGCAGCCTAACGCTCAACCTGGATCTGGGATTGCGACGCGACTTTACTTGGAGCTTCGTCATTGCAGACGTCTCCAGGCCAATCATCGGGGCAGACTTTCTCGCCAAGTACGAGCTACTGGTGGATGTCCGAAATAAATGGCTGCTGGACCAGGTGACGAATTTGAGCATCACGGGAAAACGAAGCGACAACAAGATCGCTTCCATTAAGACGGTCACAGGAACGTCCCCGTATCATAAGCTTCTTCAACAGTTTCCTGACATCACTCGCCCTGACGGTGCCAGGAGGGAAGTTCGTCACGCAACACTGCACCATATTAACACCACGCCAGGACCTCCAACAGTCGAACGCCCACGACGCCTTGCTCCTGACAAGTTAAAAGGCGCCAAGAAGGAGTTCGAGGCCATGGTCCGTCTCGGAATCACTCGACCTTCCGAGAGCTCTTGGGCATCTCCCTTGCACATGGTACCCAAGAAGGATGACCAGTGGAGACCATGTGGCGATTATAGAAGATTGAACGCCAGAACTATTCCGGACAGATACCCCGTTCGCCACATCCAAGATTTTGCACAGGCACTGAGCGGCACCAAGATCTTCTCAACGGTTGATCTGGTGCGGGCATATAATCAAATCCCTGTGGCTCCCGAGGACATTCCGAAAACAGCAATCACTACGCCATTCGGACTCTTCGAATTTCCGGTGATGTCTTTCGGCCTCCGCAATGCAGCCCAAACCTTCCAACGCTTCATGGACGAGGTTACCAGAGGCTTAGATTTCTGTTACGCCTACATAGACGACATCCTTATTGCCTCAACGTCAGAGGAAGAGCACCTTGCCCACCTCAAGATATTATTCCAGCGCCTGCAGGAATATGGTGTTGTCATCAACGCCGCCAAATGCCATTTCGGCCTGACTAAGGTCAAATTCCTAGGATACCTGGTGTCTGACGCTGGCACTTCACCCCTCCCAGATAAAGTGGAGGCCATCAACAACTACAGCCAACCAGCTTCCATCAAGGATCTCCGCCGTTTCCTGGGAGCTATAAATTTTTACAGGAGATTCATCCCCAACGCCGCGAGGACACAAGCTCCACTGAATGACCTCCTAAAAGGGAACCAAAAAGGCAAACAACTCGTGTCTTGGACTGCCGAAACAGTAAAAGCTTTCAGCAAGTGCAAGGAAGCTCTGGCCCAGGCAACCCTGCTCGTTCACCCGAAGTGCGACGCCCCACTCTCTATCGTCAGCGACGCGTCTGATACTACAGCCGGTGCCGCACTCCACCAATTCGTCGCAGGTCACTGGGAGCCTCTAGCATTCTTTTCGAAGAAGTTTTCGGCAGCTGAAAAGAAATACGGCGCATACGACAGAGAACTACTAGCCATCTATCTCGCTGTGAAATACTTTCGCCATATGGTGGAAGGCAGGTCGTTCACCATATTTACAGACCATAAGCCTATCACGTTCGCCTTCCAACAAAAAGCAGACAAATGCTCACCAAGGCAATTCCGCCATCTGGACTATATCAGCCAGTTCACAACTGACATCCGACACGTCTCCGGAAAAGACAACATCGTCGCGGATGCTCTCTCCAGGGTCGAGACGATAGATACTCCTCTAGACTACGCAGCGCTGGCAGCTGACCAGATGTGCGACCCTGAACTGGAACAACACTTGCAGGGAAGTTCTAGCCTACAACTTAAAAAGATTAATATTCCGGGTACTGACGCGCATCTCTACTGTGACGTCTCAACTACCATAGCCAGACCCTTCGTCACGAAGAAGTTCAGACCTGCGGCATTCAATGCGGTCCATCAGCTGGCTCACCCAGGAATTAAGGCCACGGTTAAGCTCATAACTCAACGTTATGTCTGGCCGGCCATTAAAGCTGAGACTATTAAGCTCGCACGCAATTGCCTTCAATGCCAACGAAGCAAGATTACACGGCACGTGTCAGCACCCCTGGGAGCCTTTCCCAGACCCTCCGCTAGATTCGAGCACGTCCACATCGACATAATCGTCATGCCTTCTTCAGAAGGATGCCGATACTGTCTCACGTGCGTAGACAGATTCACGAGATGGCCAGAGGCATTCCCGATCCCAGACCAAGAGGCTGAAACAGTGGCGCGTGCTTTCTACAAGGGCTGGATAACAAGATTCGGCACTCCACTCCGCATTACTACGGACCAAGGGAGACAATTTGCGTCGAGGCTGTTCAGGCAGTTGAATCTCCTGGCAGGCACGACGCAAATCCATACAACTGCATACCACCCCGCAGCAAATGGCATGGTGGAACGATTTCATCGTCAACTGAAGGCAGCGATCAAGTGCCATCAGAATAACCGTTGGACGGAAACACTTCCCACCGTACTCATGGGAATCAGAGCAGCTTGGAGAGATGATCTCGCTACAACCTCAGCCGAGCTAGTATACGGCGAACCGCATCCGATTACCCGGCGAATTCCTATGCAAAGCACGACCTAATGTCAACGACGATACTGGAAGTTTCCTCAAGGAACTACGGAAACATTTCAACGAGCTGAGACCAGTTGAAGGTACCCGCCATGGTGATGGACATCATTTCGTCTTCCAAAATCTTCCCACAGCTTCTCACGTCTTTCTGAGGGACGACACCGTCAAGAGCCCGCTTCAACAACCCTACAGCGGCCCTCATAAAGTCGTTCGTCGGCACGAACGAACATATACCATACTGGTAAAAGGGAAGGAAATCACCGTGAGCATCGACCGCCTCAAACCAGCATACATTGCTCAAGATCTTGAGAGATTCGCATCGCAAACCGAATCCGAGTCACCAGCCACCACATCACAACCAACCCTTCCGTTGTTCGATGGCAGTAAGGATCGGACACACACAACCACTCGTTCTGGAAGGCGGGTTCGATTTCCCGATCACCTCGGTATCTGACCATTCCTCTTTCCACCGCAGCCATGTCTGCGTTGTCTGGGGAGGGAGTCCTGTAGCAACCAGCCGTGGCTTTACTACGCATTGGGATCGCCCCGAAAATTATCGGTGCCTCCAGAAACAGCGCTGGTTTTAAATTGTATGCAAGCGAATTCACGAGAACTTTCCCACCTAGCAGCTAGCACGGGTGGCCGGCGATCATTCATTAGTACGTAATACACCGAGTCGAACTACCTACCTAGCGCACATTCCAGAGGCGTCGCCGGTGTTCAATGGTATGCGAAATTACTAAAGAAATAGTTCTGCCACCTAAGCGAAAGAGCTAGAACGTACGGCTGTACAGTTCAAGTGCCCGCAGAAGGTTCGGGTGATATCTCGCCTTTACGTGAATTCACCCGGCGTTACCTACCGTCATTGAATCTACTTGCCGGGCCGGCAGAGTATAAAAGCAAGTGCCAGCCGCATACGGCTCAGTCTTAAGTCTAGTATTCATCCAACTTACCACGGAGCAGTTGCCTCGTCTATCCACGATCAACCTTGACCCAGTGCGTAAATTCGTTTGTAGTATTTATCACCGTTACGTGACCGTGTTACAATTGTGTATGTGATTGTAATTATTGTGTGGACTCATTAAAGGCTATTATTACACGCAAACTCGTTTCCTTCTTCAGCCACGACACCTGAGTACCCACATTATCTTGGGATGTGACATGTTTGCTCGCATTCTAAAGGCAAACAAAATATCAGGTTCTCTCGGACAGCCATTTGCTATCGAAACTACTTTGGGATATCTCATCATGGGTACTGCCCCAACGATGATTGAAAACCCAAGTATAAACACCACGCAATCATTTTGTACGTTCACGCAAAATGATGAATTTTGCCTTTCGCGCTTCTTCGAATTGGAAGACATTCCAGATGAGAAGTTTTTAACGCCTGATGAACAAGAGTGTGAGGATATGTTTAAACTCACTACTTCTCGTGACACGGCAGGTCGTTATATCGTCGCGTTGCCGTTTCGAAACAGTCCCTCTGTTCTCGGTGAATCGTTACCCGCCGCCAAACGCAGGTTTCGGTCTCGCTTAATATCTCAACCCGCAATAAAGTTAGAATATGACAAAATATTGCGCGAATACCTTCAGAAAGGTTACATTTCCCCAGTTGACAATTCTGATTTACCGCATTACGTAATCCCGCATCATATCGTAGTTCGCGAAGATAAATTGACCACCAAAATTCGCATGGTGCTAGACGCGAGTATGAAATCCGATTCGGGTTACTCGCTTAATGACATCCTACATACCGGAAAGAATTTACAAGGTGATTTGTTTCGCATTATCCTCAATTTCCGATTATTCGCCATAGCTATAACCGCTGACATAAAACAAATGTATTTGCAAATTGTGGTGCAAAAAAGAATGCCGACGTTATCAGCGCATGCTGTACAGATTTAACGATAGTGACCCTTTGCAATTGTTTGAATTTAATCGCGTCATATTCGGCATGTCTTGCAGTCCATTCCTCGCAATGCGTACATTGCGTCAACTTACGTCGCATGAAAAATCTCGTTTCCCACTTGCTGCAAATCTGGTGGAAAAGGGCTCATTCTACATGGACGATTTCGTCACCAGTTGCTCGTCGGTCGAGGAGGCTTCCGAGTTGTCTACGGAATTGATTCAACTATTCGCCGCGGGAGGATTCGATCTTGTAAAATTCTCTTCTAACTCTCCAAAGTTTTTATCCACGATTCCTACAGCTCGTCGTGTTAAGGAACATGTGGAATTTAATCCCGATGAAAACCTGAAAATACTAGGACTTCATTGGATACCCGCTTCTGATCATTTCGTATTTGTCGTACACACCGACGAAAGAACTTGTACTAAACGAAATATTCTCTCGACGATTGCTCGTCTTTGGGATTTGATGGGTTTCGCCGCACAAGTTGTATTATTGGCTAAGCTGATAATTAAATCTCTATGGGAGTATAACCTGGATTGGGATGATACTCCTCCTGAAACAGTTGTCACACTTTGGCGACAGTTTAAAAAAGAATTGCCATTACTGCAATCTATTAAAATTCCTCGTTTTTTAGGAATCGAACCCCAGTGTATATTAACGCTTATCGGGTTTTCAGACGCGAGCGAACGCGCATTTGGAGGTGTTATTTACCTACATGTTTACTGTCCGAATACTGATAAAATCACCATTAATTTATTATGTGCTAAATCTAAGGTCGCTCCGGCTAAGACGATTTCACTTGCGCGATTAGAACTATGTGGAGCGCTAGTACTTGCACGATTAATGCATACGGTCAGTAATACCTACACATCAAATTCGAAAGCTCATACGACTTTAGCTTTTTGCGACAGCACGGTTGCTCTAGCATGGATAAATTCACCGCCCGCAAAATGGCAGACTTTCGTTGCCAACCGTGTCTCACAAATACAAAACCATCTGGGGGCTGAATGCTTCCATTATATAAAAGGACAAGACAATCCCGCCGACTGCTTGTCGCGGGGTCTTACGCCCGCTCAACTAATCGACCATCCGCTATGGTTTAAAGGCCCCGTCTTTGCCCAATTACCTAAAGGTGATTGACCTTTACAACGTTTTAATACGAAATCTGTGACTGATCCTCCCGAATGGAAAACAAAAATTTTGATGTCCGTTCAAGACATTAACCGCCTCAAAACAATTGCTCCTCCGTTTTTGTGTGCACTAGCCTCTCGTGTTAGCTCATGGCCGAAATTAATCCGAATAGTAATTTATGTTCTTCGTTTTATCAAGAAATTACCACGAGCGTTCGAATTAAGCCATATCTTAGCTGCAGAAACCGCTGTTATTAAATCTATACAGGAAGAACACTTCTCCGAAGATATAAAGGCAGTAAAAGATGGGAAGAAGGTTCGGCGAGCGATCGTAAAACTGAATCCGTTTATCCATGACGGAATTCTAAGGGTAGGAGGCAGATTGCGAAACGCAGAAACAGAATTTGACAGTCGACATCCAATTATATTACCCGCTCGTGATCATGTAGTCAATCTAATAATAGACTACTATCACATCAGAAACCTACATACAGGTCCTACGTTACTGATGTCGCTGCTAAGACAGAGATTTTGGATACTTTCTTCGCGCAATTTGGTTCGGAAACGTGTGCATCAGTGCAATACTTGCTTCAAGGTCAATCCCAAACCGCAATTCCCAATAATGGGAGATTTACCCGCGTGCCGTGTCCGCGAAGCTAAGGCTTTTCTTCACACAGGGGTTGACTACGCGGGCCCGCTTCAAATAATTCCTTATAGACGTCGGGGGGTGCGAAGTCAAAAGGCATACATTTGCTTATTTATTTGCTTGGTGACCCGCGCAGTTCATATTGAACTCGCTTCAGATCTTTCCACCGAAGTCTTCCTCAACGCTTTTAAGCGTTTCCTTGCTCGTCGAGGTCCTGTGAGTATAATGTACTCCGATAACGGAACGAACTTTGTGGGAGCTAAATCCCATTTACGGTCTTTATTTGAACTTATAGAGTCACCCAATTACAAAAAGGAATTCTCAGACAATCTGTTGGAGAATCGAATTGAGTGGAAGATGAATCCACCGCAAGCTCCTCACTTTGGTGGGATCTGGGAAAGTAACATTAAATGCCTGAAAGGTTATTTAAATAAAATAGTAGGCACCTCTCTACTGACGTATGAAGAGATGCAAACAGTGCTTTCTCAGATTGAAGCAATTCTAAATTCACGCCCACTATCTGTACTTAGTGTTAACGACGTTTCGGCTCCATTGCCGCTAACCCCCGCGCATTTTTTAACGCTCACTCCCTTAAAATCTTTACCCGCTGCTGATTTGTCAGACGAGCCAGTCAACTTGGTACAACGCAAACATCTTGTGGACCATCTTGTTCAGACATTCTGGAACCGATGGAGAATTGAGTATTTGAATACTTTGCAAGCTCGCCAAAAATGGAATACAAATGCGAATCCGGTAACGACAGGCACGGTAGTAATGATTAAGAGTGACAACATCGCACCACTTCAATGGCCTATTGGGGTAATAGTCAATGTCTACCCCGGGGCAGATGGAGTGATCCGCGTTGCGGATGTTAAAACTAACTCCGGAATATACCGCAGGGCAGTCGTTAAACTCTGTCCCTTACCGTCACAATAGATTTAACAGAAGTTAGTTCATAATACTTGTATTCTTAAAATCAATTAGGTTAGTTTCATTGTTAAATAGGTACTAAACCTTACTTTTAGTTTTATCTTCCGCATATTATCACATTAACATATCATAATTTTACGTTTCCATATTTTATTTTTTAATTTTCTTGTTATATCGGTCAATTTGACCATTTGGTAAAAGCATTTATATAACTTAAATAAACATTTTTTATAACTTTTACATAATTAATTGCATTCTACCGCGTGTTACAATTTTGTTTGCGCATTGAAACGTATTGGCACTCTTTTGGTTTATGGAAGTGGATTCTTTCATCCCCTTCCAGGCGGGGGGCATGGTTACGCACATACTAATACCTGCACATACACATACCTACACAGCACGCATACATACTATCACTGCTTGGACTTGGTATTAATTATTGTTGCAAGTCCTTTTGTCCTACCTTTTCCCCCCTCGCTTACCCACAATCTTAATCAGTCTGCATTAAACTCATGCGGAATATAGCCATCACTGTGCTCTGCTCACGAAAATCCGCTATTAAAATAACGCGCCGTGTACGTACTATAAATTAAACCAACTCCCGACTATCACTGTTTGTGTCAATTGGATGGATGAACGAACGCAGCATTGCCAGAATACAAGATCTTTACCTTTTTCCGGCGAGTCCTCTCCTTTTCTTTGCAACATGTATTTTTACCATTTTTAGGCAGTGATTAGTAACACAAAATTCAAGGTCCTTCGCCAGTCATTTTACAAAAAACACATAATCCACTCTCACCACATAAATAATCATACAGGTCTCATGATGCAAATCTCATAATAAATGCCAAAAAAACTAAAATTATGCACATAAGATCTCCACACGCGAGATATAATGTAATCCCTTCATTATATACACATACATTTGACTGCATACACAAAAATGTTTCACAGCCCTGTTCATGTGAAACCATTGATTTTGTCAAAAATTATGTATATTTGGGTGTTACCATTGACTGCTACATGAAATGGGATGTACACATTACTAATGTTTGTAAACGTCTACGGTCTATTGTGGGTAGAATTTATAAAATAAAATATTTCGTGCCTATAAGTACTTTAAAATTAATCTACCTTTCTCTGGCTGAATCCACAATCCGTTATGGAATCACTTCTTGGGGACATTCTTGTAAAACTAATATAAGTTATATCCAAACATTACAAAACTCCCTTAAAAAATTGTTAATCCATAAATATACCAATGCACACAGAAGCAATACTAAATTAATATACAAGTCTCTGAATGTTTTACCTGTCAGAGGATTATTGTTTTACAATATTGTAAGTCAGCATCTTATATTGTCTGATTCCTTGTATAGGGAAAGAGTTTTACATAAACATAATACAAGATTCACTCAAAATGAAGGATTGGTGGTTCCTAAATGTACGAATAAATACGGTGAAAGAACCCTAAACTATATTGTACCCAGTATATTTAATAAACTACCAATGACAATTAAAAATATAAATGTTTTTACAGCTAAAGTCAAATACGATCTAAGGAAATGGCTATTAGATGCTGACGATTTATATTGATGCCCTATCGAAGACCTTCCTTATGTACCTATATTAAACTATAGAAGTACTGTTGAGTATATTCATTTGTTCAAAATAAATTAATTTGTACTCGTGTGTTATATAAGGCTTATGCTACTTTTTACATATTTATATTCATAATTTTCTGTAACTTAACCAACTTATCTTTATTGTTTAACTTATCATCAACATTATACATACCTAGATATTGTTTACTATTGTACCATGTTATTGCAAAAAAGTTGTCATCATGCACCTGCTGACAAACTACATAAGTAGTTTAGCAGGTTTAAATGTTAACAAATAAAAAAAATAAAAAATGAAAAAAACCAACTCTGAAAATCAACCAATAAAACGGCACAAATTTTGTATGTAGAAATTTAAAAGTGCTTCTTTTGGATGATATTTTGAGTGATTCCTGTACAAAACGTCATTTTAAGTGAAAAGCAAAATTTCAGTTGGTTTGATGCCATAGGGCCAAAGTTATGACCAAACCCAACTCTGAAAATGAGCCCATAATACGGCATAATATTCAAAAGTATAGCGAAATTTACAAATGCTTCTTTAGGAGGATATTTTGAGTGATTTCTATTCAGAACGTTATTTTAAGTAAGATCCGAAAATTTCAGTTAGTTCGGTGCCATTGGGCCAAAGTAATGACAAAACCCAAATCTGTAAATGAGCCCTTACAACCGTAAACATTTTGTATGTAGAAATTTTAAAATGCTTCTTTTGGAGGATATTTTGAGTGATTCCTGTACAAAACGTCAATTTAAGTAAGAAGCCAAAATTTCAGTTGGTTCGGTGCCATAGGGCCGGTGTCATATAAGTTATGACCGAACCTAACTCTGAAAATGAGCCAATAAAACGGCACATATTTTGTATGTAGAAATTTAACATTGCTTCTTTTGGATGATATTTTGAGTGATTCCTGTACAAAACGTCATTTTAAGTTAGAAGCCAAAATTTCAGTTGGTTCAGTGCTAAAGGGCCAAAGTTATGACCAAACCCAACTCTGAAAATGAGCCCATAATACGGCACATATTTTGTATAGCGAAATTTACAAATGCTTCTTTTGGAGGATATTTTGAGGAATTCCTGTTCAGAACGTCATTTTAAGTTAGAAGCCAAAATTTCAGTTGGTTTGGTGCCATAGGGCCAAAGTTATGACCAAACCCAACTCTGAAAATGAGCCCATAATACGGCACATATTTTGTATAGCGAAATGTACAAATGCTTCTTTTGGAGGATATTTTGAGTGATTCCTGTTCAGAACGTTATTTTAAGTAAGAACCCAAAATTTTAGTTGGTTCGGTGCCATTGGACCAAAGTTATGACCAAACCCAAATCTGCAAATGAGCCCTTACAACCGTAAACATTTTGTATGTAGAAATTTAAAAATGCTTCTTTTGCAGGATATTTTGAGTGATTCCTGTACAAAACGTCATTTTAAGTAAGAAACCAAAATTTCGGTTCATTCGGTGCCATAGGGCCGGTGTCATATAAGTTATGACCGAACCCAACTCTGAAAATGAGCCAATAAAACGGCACATATTTCGTTTGTAGAAATTTAAAATTGCACCTTTTGGACGATATTTTGAGTGATTTCTGTACAGAACGTCATTTTAAGTAAGAATCCAAATATTCAGCTGGTTCGGTGCTATAGGGCCAAAGTTATGACCAAACCCAACTCTGAAAATGAGCCCATAATACGGCACATATTTTGTATAGCGAAATTTACAAATGCATCTTTTGGAGGATATTTTGAGTGATTCCTGTTCAGAACGTCATTTTAAGTAAGAACCCAAAATTTCAGTTGATTCGGTGCCATAAAGCCGATGTCATATAAGTTATGACCGAACCCAACTCTGCAAATGAGCCAATAAAACGGCACATATTTCGTTTGTAGAAATTTAAAATTGCACCTTTTGCAGGATATTTTGAGTGATTCATGTACAGAACTTCATTTTAAGAAAGAACTTAAAATTTCAGTTAGTTTGGCGCCATAGGGCAAAAGTTATTACCAAACCTAACTCTGCAAATGAGCCCTTACAACCGTAAACATTTTGTATGTAGAAATTTTAAAATGCTTCTTTTGGAGGATATTTTGAGTGATTCCTATTCAGAAGGTTATTTTAAGTTAGATCCGAAAATTTCAGTTAGTTCGGTGCCATTGGGCCAAAGTAATGACAAAACCCAAATCTGTAAATGAGCCCTTACAACCGTAAACATTTTGTATGTAGAAATTTAAAAATGCTTCTTTTGCAGGATATTTTGAGTGATTCATGTACAGAACTTCATTTTAAGAAAGAACTTAAAATTTCAGTTAGTTTGGCGCCATAGGGCAAAAGTTATTACCAAACCTAACTCTGCAAATGAGCCCTTACAACCGTAAACATTTTGTATGTAGAAATTTTAAAATGCTTCTTTTGGAGGATATTTTGAGTGATTCCTATTCAGAAGGTTATTTTAAGTTAGATCCGAAAATTTCAGTTAGTTCGGTGCCATTGGGCCAAAGTAATGACAAAACCCAAATCTGTAAATGAGCCCTTACAACCGTAAACATTTTGTATGTAGAAATTTTAAAATGCTTCTTTTGGAGGATATTTTGAGTGATTCCTGTACAAAACGTCATTTTAAGTAAGAAACCAAAATTTCAGTTCGTTCGGTGCCATAGGGCCGGTGTCATATAAGTTATGACCGAACCCAACTCTGAAAATGAGCCAATAAAACGGCACATATTTCGTTTGCAGAAATTTAAAATTGCATCTTTTGGACGATATTTTGAGTGATTCCTGTACAGAACGTCATTTTAAGTAAGAACCCAAAATTTCTGTTGGTTCGGTGCCATAGGGCCGGTGTCATATAAGTTATGACCGAACCCAACTATGAAAATGAGCCCTTACAACCGTAAACATTTTGTATGTAGAAGATTTAAAATGCTTCTTTTGGAGGATATTTTGAGTGATTCCTGTACAAAACGTCGTTTTTAGAAAGAAGCCAAAATTTCAGTTGGTTCGGTGCCATAGGGCCAAAGTTATGACCAAACCCAACTCTGAAAATCAACCAATAAAACGGCACATTGTATGAAGAAATTTAAAATTGCTTCTTTTGGATGATATTTTGAGTGATTCCTGTACAAAAGGTCGTTTTAAGTAAGAAGCCAAAATTTCAGTTGGTTTGATGCCATAGGGCCAAAGTTATGACCAAACCCAACTCTGCAAATGAGCCAATAAAACGGCACATATTTTGTATGTAGAAATTTAACATTGCTTCTTTTGGATGATATTTTGAGTGATTCCTGTACAAAACGTCATTTTAAGTTAGAAGCAAAATTTCAGTTGGTTCGGTGCTAAAGGGCCAAAGTTATGACCAAACCCAACTCTGAAAATGAGCCCATAATACGGCACATATTTTGTATAGCGAAATTTACAAATGCTTCTTTTTTAGGATATTTTGAGGAATTCCTGTTCAAAACGTCATTTTAAGTTAGAAGCCAAAATTTCAGTTGGTTTGGTGCCATAGGGCCAAAGTTATGACCAAACCCAACTCTGAAAATGAGCCCATAATACGGCACATATTTTGTATAGCGAAATGTACAAATGCTTCTTTTGGAGGATATTTTGAGTGATTCCTGTTCAGAACGTTATTTTAAGTAAGAACCCAAAATTTCAGTTGGTTCGGTGCCATTGGGCCAAAGTTATGACCAAACCCAAATCTGCAAATGAGCCCTTACAACCGTAAACATTTTGTATGTAGAAATTTAAAAATGCTTCTTTTGCAGGATATTTTGAGTGATTCCTGTACAAAACGTCATTTTAAGTAAGAAACCAAAATATCAGTTCGTTCGGTGCCATAGGGCCGGTGTCATATAAGTTATGACCGAACCCAACTCTGAAAATGAGCCAATAAAACGGCACATATTTCGTTTGTAGAAATTTAAAATTGCACCTTTTGGTAGATATTTTTAGTGATTTCTGTACAGAACGTCATTTTAGGAAAGAATCCAAATATTCAGCTGGTTCGATGCTATAGGGCCAAAGTTATGACCAAACCCAACTCTGAAAATGAGCCCATAATACGGCACATATTTTGTACAGCGAAATTTACAAATGCTTCTTTTGGAGGATATTTTGAGTGATTCCTGTTCAGAACGTCATTTTAAGTAAGAACCCAAAATTTCAGTTGGTTCGGTGCCATAGGGCCGATGTCATATAAGTTATGACCGAACCCAACTCTGCAAATGAGCCAATAAAACGGCACATATTTCGTTTGTAGAAATTTAAAATTGCACCTTTTGGACGATATTTTGAGTGATTCCTGTACAGAACGTCAATTTAAGTTAGAAGCCATAATTTCAGTTGGTTTGGTGCCATAGGGCCAAAGTTATGACCAAACCCAACTCTGAAAATGAGCCCATAATACGGCACATATTTTGTATAGCGAAATGTACAAATGCTTCTTTTGGAGGATATTTTGAGTGATTCCTGTTCAGAACGTTATTTTAAGTAAGAACCCAAAATTTTAGTTGGTTCGGTGCCATTGGGCCAAAGTTATGACCAAACCCAAATCTGCAAATGAGCCTTTACAACCGTAAACATTTTGTATGTAGAAATTTAAAAATGCTTCTTTTGCAAGATATTTTGAGTGATTCATGTACAGAACTTCATTTTAAGAAAGAACTTAAAATTTCAGTTGGTTTGGTGCCATTGGGCCAAAGTTATGACCAAACCCAAATCTGCAAATGAGCCCTTACAACCGTAAACATTTTGTATGTAGAAATTTAAAAATGCTTCTTTTGCAAGATATTTTGAGTGATTCATGTACAGAACTTCATTTTAAGAAAGAACTTAAAATTTCAGTTAGTGTGGTGTCATTGGGCCAAAGTAATGACAAAACCCAAATCTGTAAATGAGCCGTTACAACCGTAAACATTTTGTATGTAGAAATTTTAAAATGCTTCTTTTGGAGGATATTTTGAGTGATTCCTGTACAAAACGTCATTTTAAGTAAGAAACCAAAATTTCAGTTCGTTCGGTGCCATAGGGCCGGTGTCATATAAGTTATGACCGAACCCAACTCTGAAAATGAGCCAATAAAACGGCACATATTTCGTTTGCAGAAATTTAAAATTGCATCTTTTGGACGATATTTTGAGTGATTCCTGTACAGAACGTCATTTTAAGTAAGAACCCAAAATTTCAGTTGGTTCGGTGCCATAGGGCCGGTGTCATATAAGTTATGACCGAACCCAACTATGAAAATGAGCCCTTACAACCGTAAACATTTTGTATGTAGAAGATTTAAAATGCTTCTTTTGGAGGATATTTTGAGTGATTCCTGTACAAAACGTCGTTTTTAGAAAGAAGCCAAAATTTCAGTTGGTTCGGTGCCATAGGGCCAAAGTTATGACCAAACCCAACTCTGAAAATCAACCAATAAAACGGCACATTGTATGAAGAAATTTAAAATTGCTTCTTTTGGATGATATTTTGAGTGATTCCTGTACAAAACGTCGTTTTAAGTAAGAAGCCAAAATTTCAGTTGGTTTGATGCCATAGGGCCAAAGTTATGACCAAACCCAACTCTGAAAATGAGCCCATAATACGGCATAATATACAAAAGTATAGCGAAATTTACAAAAGGAGGATATTTTGAGTGATTCCTATTCAGAAGGTTATTTTAAGTAAGATCCGAAAATTTCAGTTAGTTCGGTGCCATTGGGCCAAAGTAATGACAAAACCCAAATCTGTAAATGAGCCCTTACAACCGTAAACATTTTGTATGTAGAAATTTTAAAATGCTTCTTTTGGAGGATATTTTGAGTGATTCCTGTACAAAACGTCAATTTAAGTAAGAAGCCAAAATTTCAGTTGGTTCGGTGCCGTAGGGCCGGTGTCATATAAGTTATGACCGAACCTAACTCTGAAAATGAGCCAATAAAACGGCACATATTTTGTATGTAGAAATTTAACATTGCTTCTTTTGGATGATATTTTGAGTGATTCCTGTACAAAACGTCATTTTAAGTTAGAAGCAAAATTTCAGTTGGTTCGGAGCTAAAGGGCCAAAGTTATGACCAAACCCAACTCTGAAAATAAGCCCATAATACGGCACATATTTTGTAAAGCGAAATTTACAAATGCTTCTTTTGGAGGATATTTTGAGGAATTCCTGTTCAGAACGTCATTTTAAGTTAGAAGCCAAAATTTCAGTTGGTTTGGTGCCATAGGGCCAAAGTTATGACCAAACCCAACTCTGAAAATCAACCAATAAAACGGCACATTGTATGAAGAAATTTAAAATTGCTTCTTTTGGATGATATTTTGAGTGATTCCTGTACAAAACGTCGTTTTAAGTAAGAAGCCAAAATTTCAGTTGGTTTGATGCCATAGGGCCAAAGTTATGACCAAACCCAACTCTGAAAATGAGCCCATAATACGGCATAATATACAAAAGTATAGCGAAATTTACAAAAGGAGGATATTTTGAGTGATTCCTATTCAGAAGGTTATTTTAAGTAAGATCCGAAAATTTCAGTTAGTTCGGTGCCATTGGGCCAAAGTAATGACAAAACCCAAATCTGTAAATGAGCCCTTACAACCGTAAACATTTTGTATGTAGAAATTTTAAAATGCTTCTTTTGGAGGATATTTTGAGTGATTCCTGTATAAAACGTCAATTTAAGTAAGAAGCCAAAATTTCAGTTGGTTCGGTGCCGTAGGGCCGGTGTCATATAAGTTATGACGGAACCTAACTCTGAAAATGAGCCAATAAAACGGCACATATTTTGTATGTAGAAATTTAACATTGCTTCTTTTGGATGATATTTTGAGTGATTCCTGTACAAAACGTCATTTTAAGTTAGAAGCCAAAATTTCAGTTGGTTTGGTGCCATAGGGCCAAAGTTATGACCAAACCCAACTCTGAAATGAGCCCATAATACGGCACATATTTTGTATAGCGAAATTTACAAATGCTTCTTTTGGAGGATATTTTGAGTGATTCCTGTTCAGAACGTCATTTATTAAGTAAGAACCCAAAATTTCAGTTGGTTTTGTGCCATAGGGCCGGTATTATATAAGTTATGACCGAACCCAACTCTGAAAATGAGCCAATAAAAAAGCACATATTTCGTTTGTAGAAATTTAAAATTGCACCTTTTGGACGATATTTTGAATGATTCCTGTACAGAACGTCATTTTAAGTAAGAATCCAAATGTTCAGTTGGTTCGGTGCCATAAGGCCAAAGTTATGACCGAACCCAACTCTGAAAATGAGCCAATAAAAGGGCATATATTTTGTATAGCGAAGTTTACAAATGCTTCTTTTGGAAGATATTTTGAGTGTTTCCTGTACAGAACGTCATTTTAAGTAAGAACCCAAAATTTCAGTTGGTTCGGTGCCATAGGGCCGGTGTCATATAAGTTATGACCGAACCCAACTCTGAAAATGAGCCAATAAAACGGCACATATTTCGTTTGTAGAAATTTAAAATTGCACCTTTTGGACGATATTTTGAGTGTTTCCTGTACAGAACGTCATTTTAAGTAAGAATTCAAATATTCAGTTGGTTCGGTGCCATAACAAAATATGTGCCGTATTTTGGGCTCATTTTCAGAGTTGGGTTTGGTCATAACTTTGGCCCTATGGCTCCAAACCAACTGAAATTTTGGCTTCTAACTTTAAATGACGTTTAGTACAGGAGTCACTAAAATATCATCCAAAAGAAGCATTTTTAAATTTCTACATACAAAATGTTTACGGTTGTAAGGGCTCATTTGCAGATTTGGGTTTGGTCATAACTTTGGCCCAATGGCACCGAACTAACCGAAATTTTGGCTTCTTACTTAAAATAACGTTGTGAACAGGAATCACTCAAAATATCCTCCAAAAGAAGCATTTGTAAATTTCGCTATACAAAATATGTGCCGTATTATGGGCTCATTTTCAGAGTTGGGTTTGGTCATAACTTTGGCCCTATGGCACCAAACCAACTGAAATTTTGGCTTCTAACTTATAACTTAAAATGACGTTCTGTACAGGAATCATTCAAAATATCGTCCAAAAGGTGCAATTTTAAATTTCTACAAACGAAATATGTGCTTTTTTATTGGCTCATTTTCAGAGTTGGGTTCGGTCATAACTTATATAATACCGGCCCTATGGCACCGAACCAACTGAAATTTTGGGTTCTTACTTAAAAAATGACGTTCTGAACAGGAATCACTCAAAATATACTCCAAAAGAAGCATTTGTAAATTTCGCTATACAAAATATGTGCCGTATTATGGGCTCATTTTCAGAGTCTTTTGGAGGATATTTTGAGTGATTCCTGTTCAGAACGTTATTTTAAGTAAGAACCTAAAATTTCGGTTAGTTCGGTGTCATTGGGCCAAAGTTATGACCAAACCCAAATCTGCAAATGAGCCCTTACAACCGTAAACATTTTGTATGTAGAAATTTAAATATGCTTCTTTTGCAGGATATTTTGAGTGATTCATGTACAGAACTTCATTTTAAGAAAGAACTTAAAATTTCAGTTGTTTCGGTGCCATAGGGCCGGTGTCATATAAGTTATGACCGAACCCAACTCTGAAAATGAGCCAATAAAACGGTACATATTTTGTATATAGAAATTTAACATTGCTTCTTTTGGATGATATTTTGAGTGATTCCTGTACAAAACGTCATTTTAAGTAAGAAGCCAAAATTTCAGTTGGTTCGGTGCTATAGGGCCAAAGTTATGACCAAACCCAACTCTTAAAATGAGCCCATAATACGGCACATATTTTGTATAGCGAAATTTACAAATGCTTCTTTTGGAGGAAATTTTGAGTGATTCCTGTTCAAAACGTCAATTTAAGAAAAAAGCCAAAATTTCAGTTGGTTCGGTGCCATAGGGCCGGTGTCATGTAAGTTATGACCGAACCCAACTCTGAAAATGAACCAATCAAACGGCACATATTTTGTATTTAGAAATTTAACATTGCTTCTTTTGGATGATATTTTGAGTGATTCCTGTACAAAACGTCATTTTAAGTTAGAAGCCAAAATTTCAGTTGGTTTGGTGCCATCGGGCCAAAGTTATGACCAAACCCAACTCTGAAAATGAGCCCATAATACGGCACATATTTTGTATAGCGAAATTTACAAATGCTTCTTTTGGAGGATATTTTGAGTGATTCCTGTTCAGAACGTCATTTTTTAATTAAGATTCCAAAATTTCAGTTGGTTCGGTGCCATAGGGCCGGTATTATATAAGTTATGACCGAACCCAACTCTGAAAATGAGCCAATAAAAAAGCACATATTTCGTTTGTAGAAATTTAAAATTGCACCTTTTGGACGATATTTTGAATGATTCCTGTATAGAACGTCATTTTAAGTAAGAATCCAAATATTCAGTTGGTTCGGTGCCATAAGGCCAAAGTTATGACCGAACCCAACTCTGAAAATGAGCCCATAAAAGGGCATATATTTTGTATAGCGAAGTTTACAAATGCTTCTTTTGGAAGATATTTTGAGTGTTTCCTGTACAGAACGTCATTTTAAGTAAGAACCCAAAATTTCAGTTGGTTCGGTGCCATAGGGCCGGTGTCATATAAGTTATGACCGAACCCAACTCTGAAAATGAGCCAATAAAACGGCACATATTTCGTTTGTAGAAATTTAAAATTGCACCTTTTGGACGATATTTTGAGTGATTCCTGTACAGAACGTCATTTTAAGTAAGAATTCAAATATTCAGTTGGTTCGGTGCCATAACAAAATATGTGCCGTATTATGGGCTCATTTTCAGAGTTGGGTTTGGTCATAACTTTGGCCCTATGGCTCCAAACCAACTGAAATTTTGGCTTCTAACTTTAAATGACGTTTAGTACAGGAATCACTAAAATATCATCCAAAAGAAGCATTTTTAAATTTCTACATACAAAATGTTTACGGTTGTAAGGGCTCATTTGCAGATTTGGGTTTGGTCATAACTTTGGCCCAATGGCACCGAACTAACCGAAATTTTGGCTTCTTACTTAAAATAACGTTCTGAACAGGAATCACTCAAAATATCCTCCAAAAGAAGCATTTGTAAATTTCGCTATACAAAATATGTGCCGTATTATGGGCTCATTTTCAGAGTTGGGTTTGGTCATAACTTTGGCCCTATGGCACCAAACCAACTGAAATTTTGGCTTCTAACTTAAAATGACGTTCTGTACAGGAATCATTCAAAATATCGTCCAAAAGGTGCAATTTTAAATTTCTACAAACGAAATATGTGCTTTTTTATTGGCTCATTTTCAGAGTTGGGTTCGGTCATAACTTATATAATACCGGCCCTATGGCACAAAACCAACTGAAATTTTGGGTTCTTACTTAAAAAATGACGTTCTGAACAGGAATCACTCAAAATATCCTCCAAAAGAAGCATTTGTAAATTTCGCTATACAAAATATGTGCCGTATTATGGGCTCATTTCAGAGTTGGGTTTGGTCATAACTTTGGCCCTATGGCACCAAACCAACTGAAATTTTGGCTTCTAACTTAAAATGACGTTTTGTACAGGAATCACTCAAAATATCATCCAAAAGAAGCAATGTTAAATTTCTAAATACAAAATATGTGCCGTTTGATTGGTTCATTTTCAGAGTTGGGTTCGGTCATAACTTATATGACACCGGCCCTATGGCACCGAACCAACTGAAATTTTGGCTTTTTTCTTAAATTGACGTTTTGTACAGGAATCACTCAAAATTTCCTCCAAAAGAAGCATTTGTAAATTTCGCTATACAAAATATGTGCCGTATTATGGGCTCATTTTCAGAGTCTTTTGGAGGATATTTTGAGTGATTCCTGTTCAGAACGTTATTTTAAGTAAGAACCTAAAATTTCGGTTAGTTCGGTGTCATTGGGCCAAAGTTATGACCAAACCCAAATCTGCAAATGAGCCCTTACAACCGTAAACATTTTGTATGTAGAAATTTAAATATGCTTCTTTTGCAGGATATTTTGAGTGATTCATGTACAGAACTTCATTTTAAGAAAGAACTTAAAATTTCAGTTGGTTCGGTGCCATAGGGCCGGTGTCATATAAGTTATGACCGAACCCAACTCTGAAAATGAACCAATCAAACGGCACATATTTTGTATTTAGAAATTTAACATTGCTTCTTTTGGATGATATTTTGAGTGATTCCTGTACAAAATGTCATTTTAAGTTAGAAGCCAAAATTTCAGTTGGTTTGGTGCCATCGGGCCAAAGTTATGACCAAACCCAACTCTGAAAATGAGCCCATAATACGGCACATATTTTGTATAGCGAAATTTACAAATGCTTCTTTTGGAGGATATTTTGAGTGATTCCTGTTCAGAACGTCATTTTTTAAGTAAGATTCCAAAATTTCAGTTGGTTCGGTGCCATAGGGCCGGTATTATATAAGTTATGACCGAACCCAACCCTGAAAATGAGCCAATAAAAAAGCACATATTTCGTTTGTAGAAATTTAAAATTGCACCTTTTGGACGATATTTTGAATGATTCCTGTACAGAACGTCATTTTAAGTAAGAATCCAAATATTCAGTTGGTTCGGTGCCATAAGGCCAAAGTTATGACCGAACCCAACTCTAAAAATGAGCCCATAAAAGGGCATATATTTTGTATAGCGAAGTTTACAAATGCTTCTTTTGGAAGATATTTTGAGTGATTCATGTACAGAACGTCATTTTAAGTAAGAAACCAAAATTTCAGTTGGTTCGGTGCCATAGGGCCGGTGTCATATAAGTTATGACCGAACCCAACTCTGAAAATGAGCCCATAAAAGGGCATATATTTTGTATAGCGAAGTTTACAAATGCTTCTTTTGGAAGATATTTTGAGTGTTTCCTGTACAGAACGTCATTTTAAGTTAGAAGCCAAAATTTCAGTTGGTTCGGTGCTATAGGGCCAAAGTTATGACCAAACCCATTTCTTAAAATGAGCCCATAATACGGCACATATTTTGTATAGCGAAATTTACAAATGCTTCTTTTGGAGGATATTTTGAGTGATTCCTGTACAAAACGTCAATTTAAGTAAGAAGCCAAAATTTCAGTTGGTTCGGTGCCATAGGGCCGGTGTCATATAAGTTATGACCGAACCCAACTCTGAAAATGAGCCAATAAAACGGCATATATTTCGTTTGTAGAAATTTAAAATTGCACCTTTTGGACGATATTTTGAGTGATTCCTGTACAGAACGTCATTTTAAGTAAGAATTCAAATATTCAGTTGGTTCGGTGCCATAACAAAATATGTGCCGTATTATGGGCTCATTTTCAGAGTTGGGTTTGGTCATAACTTTGGCCCTATGGCTCCAAACCAACTGAAATTTTGGCTTCTAACTTTAAATGACGTTTAGTACAGGAATCACTAAAATATCATCCAAAAGAAGCATTTTTAAATTTCTACATACAAAATGTTTACGGTTGTAAGGGCTCATTTGCAGATTTGGGTTTGGTCATAACTTTGGCCCAATGGCACCGAACTAACCGAAATTTTGGCTTCTTACTAAAAATAACGTTCTGAACAGGAATCACTCAAAATATCCTCCAAAAGAAGCATTTGTAAATTTCGCTATACAAAATATGTGCCGTATTATGGGCTCATTTTCAGAGTTGGGTTTGGTTATAACTTTGGCCCTATGGCACCAAACCAACTGAAATTTTGGCTTCTAACTTAAAATGACGTTTAGTACAGGAATCACTCAAAATATCGTCCAAAAGGTGCAATTTTAAATTTCTACAAACGAAATATGTGCCGTTTTATTTGCTCATTTTCAGAGTTGGGTTCGGTCATAACTTATATGACACCGGCCCTATGGCACCGAACCAACTGAAATTTTGGCTTCTTACTTAAATTGACGTTTTGTACAGGAATCACTCAAAATATCCTCCAAAAGAAGCATTTGTAAACTTCGCTATACAAAATATATGCCCTTTTATGGGCTCATTTTTAGAGTTGGGTTCGGTCATAACTTTGGCCTTATGGCACCGAACCAACTGAATATTTGGATTCTTACTTAAAATGACGTTCTGTACAGGAATCATTCAAAATATCGTCCAAAAGGTGCAATTTTAAATTTCTACAAACGAAATATGTGCTTTTTTATTGGCTCATTTTCAGAGTTGGGTTCGGTCATAACTTATATAATACCGGCCCTATGGCACCGAACCAACTGAAATTTTGGGTTCTTACTTAAAAAATGACGTTCTGAACAGGAATCACTCAAAATATCCTCCAAAAGAAGCATTTGTAAATTTCGCTATACAAAATATGTGCCGTATTATGGGCTCATTTTCAGAGTTGGGTTTGGTCATAACTTTGGCCCTATGGCACCAAACCAACTGAAATTTTGGCTTCTTACTTAAAATGACGTTTTGTACAGGAATCACTCAAAATATCATCCAAAAGAAGCAATGTTAAATTTCTAAATACAAAATATGTGCCGTTTGATTGGTTCATTTTCAGAGTTGGGTTCGGTCATAACTTATATGACACCGGCCCTATGGCACCGAACCAACTGAAATTTTGGCTTTTTTCTTAAATTGACGTTTTGTACAGGAATCACTCAAAATTTCCTCCAAAAGAAGCATTTGTAAATTTCGCTATACAAAATATGTGCCGTATTATGGGCTCATTTTCAGAGTTGGGTTTGGTCATAACTTTGGCCCTATAGCACCGAACCAACTGAAATTTTGGCTTCTTACTTAAAATGACGTTTTGTACAGGAATCACTCAAAATATCATCCAAAAGAAGCAATGTTAAATTTCTACATACAAAATATGTACCGTTTTATTGGCTCATTTTCAGAGTTGGGTTCGGTCATAACTTATATGACACCGGCCCTATGGCACCGAAACAACTGAAATTTTAAGTTCTTTCTTAAAATGAAGTTCTGTACATGAATCACTCAAAATATCCTGCAAAAGAAGCATATTTAAATTTCTACATACAAAATGTTTACGGTTGTAAGGGCTCATTTGCAGATTTGGGTTTGGTCATAACTTTGGCCCAATGACACCGAACTAACCGAAATTTTAGGTTCTTACTTAAAATAACGTTCTGAACAGGAATCACTCAAAATATCCTCCAAAAGACTCTGAAAATGAGCCCATAATACGGCACATATTTTGTATAGCGAAATTTACAAATGCTTCTTTTGGAGGATATTTTGAGTGATTCCTGTTCAGAACGTCATTTTTTAAGTAAGAACCCAAAATTTCAGTTGGTTTCGTGCCATAGGGCCGGTATTATATAAGTTATGACCGAACCCAACTCTGAAAATGAGCCAATAAAAAGCACATATTTCGTTTGTAAAAATTTAAAATTGCACCTTTTGGACGATATTTTGAATGATTCCTGTACAGAACGTCATTTTTAGTTAGAAGCCAAAATTTCAGTTGGTTTGGTGCCATAGGGCCAAAGTTATGACCAAACCCAACTCTGAAAATGAGCCCATAATACGGCACATATTTTGTATAGCGAAATTTACAAATGCTTCTTTTGGAGGATATTTTGAGTGATTCTTGTTCAGAACGTTATTTTAAGTAAGAAGCCAAAATTTCGGTTAGTTCGGTGCCATTGGGCCAAAGTTATGACCAAACCCAAATCTGCAAATGAGCCCTTACAACCGTAAACATTTTGTATGTAGAAATTTAAAAATGCTTCTTTTGGATGATATTTTAGTGATTCCTGTACTAAACGTCATTTAAAGTTAGAAGCCAAAATTTCAGTTGGTTTGGAGCCATAGGGCCAAAGTTATGACCAAACCCAACTCTGAAAATGAGCCCATAATACGGCACATATTTTGTTATGGCACCGAACCAACTGAATATTTGAATTCTTACTTAAAATGACGTTCTGTACAGGAATCACTCAAAATATCGTCCAAAAGGTGCAATTTTAAATTTCTACAAACGAAATATGTGCCGTTTTATTGGCTCATTTTCAGAGTTGGGTTCGGTCATAACTTATATGACACCGGCCCTATGTCACCGAACCAACTGAAATTTTGGGTTCTTACTTAAAATAACGTTCTGAACAGGAATCACTCAAAATATCCTCCAAAAGAAGCATTTGTAAATTTAGCTATACAAAATATGTGCCGTATTATGGGCTCATTTTCAGAGTTGGGTTTGGTCATAACTTTGGCCCTATGGCACCAAACCAACTGAAATTTTGGCTTCTAACTTAAAATGACGTTTTGTACAGGAATCACTCAAAATATCATCCAAAAGAAGCAATTTTAATTTTCTACATACAAAATATGTGCCGGTTGGTTTTCAGAGTTGGGTTCGGTCATAACTTTGGCCCTATGGCACCGAACCAACTGAAATTTTAAGTTCTTTTTTAAAATGAAGTTCTGTACATGAATCACTCAAAATATCCAGCAAAAGAAGCATTTTAAAATTTCTACATACAAAATGTTTACGGTTGTAAGGGCTCATTTGCAGATTTGGGTTTGGTCATAACTTTGGCCCAATGGCACCGAACTAACCGAAATTTTGGCTTCTTTTTTAAAATAACGTTTAATACAGGAATCACTCAAAATATCCTCCAAAAGAAGCATTTGTAAATTTCGCTATACAAAATATGTGCCGTATTATGGGCTCATTTTCAGAGTTGTGTTTGGTCATAACTTTGGCCCTATGGCACCAAACCAACTGAAATTTTGGCTTCTAACTTAAAATGACGTTTAATACAGGAATCCCTCAAAATATCTTCCAAACGAAGCAATTTAAAATTTCTACATACAAAATATGTGCCGTTTTATTGGTTGATTTTCAGAGTTGGGTTCGGTCATCACTTTGGCCCTATGGCACCGTACCAACTGAATATTTGGCTTCTAACTTAAAATGACGTTTTGTACAGGAATCACTCAAAATATCATCCAAAAGAAGCAATGTTAAATTTCTACATACATATGTGCCGTTTTATTGGCTCATTTTCAGAGTTGGGTTCGGTCATAACTTATATGACACCGGCCCTATGGCACCGAACCAACTGAAATTTTGGCTTCTTACTTAAATTGACGTTTTGTACAGGAATCACTCAAAATATCCTCCAAAAGAAGCATTTGTAAATTTTGCTATACAAAATATGTGTCGTATTATGGGCTCATTTAAAGAGTTGGGTTTGGTCATAACTTTGGCCCTATAGCACCGAACCAACTGAAATTTTTGCTTCTAACTTTAAATGACGTTTAGTACAGGAATCACTCAAAATATCGTCAAAAAGGTGCAATTTTAAATTTCTACAAACGAAATATGTGCCGTTTTATTGGCTCATTTTCAGAGTTGGGTTCGTTCATAACTTATATGACACCGGCCCTATGGCACCGAACTAACCGAAATTTTGGCTTCTTACTTAAAATAACGTTTAATACAGGAATCACTCAAAATATCCTCCAAAAGAAACATTTGTAAATTTCGCTATACAAAATATGTGTTGTATTATGGGCTCATTTTCAGAGTTGGGTTTGGTCATAACTTTGTCCCTATGGCACTAAACCAACTGAAATTTTGGCTTCTAACTTAAAATGACGTTTATTACAGGAATCACTCAAAATATCATCCAAAAGAAGCAATTTTAAATTTCTACATACAAAATATGTGCCGTTTTATTGGTTGATTTACAGAGTTGGGTTCGGTCATCACTTTGGCCCTATGGCACCGAACCAACTGAATATTTGGCTTCTAACTTAAAATGACGTTTTGTACAGGAATCACTCAAAATATTTAAAATTGCACTCAAGAAATTTAAAATTGCACCTTTTGGACGATATTTTGAATGATTCCTGTACAGAACGTCATTTTAAGTAAGAATTTAACTATTCAGTTGGTTCGGTGCCATAGGGCCAAAGTTATGACCGAACCCAACTCTGAAAATGAGCCCATAAAAGGGCATATATTTTGTATTGCGAAGTTTACAAATGCTTCTTTTGTAAAATATTTTGAGTGATTCCTATACAGAACGTCATTTTAAGTAAGAAAACAAAATTTCAGTTGGTTCGGTGCCATAGGGCCGGTGTCATTTAAGTTATGACCGAACCCAACTCTGAAAGTGAGCCAATAAAACGGCACATAATTCGTATGTAGAAATTTAAAATTGCACCTTTTGGACGATATTTTGAGTGATTCCTGTACAGAACGTCATTTTAAGTAAGAATCCAAGTATTCAGTTGGTTCGGTGCCATAGGGCCAAAGTTATGACCGAACCCAACTCTGAAAACCAACCGGCACATATTTTGTATGTAGAAAATTAAAATTGCTTCTTTGGGATGATATTTTGAGTGATTCCTGTACAAAACGTCATTTTAAGTTAGAAGCCAAAATTTCAGTTGGTTTGGTACAATAGGGCCAAAGTTATGAACGAACCCAACTCTGAAAATGAGCCCATAATATGGCACATATTTTGTATAGCGAAATTTACAAATGCTTCTTTTTTTTTTTTTTTTTACAGTGTATACCGCACAAGAATCTCAACTGCTCCCGTCTGGAGCCAGTGAGACTATGGCATCCCCAATTGGGGTATGTTGTGAGGCTGAAGGTAGTGGGGAGGGGAAGGAGGTGGGGAAGAGGAAGGTTTGGGAAGTACCTGGCTATTCAGATCTGGTCACTAAACACGGCTAAAGCCATTTTCAAGCAACGTTTCAATTCTGAATGGTGGTCTTACACCAGGGCGATACTAATAGTATCTTCCACTCTGGAACATGCCGCAAATATACTATATATTATTTTAAATGAATTAATTGTGAAATAACACAAATTAATCAAATAAAATTTATTTGCGCATGCCGGGTTCGAACCCGCGACCTCCGGAATGTGAGTCAAGAGTCTTAGCCACTGGACTACGGAGGTCGTCAATTGGAGGATATTTTGAGTGATTCCTGTTCAGAACGTTATTTTAAGTTAGAACCCAAAATTTCAGTTGGTTCGGTGCCATACGGCCGGTGGCATATAAGTTATGACCGAACCCAACTCTGAAAATGAGCCAATAAAACGGCACATATTTCGTTTGTAGAAATTTAAAATTGCACATTTTGGACGATATTTTGAGTGATTCCTGTACAGAACGTCATTTTAAGTAAGAATCCAAATATTCAGTTGGTTCGGTGCCATAGGGCCAAAGTTATGACCGAACCCAACTCTGAAAATCAACCAATAAAACGGCATATATTTTGTATGTAGAAATTTAACATTGCTTCTTTTGGATGATATTTTGAGTGATTCCTGTACAAAACGTCATTTTAAGTAAGAAGCCAAAATTTCAGTTGGTTCGGTGCTATAAGGCCAAAGTTATGACCAAACCCAACTCTTAAAAAGAGCCGATAATACGGCACATATTTTGTATGGCGAAATTTACAAATGCTTCTTTTGGAGGATATTTTGAGTGATTCCTGTTCAGAACGTCATTTTTTAGGTAAGAACCCAAAATTTCAGTTAGTTCAGTGCCATTGGGCCAAAGTTATGACCAAACCCAACTCTGAAAAAGAGCCCATAAAAGGGCATATATTTTGTATAGCGAAGTTTACAAATGTTTTTTTTTGAGTATATTTTGAGTGATTCCTGTACAAAACGTCATTTTAAGTAAGAAGCCAAAATTTCAGTTGGTTCAGTGCCATAGGGCCGGTGTCATATAAGTTATGACCGAACCCAACTCTGAAAGTGAGCCAATAAAACGGCACATATTTTGTATGTAGAAATTTAACATTGCTTCTTTTGGATGATATTTTGACTGATTCCTGTACAAAACGTCATTTTAAGTTAGAAGCCAAAATTTCAGTTGGTTTGGTGCCATAGGGCCAAAGTAATGACCAAACCCAACTCTGAAAATGAGCCCATAATACGGCACATATTTTGTATTGCGAAGTTTACAAATGCTTCTTTTGGAAAATATTTTGAGTGATTCCTATACAGAACGTCATTTTAAGTAAGAAACCAAAATTTCAGTTGGTTCGGTGCCATAGGGGCGGTGTCATATAAGTTATGACCGAACCCAACTCTGAAAATGAGCCAATAAAACGGTACATATTTTGTATGTAGAAATTTAACATTGCTTCTTTTGGATGATATTTTGAGTGATTCCTGTACAAAACGTCATTTTAAGTAAGAAGCCAAAATTTCAGTTGGTTCGGTGCTATAGGGCCAAAGTTATGACCAAACCCAACATGCTTCTTTTGGAGGATATTTTGAGTGATTCATGTACAGAACTTCATTTTAAGTAAGAACTTAAAATTTCAGTTGGTTTGATGCCATAGGGCAAAAGTTATGACCAAACCTAACTCTGCAAATGAGCCCTTACAACCGTAAACATTTTGTAATTAGAAATTTTAAAATGCTTCTTGTGGAGGATATTTCGAGTGATTCCTGTACAAAACGTCATTTTAAGTTAGAAGCCCAAACTTCAGTTGGTTTGGTGCCATAGGGCAAAAGTTATTACCAAACCTAACTCTGTAAATGAGCCCTTACAACCGTAAACATTTTGTATGTAGAAATTTTAAAATACTTCTTTTGGAGGATATTTTGGGTGATTCCTGTACAAAACGTCATTTTATGTAAGAAGCCAAAATTTCAGTTGGTTCGGTGCCATAGGGCCAGTGTCATATAAGTTATGACCGAACCCAACTCTGAAAATGAGCCAATAAAACGGTTCATATTTTGTATGTAGAAATTTAACATTGCTTCTTTTGGATAATATTTTGAGTGATTCCTGTACAAAACGTCATTTTAAGTAAGAAGCCAAAATTTCAGTTGGTTCGGTGCTATAGGGTCAAAGTTATGACCATACCCAACTCTTAAAATGAGCCCATAATACGGCACATATTTTGTATAGCAAAATTTACAAATGCTTCTTTTGGAGGATATTTTGAGTGATTCCTGTTCAGAACGTCATTTTTTAAGTAAGAACCCAAAATTTCAGTTGGTTCGGTGCCATAGGGCCGGTGATATATAAGTTATGACCGAACCCAAGTATGAAAATGAGCCAATAAAAAGGCACATATTTCGTTTGTAGAAATTTAAAATTGCACCTTTTGGACGATATTTTGAATGATTTCTGTACAAAACGTCATTTTAAGTAAGAATCCAAATATTCAGTTTGTTCGGTGCCATAGGGCCAAAGTTATGACCGAACCCAACTCTGAAAATGAGCCCATAAAAGGGCATATATTTTGTATTGCGAAGTTTACAAATGCTTCTTTTGGAAAATATTTTGAGTGATTCCTATACAGAACGTCATTTTAAGTAAGAAACCAAAATTTCAGTTGGTTCGGTGCCATAGGGGCGGTGTCATATAAGTTATGACCGAACCCAACTCTGAAAGTGAGCCAATAAAACGGCACATAATTCGTTTGTAGAAATTTAAAATTCCACCTTTTGGACGATATTTTGAATGATTCCTGTACAGAACGTCATTTTAAGTAAGAACCCAAAATTTCAGTTGGTTCGGTGCCATAGGGCCGGTGTCATATAAGTAATGACCGAACCCAACTCTGAAAGTGAGCCAATAAAACGGCACATAATTCGTTTGTAGAAATTTAAAATTCCACCTTTTGGACGATATTTTGAATGATTCCTGTACAGAACGTCATTTTAAGTAAGAACCCAAAATTTCAGTTGGTTCGGTGCCATAGGGCCGGTGTCATATAAGTTATGACCGAACCCAACTCTGAAAGAGAGCCAATAAAACGGCACATATTTCGTTTGTAGAAACTTTAAAATTGCACCTTTTGGACGATATTTTGAATGATTCCTGTACAAAACGTCATTTTAAGTAAGAAGCCAAAATTTCAGTTGGTTCGGTGCCATAGGGCCAAAGTTATGACCAAACCCAACTCTGAAAATGAGCCCATAATACGGCACATATTTTGTATAGCGAAATTTACAAATGCTTCTTTTGGAGGATATTTTGAGTGATTCCTGTTCAGAACGTCATTTTAAGTAAGAACCCAAAATTTCAGTTGGTTCGGTGCCATAGGGCCAAAGTTATGACCAAACCCAACTCTGAAAATCAACCAATAAAACGGCACATATTTTGTATGAAGAAATTTAAAATTGCTCCTTTTGATGATATTTTGAGTGATTCCTGTACAAAACGTCATTTTAAGTTAGAAGCCAAAACTTCAGTTGGTTTGATGCCATAGGGCCGAAGTTATGACCAAACCCAACTCTGAAAATGAGCCCATAATACGGCACATATTTTGTATAGCGAAATTTACAAATGTTTTTTTTGAGGATGTTTTGAGTGATTCCTGTTCAGAACGTCATTTTAAGTAAGAACCCAGTTGGTTTGGTGCCATAGGGTAAAAGTTATGACCAAATCTAACTCTGCAAATGAGCCCTTACAACCGTAAACATTTTGTATTTAGAAATTTTAAAATGCTTCTTTTGGAGGATATTTTGAGTGATTCCTGTACAAAACGTCATTTTAAGTAAAAACCCAAAATTTCAGTTGGTTCGGTGCCATTGGGCCAAAGTTATGACAAAACCCAAATCTGCAAATGAGCCCTTACAACCGTAAATATTTTGTATGTAGAAATTTAAAAATGCTTCTTTTGGAAGATATTTTGAGTGATTCAAGTACAGAACTTCATTTTAAGTAAGAACTTAAAATTTTAGTTGGTTTGGTGCCATAGGGCAAAAGTTATGACCAAACCTAACTCTGCAAATGAGCCCTTACAACCGTAAACATTTTGTATGTAGAAATTTTAAAATACTTCTTTTGGAGGATATTTTGAGTGATTCCTGTACAAAACGTCATTTTATGTAAGAAGCCAAAATTTCAGTTGGGTCGGTGCCATAGGGCCTGTGTCATTTAAGTTATGACCGAACCCAACTCTGAAAATGAGCCAATAAAACGGCACATATTTCGTTTGTAGAAATTTAAAATTGCACCTTTCGGACGATATTTTGAGTGATTCCTGTACAGAACGTCATTTTAAGTAAGAATCCTTATATTCAGTTGGTTCGGTGCCATAGGGCCAAAGTTATGAACCAACCCAACTCTGAAAATCAACCAATAAAACGGCACATATTTTGTATGTAGAAATTTAAAATTGCTTCTTTTGAATGATATTTTGAGTGATTCCTGTACAAAACGTCATTTTAAGTTAGAAGCCAAAATTTCAGTTGGTTTGGTGCCATAGGGCCAAAGTTATGACCAAACCCAACTCTGAAAATGAGCCCATAATACGGCACATATTTTGTATAGCGAAATTTACAAATGCTTCTTTTGGAGGATATTTTGAGTGATTCCTGTTCAGAACGTTATTTTAAGTAAGAACCCAAAATTTCAGTTTGTTCGGTGCCATTGGGCCAAAGTTATGACCAAACCCAACTCTGAAAATGAGCCCATAAAAGGGCATGTATTTTGAATAGCGAAGTTTACAAATGCTTCTTTGGAATATATTTTGAGTGATTCCTGTACAGAACGTTATTTTAAGTAAGAACCCAAAATTTCAGTTAGTTTGGTGCCATAGGCAAAAGAATAAAACGGCACATATATTTTAAGTAGAAATTTAAAATTGCTTCTTTTGGAAGATATTTTAAGTGATTCCTGTACAAAACGTCATTTTAAATTAGAAGCCAAAATTTCAGTTGGTTCGGTGCCATTGGGCCAAAGTTATGACCAAACCCAACTCTGAAAATGAGCCCATAAAAGGGCATGTATTTTGAATAGCAAAGTTTACAAATGCTTCTTTTGGAATATGTTTTGAGTGATTCCTGTTCAGAACGTTATTTTAAGTAAGAACCCATAATTTCAGTTGGTTCGGTGCCATTGGGCCAAAGTTATGACCAAACCCAACTCTGAAAATGAGCCCATAAAAGGGCATGTATTTTGAATAGCGAAGTTTACAAATGCTTCTTTGGAATATATTTTGAGTGATTCCTGTACAGAACGTTATTTTAAGTAAGAACCCAAAATTTCAGTTAGTTTGGTGCCATAGGCAAAAGAATAAAACGGCACATATATTTTAAGTAGAAATTTAAAATTGCTTCTTTTGGAAGATATTTTAAGTGATTCCTGTACAAAACGTCATTTTAAGTAAGAAGCCAAAATTTCAGTTGGTTCGGTGCTATAGGGCCAAAGTTATGACCAAACCCAACATGCTTCTTTTGGAGGATATTTTGAGTGATTCATGTACAGAACTTCATTTTAAGTAAGAACTTAAAATTTCAGTTGGTTTGATGCCATAGGGCAAAAGTTATGACCAAACCTAACTCTGCAAATGAGCCCTTACAACCGTAAACATTTTGTAATTAGAAATTTTAAAATGCTTCTTGTGGAGGATATTTCGAGTGATTCCTGTACAAAACGTCATTTTAAGTTAGAAGCCCAAACTTCAGTTGGTTTGGTGCCATAGGGCAAAAGTTATTACCAAACCTAACTCTGTAAATGAGCCCTTACAACCGTAAACATTTTGTATGTAGAAATTTTAAAATACTTCTTTTGGAGGATATTTTGGGTGATTCCTGTACAAAACGTCATTTTATGTAAGAAGCCAAAATTTCAGTTGGTTCGGTGCCATAGGGCCAGTGTCATATAAGTTATGACCGAACCCAACTCTGAAAATGAGCCAATAAAACGGTTCATATTTTGTATGTAGAAATTTAACATTGCTTCTTTTGGATAATATTTTGAGTGATTCCTGTACAAAACGTCATTTTAAGTAAGAAGCCAAAATTTCAGTTGGTTCGGTGCTATAGGGTCAAAGTTATGACCATACCCAACTCTTAAAATGAGCCCATAATACGGCACATATTTTGTATAGCAAAATTTACAAATGCTTCTTTTGGAGGATATTTTGAGTGATTCCTGTTCAGAACGTCATTTTTTAAGTAAGAACCCAAAATTTCAGTTGGTTCGGTGCCATAGGGCCGGTGATATATAAGTTATGACCGAACCCAAGTATGAAAATGAGCCAATAAAAAGGCACATATTTCGTTTGTAGAAATTTAAAATTGCACCTTTTGGACGATATTTTGAATGATTTCTGTACAAAACGTCATTTTAAGTAAGAATCCAAATATTCAGTTTGTTCGGTGCCATAGGGCCAAAGTTATGACCGAACCCAACTCTGAAAATGAGCCCATAAAAGGGCATATATTTTGTATTGCGAAGTTTACAAATGCTTCTTTTGGAAAATATTTTGAGTGATTCCTATGCAGAACGTCATTTTAAGTAAGAAACCAAAATTTCAGTTGGTTCGGTGCCATAGGGGCGGTGTCATATAAGTTATGACCGAACCCAACTCTGAAAGTGAGCCAATAAAACGGCACATAATTCGTTTGTAGAAATTTAAAATTCCACCTTTTGGACGATATTTTGAATGATTCCTGTACAGAACGTCATTTTAAGTAAGAACCCAAAATTTCAGTTGGTTCGGTGCCATAGGGCCGGTGTCATATAAGTAATGACCGAACCCAACTCTGAAAGTGAGCCAATAAAACGGCACATAATTCGTTTGTAGAAATTTAAAATTCCACCTTTTGGACGATATTTTGAATGATTCCTGTACAGAACGTCATTTTAAGTAAGAACCCAAAATTTCAGTTGGTTCGGTGCCATAGGGCCGGTGTCATATAAGTTATGACCGAACCCAACTCTGAAAGAGAGCCAATAAAACGGCACATATTTCGTTTGTAGAAATTTAAAATTGCACCTTTTGGACGATATTTTGAATGATTCCTGTACAAAACGTCATTTTAAGTTAGAAGCCAAAATTTCAGTTTGTTTGGTGCCATAGGGCCAAAGTTATGACCAAACCCAACTCTGAAAATGAGCCCATAATACGGCACATATTTTGTATAGCGAAATTTACAAATGCTTCTTTTGGAGGATATTTTGAGTGATTCCTGTTCAGAACGTCATTTTAAGTAAGAACCCAAAATTTCAGTTGGTTCGGTGCCATAGGGCCAAAGTTATGACCAAACCCAACTCTGAAAATCAACCAATAAAACGGCACATATTTTGTATGAAGAAATTTAAAATTGCTCCTTTTGATGATATTTTGAGTGATTCCTGTACAAAACGTCATTTTAAGTTAGAAGCCAAAACTTCAGTTGGTTTGATGCCATAGGGCCGAAGTTATGACCAAACCCAACTCTGAAAATGAGCCCATAATACGGCACATATTTTGTATAGCGAAATTTACAAATGTTTTTTTTGAGGATGTTTTGAGTGATTCCTGTTCAGAACGTCATTTTAAGTAAGAACCCAGTTGGTTTGGTGCCATAGGGTAAAAGTTATGACCAAATCTAACTCTGCAAATGAGCCCTTACAACCGTAAACATTTTGTATTTAGAAATTTTAAAATGCTTCTTTTGGAGGATATTTTGAGTGATTCCTGTACAAAACTTCATTTTAAGTAAGAAGCCAAAATTTAAGTTGGTTCGGTGCCATTGGGCGAAAGTTATGACAAAACCCAAATCTGCAAATGAGCCCTTACAACCGTAAATATTTTGTATGTAGAAATTTAAAAATGCTTCTTTTGGAAGATATTTTGAGTGATTCAAGTACAGAACTTCATTTTAAGTAAGAACTTAAAATTTTAGTTGGTTTGGTGCCATAGAGCAAAAGTTATGACCAAACCTAACTCTGCAAATGAGCCCTTACAACCGTAAACATTTTGTATGTAGAAATTTTAAAATACTTCTTTTGGAGGATATTTTGAGTGATTCCTGTACAAAACGTCATTTTATGTAAGAAGCCAAAATTTCAGTTGGGTCGGTGCCATAGGGCCTGTGTCATTTAAGTTATGACCGAACCCAACTCTGAAAATGAGCCAATAAAACGGCACATATTTCGTTTGTAGAAATTTAAAATTGCACCTTTCGGACGATATTTTGAGTGATTCCTGTACAGAACGTCATTTTAAGTAAGAATCCTTATATTCAGTTGGTTCGGTGCCATAGGGCCAAAGTTATGAACAAACCCAACTCTGAAAATCAACCAATAAAACGGCACATATTTTGTATGTAGAAATTTAAAATTGCTTCTTTTGGATGATATTTTGAGTGATTCCTGTACAAAACGTCATTTTAAGTTAGAAGCCACAATTTCAGTTGGTTTGGTGCCATAGGGCCAAAGTTATGACCAAACCCAACTTTGAAAATGAGCCCATAATACGGCACACATTTTGTATAGCGAAATTTACAAATGCTTCTTTTGGAGGATATTTTGAGTGATTCCTGTTCAGAACGTTATTTTAAGTAAGAACCCAAAATTTCAGTTTGTTCGGTGCCATTGGGCCAAAGTTATGACCAAACCCAACTCTGAAAATGAGCCCATAAAAGGGCATGTATTTTGAATAGCGAAGTTTACAAATGCTTCTTTGGAATATATTTTGAGTGATTCCTGTACAGAACGTTATTTTAAGTAAGAACCCAAAATTTCAGTTAGTTTGGTGCCATAGGCAAAAGAATAAAACGGCACATATATTTTAAGTAGAAATTTAAAATTGCTTCTTTTGGAAGATATTTTAAGTGATTCCTGTACAAAACGTCATTTTAAATTAGAAGCCAAAATTTCAGTTGGTTCGGTGCCATTGGGCCAAAGTTATGACCAAACCCAACTCTGAAAATGAGCCCATAAAAGGGCATGTATTTTGAATAGCAAAGTTTACAAATGCTTCTTTTGGAATATGTTTTGAGTGATTCCTGTTCAGAACGTTATTTTAAGTAAGAACCCATAATTTCAGTTGGTTCGGTGCCATTGGGCCAAAGTTATGACCAAACCCAACTCTGAAAATGAGCCCATAAAAGGGCATGTATTTTGAATAGCGAAGTTTACAAATGCTTCTTTGGAATATATTTTGAGTGATTCCTGTACAGAACGTTATTTTAAGTAAGAACCCAAAATTTCAGTTAGTTTGGTGCCATAGGCAAAAGAATAAAACGGCACATATATTTTAAGTAGAAATTTAAAATTGCTTCTTTTGGAAGATATTTTAAGTGATTCCTGTACAAAACGTCATTTTAAATTAGAAGCCAAAATTTCAGTTGGTTCGGTGCCATTGGGCCAAAGTTATGTCCAAACCCAACTCTGAAAATGAGCCAATAATACGGCACATATTTTGTATAGCGAAATTTACAAATGCTTCTTTTGGAGGATATTTTGAGTGATTCATGTACAAAACTTCATTTTAAGTAAGAACTTAAAATTTCAGTTGGTTTGATGCCATAGGGCAAAAGTTATGACCAAACCTAACTCTGCAAATGAGCCCTTACAACCGTAAACATTTTGTATTTAGTAATTTTAAAACTTTTGGATGATATTTTGAGTGATTCCTGTCCAAAACGGTATTTTAAGTAAGAAGCCAAAATTTCAGTTGGTTCGGTGCCATAGGGCCGGTGTCATATAAGTTATGACCGAACCCAACTCTGAAAATGAGCCAATAAAACGGCACAGATTTCGTTTGTAGAAATTAAAAATTGCACCTTTTGGACGATATTTTAAGTGATTCCTGTACAGAACGTCATTTTAAGTAAGAATCCAAGTTATGACCGAACCCAACTCTGAAAATCAACCAATAAAACGGCACATATTTTGTATGTAGAAATTTAAAATTGCTTCTTTTGGAAGATATTTTAAGTGATTCCTGTACAAAACTTCATTTTAAATTAGAAGCCAAAATTTCAGTTGGTTCGGTGCCATTGGGCCAAAGTTATGACCAAACCCAACTCTGCAAAGGAGCCCTTACAACCGTAAACATTTTGTATGTAGAAATTTTAAAATGCTTCTTTTGGAGGATTTTTTGAGTGATTCCTGTACAAAACGTCATTTTAAGTAAGAAGCCAAAATTTCAGTCTGTTCGGTGCCATAGGGCCAAAGTTAAACCCAACTTTGAAAATGAGCCCATAATACGGCACATATTTTGTATGGCGAAATTTACAACTGCTTCTTTTGGAGGATATTTTGAGTGATTCCTGGTCAGAACGTTATTTTAAGTAAGATCCCAAAATTTCAGTTGGTTCGGTGCCATAGGGCCAAAGTTATGATCGAACCCAACTCTGAAAATCAACCAATAAAACGGCACATATTTTGTAAGTAGAAATTTAAAATTGCTTCTTTTGGAAGATATTTTAAGTGATTCCTGTACAAAACGTCATTTTAATCTAGAAGCCAAAATTTCAGTTGGTTCGGTGCCATTGGGCCAAAGTTATGTCCAAACCCAACTCTGAAAATGAACCAATAATACCGCACATATTTTGTATAGCGAAATTTACAAATGCTTCTTTTGGAGGATATTTTGAGTGATTCATGTACAGAACTTCATTTTAAGTAAGAACTTAAAATTTCAGTTGGTTTGATGCCATAGGGCAAAAGTTATGACCAAACCTAACTCTGCAAATGAGCCCTTACAACCGTAAACATTTTGTATTTAGTAATTTTAAAACTTTTGGATGATGTTTTGAGTGATTCCTGTCCAAAACGGTATTTTAAGTAAGAAGCCAAAATTTCAGTTGGTTCGGTGCCATAGGGCCGGTGTCATATAAGTTATGACCGAACCCAACTCTGAAAATGAGCCAATAAAACGGCACAGATTTCGTTTGTAGAAATTAAAAATTGCACCTTTTGGACGATATTTTAAGTGATTCCTGTACAGAACGTCTTTTTAAGTAAGAATCCAAGTTATGACCGAACCCAACTCTGAAAATCAACCAATAAAACGGCACATATTTTGTATGTAGAAATTTAAAATTGCTTCTTTTGGATGATATTTTGAGTGATTCCTGTACAAAACGTCATTTTAAGTTAGAAGCCAAAATTTCAGTTGGTTTGGTGCCATAGGGCCAAAGTTGCTTCTTTTGGAGGATATTTTGAGTGATTCCTGTACAAAACGTCATTTTAAGTAAGAAGCCAAAATTTCAGTCTGTTCGGTGCCGTAGGGCCAAAGTTAAACCCAACTTTGAAAATGAGCCCATAATACGGCACATATTTTGTATAGCGAAATTTACAACTGCTTCTTTTGGAGGATATTTTGAGTGATTCCTGTACAAAACGTCATTTTAAGTAAAAACCCAAAATTTCAGTTGGTTCGGTGCCATTGGGCCAAAGTTATGACAAAACCCAAATCTGCAAATGAGCCCTTACAACCGTAAATATTTTGTATGTAGAAATTTAAAAATGCTTCTTTTGGAAGATATTTTGAGTGATTCAAGTACAGAACTTCATTTTAAGTAAGAACTTAAAATTTTAGTTGGTTTGGTGCCATAGAGCAAAAGTTATGACCAAACCTAACTCTGCAAATGAGCCCTTACAACCGTAAACATTTTGTATGTAGAAATTTTAAAATACTTCTTTTGGAGGATATTTTGAGTGATTCCTGTACAAAACGTCATTTTATGTAAGAAGCCAAAATTTCAGTTGGGTCGGTGCCATAGGGCCTGTGTCATTTAAGTTATGACCGAACCCAACTCTGAAAATGAGCCAATAAAACGGCACATATTTCGTTTGTAGAAATTTAAAATTGCACCTTTCGGACGATATTTTGAGTGATTCCTGTACAGAACGTCATTTTAAGTAAGAATCCTTATATTCAGTTGGTTCGGTGCCATAGGGCCAAAGTTATGAACCAACCCAACTCTGAAAATCAACCAATAAAACGGCACATATTTTGTATGTAGAAATTTAAAATTGCTTCTTTTGGATGATATTTTGAGTGATTCCTGTACAAAACGTCATTTTAAGTAAGAAGCCACAATTTCAGTTGGTTTGGTGCCATAGGGCCAAAGTTATGACCAAACCCAACTCTGAAAATGAGCCCATAATACGGCACACATTTTGTATAGCGAAATTTACAAATGCTTCTTTTGGAGGATATTTTGAGTGATTCCTGTTCAGAACGTTATTTTAAGTAAGAACCCAAAATTTCAGTTTGTTCGGTGCCATTGGGCCAAAGTTATGACCAAACCCAACTCTGAAAATGAGCCCATAAAAGGGCATGTATTTTGAATAGCGAAGTTTACAAATGCTTCTTTGGAATATATTTTGAGTGATTCCTGTACAGAACGTTATTTTAAGTAAGAACCCAAAATTTCAGTTAGTTTGGTGCCATAGGCAAAAGAATAAAACGGCACATATATTTTAAGTAGAAATTTAAAATTGCTTCTTTTGGAAGATATTTTAAGTGATTCCTGTACAAAACGTCATTTTAAATTAGAAGCCAAAATTTCAGTTGGTTCGGTGCCATTGGGCCAAAGTTATGACCAAACCCAACTCTGAAAATGAGCCCATAAAAGGGCATGTATTTTGAATAGCAAAGTTTACAAATGCTTCTTTTGGAATATGTTTTGAGTGATTCCTGTTCAGAACGTTATTTTAAGTAAGAACCCATAATTTCAGTTGGTTCGGTGCCATTGGGCCAAAGTTATGACCAAACCCAACTCTGAAAATGAGCCCATAAAAGGGCATGTATTTTGAATAGCGAAGTTTACAAATGCTTCTTTGGAATATATTTTGAGTGATTCCTGTACAGAACGTTATTTTAAGTAAGAACCCAAAATTTCAGTTAGTTTGGTGCCATAGGCAAAAGAATAAAACGGCACATATATTTTAAGTAGAAATTTAAAATTGCTTCTTTTGGAAGATATTTTAAGTGATTCCTGTACAAAACGTCATTTTAAATTAGAAGCCAAAATTTCAGTTGGTTCGGTGCCATTGGGCCAAAGTTATGTCCAAACCCAACTCTGAAAATGAGCCAATAATACGGCACATATTTTGTATAGCGAAATTTACAAATGCTTCTTTTGGAGGATATTTTGAGTGATTCATGTACAAAACTTCATTTTAAGTAAGAACTTAAAATTTCAGTTGGTTTGATGCCATAGGGCAAAAGTTATGACCAAACCTAACTCTGCAAATGAGCCCTTACAACCGTAAACATTTTGTATTTAGTAATTTTAAAACTTTTGGATGATATTTTGAGTGATTCCTGTCCAAAACGGTATTTTAAGTAAGAAGCCAAAATTTCAGTTGGTTCGGTGCCATAGGGCCGGTGTCATATAAGTTATGACCGAACCCAACTCTGAAAATGAGCCAATAAAACGGCACAGATTTCGTTTGTAGAAATTAAAAATTGCACCTTTTGGACGATATTTTAAGTGATTCCTGTACAGAACGTCATTTTAAGTAAGAATCCAAGTTATGACCGAACCCAACTCTGAAAATCAACCAATAAAACGGCACATATTTTGTATGTAGAAATTTAAAATTGCTTCTTTTGGAAGATATTTTAAGTGATTCCTGTACAAAACTTCATTTTAAATTAGAAGCCAAAATTTCAGTTGGTTCGGTGCCATTGGGCCAAAGTTATGACCAAACCCAACTCTGCAAAGGAGCCCTTACAACCGTAAACATTTTGTATGTAGAAATTTTAAAATGCTTCTTTTGGAGGATTTTTTGAGTGATTCCTGTACAAAACGTCATTTTAAGTAAGAAGCCAAAATTTCAGTCTGTTCGGTGCCATAGGGCCAAAGTTAAACCCAACTTTGAAAATGAGCCCATAATACGGCACATATTTTGTATGGCGAAATTTACAACTGCTTCTTTTGGAGGATATTTTGAGTGATTCCTGGTCAGAACGTTATTTTAAGTAAGAACCCAAAATTTCAGTTGGTTCGGTGCCATAGGGCCAAAGTTATGATCGAACCCAACTCTGAAAATCAACCAATAAAACGGCACATATTTTGTAAGTAGAAATTTAAAATTGCTTCTTTTGGAAGATATTTTAAGTGATTCCTGTACAAAACGTCATTTTAATCTAGAAGCCAAAATTTCAGTTGGTTCGGTGCCATTGGGCCAAAGTTATGTCCAAACCCAACTCTGAAAATGAACCAATAATACCGCACATATTTTGTATAGCGAAATTTACAAATGCTTCTTTTGGAGGATATTTTGAGTGATTCATGTACAGAACTTCATTTTAAGTAAGAACTTAAAATTTCAGTTGGTTTGATGCCATAGGGCAAAAGTTATGACCAAACCTAACTCTGCAAATGAGCCCTTACAACCGTAAACATTTTGTATTTAGTAATTTTAAAACTTTTGGATGATGTTTTGAGTGATTCCTGTCCAAAACGGTATTTTAAGTAAGAAGCCAAAATTTCAGTTGGTTCGGTGCCATAGGGCCGGTGTCATATAAGTTATGACCGAACCCAACTCTGAAAATGAGCCAATAAAACGGCACAGATTTCGTTTGTAGAAATTAAAAATTGCACCTTTTGGACGATATTTTAAGTGATTCCTGTACAGAACGTCTTTTTAAGTAAGAATCCAAGTTATGACCGAACCCAACTCTGAAAATCAACCAATAAAACGGCACATATTTTGTATGTAGAAATTTAAAATTGCTTCTTTTGGATGATATTTTGAGTGATTCCTGTACAAAACGTCATTTTAAGTTAGAAGCCAAAATTTCAGTTGGTTTGGTGCCATAGGGCCAAAGTTGCTTCTTTTGGAGGATATTTTGAGTGATTCCTGTACAAAACGTCATTTTAAGTAAGAAGCCAAAATTTCAGTCTGTTCGGTGCCGTAGGGCCAAAGTTAAACCCAACTTTGAAAATGAGCCCATAATACGGCACATATTTTGTATAGCGAAATTTACAACTGCTTCTTTTGGAGGATATTTTGAGTGATTCCTGGTCAGAACGTTATTTTAAGTAAGAACCCAAAATTTCAGTTGGTTCGGTGCCATTGGGCCAAAGTTATGACCAAACCCAACTCTGAAAATGAGCCCATAAAACGGCATGTATTTTGAATAGCGAAGTTTACAAATGCTTCTTTTGGAAGATATTTTGAGTGATTCCTGTACAGAACGTTATTTTAAGTAAGAACCCAAAATTTCAGTTGGTTTGGTGCCAAAGGGCAAAAGTTATGACCAAACCTAACTCTGCAAATAAGCCCTTACAACCGTAAACATTTTGTATTTAGAAATTTTAAAATGCTTCTTTTGGATGATATTTTGAGTGATTCCTGTACATCGATATTTTAAGTAAGAAGCCATTATTTCAGTTGGTTCGGTGCCATAGGGCCGGTGTCATATAAGTTATGACCAAACCCAACTCTGAAACTGAGTCCATATAACGGCACATATTTTGTATGTAGAAATTTAAAATTGCTTCTTTTGGATGATATTTTGAGTGATTCCTGTACAGAACGTCATTTTAAGTAAGAATCCAAATATTCAGTTGGTTCGGTGCCATAGGGCCAAAGTTATGACCGAACCCAACTTTGAAAATGAGCCCATAATACGGCACATATTTTGTATAGCGAAATTTACAAATGCTTCTTTTGGAGGATATTTTGAGTGATTCATGTACAGAACTTCATTTTAATTAAGAACTTAAAATTTCAGTTGGTTTGATGCCATAGGGAAAAAGTTATGACCAAACCTAACTCTGGAAATGAGCCCTTACAACAGTAAACATTTTGTATAGCGAAATTTTAAAATGCTTCTTTTGGATGATATTTTGAGTGATTCCTGTACAAAACGGTATTTTAAGTCAAAAGCCAAAATTTCAGTTGGTTCGGTGCCATAGGGCCGGTGTCATATAAGTTATGACCGAACCCAACTCTGAAAATGAGCCAATAAAACGGCACAGATTTCGTTTTTAGAAATTTAAAATTGCACCTTTTGGACGATATTTTGAGTGATTCCTGTATAGAACGTTATTTTAAGTAAGAACCCAACATTTCAGTTGGTTCGGTGCCATTGGGCCAAAGTTATGACCAAACCCAAATCTGCAAATGAGCCCTTACAACCGTAAATATTTTGTATGTACAAATTTAAAAATGCTTCTTTTGGAAGATATTTTGAGTGATTCAAGTACAGAACTTCATTTAAAGTAAGAACTTAAAATTTCAGTTGGTTTGGTGCCATAGGGCAAAAGTTATGACCAAACCTAACTCTGCAAATGAGCCCTTACAACCGTAAACATTTTGTATGTAGAAATTTTAAAATACTTCTTTTGAGGATATTTTGAGTGATTCCTGTACAAAACGTCATTTTATGTAAGAAGCCAAAATTTCAGTTGGTTCGGTGCCATAGGGCCGGTGTCATATAAGTTATGACCGAACCCAACTCTGAAAATGAGCCGATAAAACGGCACAGATTTCGTTTGTAGAAATTTAAAATTGCACCTTTTGGACGATATTTTGTGTGATTCCTGTACAGAACGTTATTTTAAGTAAGAATCCAAATATTCAGTTGGTTCGATGCCATAGGGCCAAAGTTATGACCGAACCCAACTCTGAAAATCAACCAATAAAACGGCACATATTTTGTATGTAGAAATTTAAAATTTCTTCTTTTGGATGATAATTTGAGTGATTCCTGTACAAAACGTCATTTTAAGTTAGAAGCCAAGACTTCAGTTGGTTTGATGCCATAGGGCTGAAGTTATGACCAAACCCAACTCTGAAAATGAGCCCATAATACGGCACATATTTTGTATAGCGAAATTTACAAATGCTTCTTTTGGAGGATGTTTTGAGTGATTTCTGTTCAGAACGTTATTTTAAGTAAGAACCCAAAATTTCAGTTGGTTCGGTGCCATAGGTCCAAAATTATGACCAAACCCAACTCTGAAAATCAACCAATAAAACGGCACATATTTTGTATGAAGAAATTTAAAATTGCTTCTTTTGGATGATATTTTGAGTGATTCCTGTACAAAACATCATTTTAAGTTAGAAGCCAAAACTTCAGTTGGTTTGGTGACATAGGGCCGAATTTATGACCAACCCATCTCTGAAAATGAGCCCATAATACGGCACATATTTTGTATAGAGAAATTTACAAATGCTTCTTTTGAAGGATATTTTGAGTGATTCATGTACAGAACTTCATTTTAATTAAGAACTTAAAATTTCAGTTGGTTTGATGCCATAGGGCAAAAGTTATGACCAAACCTAACTCTGCAAATGAGCCCTTACAACTGTAAACATTTTTAATTTAAAATAAAACAATAACTTTGTAAACACCACTTTTATTTTTATACTTTATGCCGACCGGGTTTCGCTACAACCGTAGCTTCATCAGGGCAGTATAATTCTCTACTAACATTAGGTTACATGTGTGTTATAATATATAATGGGCCGGACTCGTCAAGTGTAGGGGGAGGAAGAAGACATAGATGGAGAATTGGGAAGGGAACGGACGTGTTCTTTATCAATAGGGAACAATCTTAGTATGGGACTTTTATTTAAATTTAGTTGATTATTAATTACCTTACTATTAGTGTTTATGGCTTTCCTAAGCTCAAGTGCCTCTAGATTATCCAACCTTACTCCGATATTGTTTTTATGAATCAGTTTGGCGCCGGCTGTTTGGTCAAATTTATGATCTTTTTCGATCAAGTGGTTGGCGAATTCTGAAAAACCCGAGCTGTGTAGACATCTGAGATGTTCTTTTACACGGGTGTGTATGTTGCGCGCTGTTTTACCAATATAAAAAACTGAGCAGTCACTGCATTGAAGCGAATAAATTCCCGAGTGAGATAAGCTATCATCCTTATCCTTACCGTTCATTAAAAGTTTGCCTAGATTATTATTAGTGTAAAATGCTGGTTTGATTTCTGATGGGAGATTTTTAACACTTTTTTGAGAGAAATTATTGATGTACAGGATTCTACGCCATTGATACGGTTGATTATTATTACTTGGTATATTATTATTATGAGGTGGACTGTTGTATAAAAATTTACTTGTGGATAATTTCTTTAATTTTTTATTTAGAATGTTGTCTACTATTTTTGGGTTATAACCGTTATTTATTGCTATTTGTTTGATCGTAGATAGTTCTATTGCAAAGTTAGTATTTGATAAAGGTACTGTAACTAATCTATGTGTCATGGAATGAAAAGCTGAATGTTTATGGGAGTTGGGATGGTTAGATGAATTGTGAATCATTATATCGGTGAACGTCGGTTTGCGGTAGATTTTATATTCAATTTTATTATTTATTATCGATAACGTAAGATCTAAAAAGTTTAAGGTAGAATTGGTTCCTATTTCTATGGTGAATTTAATTTGTTTATGGAAGGAGTTTATTAGCAGCTGGAAGGAGTTTAATTGTCTCTTTGTTCCTAACCAAACACAAAAAACATCGTCAACATACCTCTTCCACAATAATAAGTTTTTGTATTTTGTTTGTAAACATTTGTTTGTTTGTAAACATTTGTTTGTTTGTAAACATTATTTTGTTTGTAAACATTTGTTTGTTTGTAAACATTTTTTTATTTAGAAATTTTAAAATGCTTCTTTTGGATGATATTTTGAGTGATTCCTGTACAAAACGTCATTTTTAGTTAGAAACCAAAATTTTAGTTGGTTTGGTGCCATAGCGTCAAAGTTATGACCAAACCCAACTTTGAAAATGAGCCCATAATACGGCACATATTTTGTATAGCGAAATTTACAAATGCTTCTTTTGGAGGATATTTGAGTGATTTCTGTTCAGAACGTTATTTTAAGTAAGAACCCAAAATTTCAGTTGGTTCGGTGCCATTGGGCCAAAGTTATGACAAAACCAAAATCTGCAAATGAGCCCTTACAACCGTAAATATTTTGTATGTAGAAATTTAAAAATGCTTCTTTTGGAAGATATTTTGAGTGATTCAAGTACAAAACTTCATTTTAAGTAAGAACTTAAAATTTTAGTTGGTTTGGTGCAATAGGGCAAAAGTTATGACCAAACCTAACTCTGCAAATGAGCCCTTACAACCGTAAACATTTTGTATGTAGAAATTTTAAAAGACTTCTTTTGAGGATATTTTGAGTGATTCCTGTACAAAACGTCATTTTATGTAAGAAGCCAAAATTTCCGTTGGTTCGGTGCCATAGGGCCGGTGTCATATAAGTTATGACCGAACCCAACTCTGAAAATGAGCCAATAAAACGGCACATATTTCGTTTGTAGAAATTTAAAATTGCACCTTTCGGACAATATTTTGAGTGATTTCTGTACAAAACGTCGTTTTAAGTAAGAAGCCAAAATTTCAGTTGGTTCGGTGCCATAGGGCCAAAGTTATTACCGAACGCAACTCTGAAAATCAACCAATAAAACGGCACATATTTTGTAAGTAGAAATTTAAAATTGCTTCTTTTGGAAGATATTTTAAGAGATTCCTGTACAAAACGTCATTTTAAATTAGAAGCCAAAATTTCAGTTGGTTCGGTGCCATTGGGCCAAAGTTATGACCAAACCCAACTCTGAAAATGAGCCCATAAAAGGGCATGTATTTTGAATAGCGAAGTTTACAAATGCTTCTTTTGGAATATGTTTTGAGTGATTCCTGTACAGAACGTCATTTTAAGTAAGAACCCAAAATTTCAGTTGGTTTGGTGCCATAGGGCAAAAATTATGACCAAACCTAACTCTGCAAATGAGCCCTTACAACCGTAAACATTTTGTATGTAGAAATTTTAAAATGCTTCTTTTGGAGGATATTTTGAGTGATTTCTGTACAAAACGTCATTTTATGTAAGAAGCCAAAATTTCAGTTGGTTCGGTGCCATAGGGCCGGTGTCATATAAGTTATGACCAAACCCAACTCTGAAAATGAGCCCATAAAAGGGCATGTATTTTGAATAGCGAAGTTTACAAATGCTTCTTTTGGAATATGTTTTGAGTGATTCCTGTACAGAACGTCATTTTAAGTAAGAACCCAAAATTTCAGTTGGTTTGGTAACATAGGGCAAAAATTATGACCAAACCTAACTCTGCAAATGAGCCCTTACAACCGTAAACATTTTGTATGTAGAAATTTTAAAATGCTTCTTTAGGAGGATATTTTGAGTGATTTCTGTACAAAACGTCGTTTTAAGTAAGAAGCCAAAATTTCAGTTGGTTCGGTGCCATAGGGCCAAAGTTATTACCGAACGCAACTCTGAAAATCAACCAATAAAACGGCACATATTTTGTAAGTAGAAATTTAAAATTGCTTCTTTTGGAAGATATTTTAAGAGATTCCTGTACAAAACGTCATTTTAAATTAGAAGCCAAAATTTCAGTTGGTTCGGTGCCATTGGGCCAAAGTTATGACCAAACCCAACTCTGAAAATGAGCCCATAAAAGGGCATGTATTTTGAATAGCGAAGTTTACAAATGCTTCTTTTGGAATATGTTTTGAGTGATTCCTGTACAGAACGTCATTTTAAGTAAGAACCCAAAATTTCAGTTGGTTTGGTGCCATAGGGCAAAAATTATGACCAAACCTAACTCTGCAAATGAGCCCTTACAACCGTAAACATTTTGTATGTAGAAATTTTAAAATGCTTCTTTTGGAGGATATTTTGAGTGATTTCTGTACAAAACGTCATTTTATGTAAGAAGCCAAAATTTCAGTTGGTTCGGTGCCATAGGGCCGGTGTCATATAAGTTATGACCGAACCCAACTCTGAAAATGAGCCAATAAAACGGCACATATTTCGTTTGTAGAAATTTAAAATTGCACCTTTCGGACAATATTTTGAGTGATTTCTGTACAAAACGTCGTTTTAAGTAAGAAGCCAAAATTTCAGTTGGTTCGGTGCCATAGGGCCAAAGTTATGACCGAACGCAACTCTGAAAATCAACCAATAAAACGGCACATATTTTGTAAGTAGAAATTTAAAATTGCTTCTTTTGGAAGATATTTTAAGAGATTCCTGTACAAAACGTCATTTTAAATTAGAAGCCAAAATTTCAGTTGGTTCGGTGCCAGTGGGCCAAAGTTATGACCAAACCCAACTCTGAAAATGAGCCCATAAAAGGGCATGTATTTTGAATAGCGAAGTTTACAAATGCTTCTTTTGGAATATGTTTTGAGTGATTCCTGTACAGAACGACATTTTAAGTAAGAACCCAAAATTTCAGTTGGTTTGGTGCCATAGGGCAAAAATTATGACCAAACCTAACTCTGCAAATGAGCCCTTACAACCGTAAACATTTTGTATGTAGAAATTTTAAAATGCTTCTTTTGGAGGATATTTTGAGTGATTTCTGTACAAAACGTCATTTTATGTAAAAAGCCAAAATTTCAGTTGGTTCGGTGCCATAGGGCCGGTGTCATATAAGTTATGACCGAACCCAACTCTGAAAATGAGCCAATAAACCGGCACATATTTCATTTGTAGAAATTTAAAATTGCACCTTTCGGACGATATATTAAGTGATTCCTGTACAAAACGTCATTTTAAATTAGAAGCCAAAATTTCAGTTGGTTCGGTGCCATTGGGCCAAAGTTATGACCAAACCCAACTCTGAAAATGAGCCCATAAAAGGGCATGTATTTTGAATAGCGAAGTTTACAAATGCTTCTTTTGGAAAATGTTTGAGTGATTCCTGTACAGAAGGTCATTTTATGTAAGAAGCCAAAATTTCAGTTGGTTTGGTGCAATAGGGCAAAAGTTATGACCAAACCTAACTCTGCAAATGAGCCCTTACAACCGTAAACATTTTGTATGTAGAAATTTTAAAATGCTTCTTTTGGAGGATATTTTGAGTGATTTCTGTACAAAACGTTATTTTAAGTAAGAAGCCAAAATTTCAGTTGGTTCAGTACCACAGGGCCAAAGTTATGACCAAACACAACTCTGAAAATCAACAAATAAAACGGCACATATTTTGTATGAAGAAATTTAAAATTGCTTCTTTTGGATGATATTTTGAGTGACTCCTGTACAAAACGTCATTTTAAGTTAGAAGCCAAAACTTCAGTTGGTTTGGTGCCATAGGGCCGAAGTTATGACCAAACCCAACTCTGAAAATGAGCCCATAATACGGCACATATTATGTATAGCGAAATTTACAAATGCTTCTTTTGGAGGATATTTTGAGTGATTCATGTACAGAACTTCATTTTAAGTAAGAACTTAAAATTTCAGTTGGTTTGATGCCATAGGGCAAAAGTTATAACCAAACCTAACTCTCCAAATGAGCCCTTACAACCGTAAACATTTTGTATTTAGAAATTTTAAAATGCTTCTTTTGGAGTGATTCATGTACAAAACGTCATTTTAAGTTAGAAGCCAAAACTTCAGTTGGTTTGGTGCCATAGGGCAAAAGTTATTACCAAACCTAACTCTGCAAATGAGCCCTTACAACCGTAAACATTTTGTATGTAGAAATTTTAAAATGCTTCTTTTGGCGGATATTTTGAGTGTTTCCTGTACAAAACGTCATTTTAAGTAAGAAGCCAAAATTTCAGTTGGTTCGGTGCCATAGGGCCGGTGTCATATAAGTTATGACCGAACCCAACTCTGAAAATGAGCCAATAAAACGGCACAGATTTCGTTTGTAGAAATTTAAAATTGCACCTTTTGGACGATATTTTGAGTGATTCCTGTACAGAACGTCATTTTAAGTAAGAATTTAAATATTCAGTTGGTTCGGTGCCATAGGGCCAAAGTTATGACCGAACCCAACTCTGAAAATCAACCTATAAAACGGCACATATTTTGTATGTAGAAATTTAAAATTGCTTCTTTTGGATGATATTTTGAGTGATTCCTGTACAAAACGTTATTTTAAGTTAGAAGCCAAAATTTCAGTTGGTTTGGTGCCATAGGGCCAAAGTTATGACCAAACCCAACTTTGAAAATGAGCCCATATTACGGCACATATTTTGTATAGCGAAATTTACAAATGCTTCTTTTGTAGGATATTTTGAGTGATTTCTGTTCAGAACGTTATTTTAAGTAAGAACCCAAAATTTCAGTTAGTTCGGTGCCGTTGGGCCAAAGTTATGACCAAACCCAAATCTGCAAATGAGCCCTTACAACCGTAAACATTTTGTATGTTGAAATTTAAAAATGCTTCTTTTGGAGGATTTTTTGAGTGATTCATGTACAGAACTTCATTTTAAGTAAGAACTTAAAATTTCAGTTGGTGTGATGCCATAGGGCAAAAGTTATGACCAAACCTAACTCTGCAAATGAGTCCTTACAACCGTAAACATTTTGTATTTTGAAATTTTAAAATGCTTCTTTTGGAGGATATTTTGAGTGATTCCTGTACAAAACGTCATTTTAAGTAAGAAGCCAAAACTTCAGTTGGTTTGGTGCCAAAGTTAGGGCCAAAGTTATGAGCAAACCCAACTTTGAAAATGAGCCCATAATACGGCACATATTTTGTATAGCGAAATTTACAAATGCTTCTTTTGGAGGATATTTTGAGTGATTTCTGTTCAGAACGTTATTTTAAGTAAGAACCCAAAATTTCAGTTGGTTCGGTGCCATTGGGCCAAAGTTATGACCAAACCTAACTCTGCAAATGAGCCCTTACAACCGTAAACATTTTGTATGTAGAAATTTTAAAATGCTTCTTTTGGAGGATATTTTGAGTGATTCCTGTACAGAACGTCATTTTAAGTAAGAATCCAAATATTCAGTTGGTTCGGTGCCATAGGGCCGGTGTCATATAAGTTATGACCGAACCCAACTCTGAAAATCAACCAATAAAACGGCACATATTTTGTATGTAGAAATTTAAAATTGCTTCTTTTGGATGATATTTTGAGTGATTCCTGTACAAAACGTCATTTTAAGTTAGAAACCAAAATTTCAGTTGGTTTGGTGCCAAAGGGTCAAAGTTATGACCAAACCCAACTTTGAAAATGAGCCCATAATACGGCACATATTTTGTATAGCGAAATTTACAAATGCTTCTTTTGGAGGATATTTTGAGTGATTTCTGTTCAGAACGTTATTTTAAGTAAGAACCAAAAATTTCAGTTGGTTCGGTGCCATTGGGCCAAAGTTATGACCAAACCCAAATCTGCAAATGAGCCCTTACAACCAAAAACATTTTGTATGTAGAAATTTAAATTGCTTCTTTTGGAAGATATTTTGAGTGATTCAAGTACAGAACTTCATTTAAAGTAAGAACTTAAAATTTCAGTTGGTTTGATGCCATAGGGCAAAAGTTATGACCAAACCTAACTCTGCAAATGAGCCCTTACAACCGTAAACATTTTGTATTTAGAAATTTTAAAATGCTTCTTTTGGAGGATATTTTGAGTGATTCCTGTACAAAACGTCATTTTAAGTTAGAAGCCAAAACTTCAGTTGGTTTGGTACCATAGGGCAAAAGTTATTACCAAACCTAACTCTGCAAATGAGCCCTTACAACCGTAAACATTTTGTATGTAGAAATTTTAAAATGCTTCTTTTGGAGGATATTTTGAGTGATTTCTGTACACAACGTCATTTTAAGTAAGAAGCCAAAATTTCAGTTTGTTCGGTGCCATAGGGCCAAAGTTATGATCAAACCCAACTCTGAAAATCAACCAATAAAACGGCACATATTTTGTATGAAGAAATTTAAAATTGCTTCTTTTGACGATAATTTGAATGATTCCTGTACAAAACGTCATTTTAAGTTAGAAGCCAAAACTTCAGTTGGTTTGGTGCCATAGGGCCAAAGTTATGACCAAACCCAAATCTGAAAATGAGCCCATAATACGGCACATATTTTGTATAGCGAAATTTAAAAATGCTTCTTTTGGAGGATATTTTGAGTGATTCATGTACAGAACTTCATTTTAAGTAAGAACTTAAAATTTCAGTTGGTTTGGTGCCATAGTGCAAAAGTTATGACCAAACCTAACTCTGCAAATGAGCCCTTACAACCGTAAACATTTTGTATGTAGAAATTTTAAAATGCTTCTTTTGGATGTATTTTGAGTGATTCCTGTACAAAACGGTATTTTAAGTAAGAAGCCAAAATTTCAGTTGGTTCGGTGCCATAGGGCCGGTGTCATATAAGTTATGACCGAACCCAACTCTGAAAATGAGCCAATAAAACGGCACATATTTCGTTTGTAGAAATTTAAAATTGCACCTTTCGGACGATATTTTGAGTGATTCCAGTACAGAACGTCATTTTAAGTAAGAATCCAAATATTCAGTTGGTTCGGTGCCGCCGGGCCAAAGTTATGACCGAACGCAACTCTGAAAATGAGCCCATAAAAGGGCGTGTATTTTGAATAGCGAAGTTTACAAATGCTTCTTTTGGAATATGTTTTGAGTGATTCCTGTACAGAACGTCATTTTAAGTAAGACACCAAAATTTCAGTTGGTTTGGTGCCATAGAGCAAAAGTTATGACCAAACCTAACTCTGCAAATGAGCCCTTACAACCGTAAACATTTTGTATTTAGAAATTTTAAAATGCTTCTTTTGGATGATATTTTGAGTGATTCCTGTACAAAACGGTATTTTAAGTAAGAAGCCAAAATTTCAGTTGGTTCGGTGCAATAGGGCCGGTGTCATAAAAGTTATGACCGAACCCAACTCTGAAAATGAGCCAATAAAACGGCACAGATTTCGTTGGTAGAAATTAAAAATTGCACCCTTTGGACGATATTTTGAGTGATTCCTGTACAGAACGTCATTTTAAGTAAGAATCCAAATATTTAGTTGGTTCGGTGCCATAGGGCCAAAGTTATGACCGAACCCAACTCTGAAAATCAACCAATAAAACGGCACATATTTTGTATGTAGAAATTTAAAATTGCTTCTTTTGGATGATATTTTGAGTGATTCCTGTACAAAACGTCATTTTAAGTTAGAAGCCAAAACTTCAGTTGGTTTGGTGCCATAGGGCAAAAGTTATTACCGAACCTAACTCTGCAAATGAGCCCTTACAACCGTAAACATTTTGTATGTAGAAATTTTAAAATGCTTCTTTTGGAGGATATTTTGAGTGATTCCTGTACAGAACGTCATTTTAAGTAAGAATCCAAATATTCAGTTGGTTCCGTGCCATTGGGCCAAAGTTATGACCAAACCTAACTCTGCAAATGAGCCCTTACAACCGTAAACATTTTGTATGTAGAAATTTTAAAATGCTTCTTTTGGAGGATATTTTGAGTGATTCCTGTACAGAACGTCATTTTAAGTAAGAATCCAAATATTCAGTTGGTTCGGTGCCATAGGGCCGGTGTCATATAAGTTATGACCGAACCCAACTCTGAAAATCAACCAATAAAACGGCACATATTTTGTATGTAGAAATTTAAAATTGCTTCTTTTGGATGATATTTTGAGTGATTCCTGTACAAAACGTCATTTTAAGTTAGAAACCAAAATTTCAGTTGGTTTGGTGCCAAAGGGTCAAAGTTATGACCAAACCCAACTTTGAAAATGAGCCCATAATACGGCACATATTTTGTATAGCGAAATTTACAAATGCTTCTTTTGGAGGATATTTTGAGTGATTTCTGTTCAGAACGTTATTTTAAGTAAGAACCAAAAATTTCAGTTGGTTCGGTGCCATTGGGCCAAAGTTATGACCAAACCCAAATCTGCAAATGAGCCCTTACAACCAAAAACATTTTGTATGTAGAAATTTAAATTGCTTCTTTTGGAAGATATTTTGAGTGATTCAAGTACAGAACTTCATTTAAAGTAAGAACTTAAAATTTCAGTTGGTTTGATGCCATAGGGCAAAAGTTATGACCAAACCTAACTCTGCAAATGAGCCCTTACAACCGTAAACATTTTGTATTTAGAAATTTTAAAATGCTTCTTTTGGAGGATATTTTGAGTGATTCCTGTACAAAACGTCATTTTAAGTTAGAAGCCAAAACTTCAGTTGGTTTGGTACCATAGGGCAAAAGTTATTACCAAACCTAACTCTGCAAATGAGCCCTTACAACCGTAAACATTTTGTATGTAGAAATTTTAAAATGCTTCTTTTGGAGGATATTTTGAGTGATTTCTGTACACAACGTCATTTTAAGTAAGAAGCCAAAATTTCAGTTTGTTCGGTGCCATAGGGCCAAAGTTATGACCAAACCCAACTCTGAAAATCAACCAATAAAACGGCACATATTTTGTATGAAGAAATTTAAAATTGCTTCTTTTGACGATAATTTGAGTGATTCCTGTACAAAACGTCATTTTAAGTTAGAAGCCAAAACTTCAGTTGGTTTGGTGCCATAGGGCCAAAGTTATGACCAAACCCAAATCTGAAAATGAGCCCATAATACGGCACATATTTTGTATAGCGAAATTTAAAAATGCTTCTTTTGGAGGATATTTTAAGTGATTCATGTACAGAACTTCATTTTAAGTAAGAACTTAAAATTTCAGTTGGTTTGGTGCCATAGTGCAAAAGTTATGACCAAACCTAACTCTGCAAATGAGCCCTTACAACCGTAAACATTTTGTATGTAGAAATTTTAAAATGCTTCTTTTGGATGTATTTTGAGTGATTCCTGTACAAAACGGTATTTTAAGTAAGAAGCCAAAATTTCAGTTGGTTCGGTGCCATAGGGCCGGTGTCATATAAGTTATGACCGAACCCAACTCTGAAAATGAGCCAATAAAACGGCACATATTTCGTTTGTAGAAATTTAAAATTGCACCTTTCGGACGATATTTTGAGTGATTCCAGTACAGAACGTCATTTTAAGTAAGAATCCAAATATTCAGTTGGTTCGGTGCCGCCGGGCCAAAGTTATGACCGAACGCAACTCTGAAAATGAGCCCATAAAAGGGCGTGTATTTTGAATAGCGAAGTTTACAAATGCTTCTTTTGGAATATGTTTTGAGTGATTCCTGTACAGAACGTCATTTTAAGTAAGACACCAAAATTTCAGTTGGTTTGGTGCCATAGAGCAAAAGTTATGACCAAACCTAACTCTGCAAATGAGCCCTTACAACCGTAAACATTTTGTATTTAGTATTTTTAAAATGCTTCTTTTGGATGATATTTTGAGTGATTCCTGTACAAAACGGTATTTTAAGTAAGAAGCCAAAATTTCAGTTGGTTCGGTGCAATAGGGCCGGTGTCATAAAAGTTATGACCGAACCCAACTCTGAAAATGAGCCAATAAAACGGCACAGATTTCGTTGGTAGAAATTAAAAATTGCACCCTTTGGACGATATTTTGAGTGATTCCTGTACAGAACGTCATTTTAAGTAAGAATCCAAATATTTAGTTGGTTCGGTGCCATAGGGCCAAAGTTATGACCGAACCCAACTCTGAAAATCAACCAATAAAACGGCACATATTTTGTATGTAGAAATTTAAAATTGCTTCTTTTGGATGATATTTTGAGTGATTCCTGTACAAAACGTCATTTTAAGTTAGAAGCCAAAACTTCAGTTGGTTTGGTGCCATAGGGCCGAAGTTATGACCAAACCAAACTCTGAAAATGAGCCCATAATACGGCACATATTTTGTATAGCGAAATTTACAAATGCTTCTTTTGGAGGATATTTTGAATGATTCATGTACAGAACTTCATTTAAAGTAAGAACTTAAAATTTCAGTTGTTTTGATGCCATAGGGCAAAAGTTATGACCAAACCTAACTCTGCAAATGAGCCCTTACAACCGTAAACATTTTGTATTTAGAAATTTTAAAATGCTTCTTTTGGAGGATATTTTGAGTGATTCCTGTACAAAACGTCATTTTAAGTTAGAAGCCAAAACTTCAGTTGGTTTGGTGCCATAGGGCAAAAGTTATTACCGAACCTAACTCTGCAAATGAGCCCTTACAACCGTAAACATTTTGTATGTAGAAATTTAAAAATGCTTCTTTTGGAGGATATTTTGGGTGATTCCTGTACAGAACGTTATTTTAAGTAAGAATCCAAATATTCAGTTGGTTCGGTGCCATAGGGCCAAAGTTATGACCGAACCCAACTCTGAAAATCAACCAATAAAACGGCACATATTTTGTATGTAGAAATTTAAAATTGCTTCTTTTGGATGATATTTTGAGTGATTCCTGTACAAAACGTCATTTTAAGTTAGAAACCAAAATTTCAGTTGGGTTGGTGCCAAAGGGTCAAAGTTATGACCAAACCCAACTTTAAAAATGAGCCCATAATACGGCACATATTTTGTATAGCGAAATTTACAAATGCTTCTTTTGGAGGATATTTTGAGTGATTTCTGTTCAGAACGTTATTTTAAGTAAGAACCCAAAATTTCAGTTGGTTCGGTGCCATTGGGCCAAAGTTATGACCAAACCCAAATCTGCAAATGAGCCCTTACAACCGTAAACATTTTGTATGTAGAAATTTAAAAATGCTTCTTTTGGAAGATATTTTGAGTGATTCATCTACAGAACTTCATTTTAAGTAAGAACTAAAAATTTCAGTTGGTTTGGTGCCATAGGGCAAAAGTTATGACCAAACCTAACTCTGCAAATGAGCCCTTACAACCGTAAACATTTTGTATGTAGAAATTTTAAAATACTTCTTTTGGAGGATATTTTGAGTGATTCCTGTACAAAACTTCATTTTATGTAAGAAGCCAAAATTTCAGTTGGTTCGGTGCCATAGGGCCGGTGTCATATAAGTTATGACCGAACCCAACTCTGAAAATGAGCCAATAAAACGGCAAATATTTCGTTTGTAGAAATTTAAAATTGCACCTTTCAGACGATATTTTGAGTGATTCCTGTACAGAACGTCATTTTAAGTAAGAATCCAAATATTCAGTTGGTTCGATGCCATAGGGCCAAAGTTATGACCGAACCCAACTCTGAAAATCAACCAATAAAACGGCACATATTTTGTAAGTAGAAATTTAAAATTGCTTCTTTTGGAAGATATTTTAAGTGATTCCTGTACAAAACATCATTCTAAATTAGAAGCAAAAATTTCAGTTGGTTCGGTGCCATTGGGCCAAAGTTATGACCAAACCCAACTCTGAAAATGAGCCCATAAAAGGGCATGTATTTTGAAAAGCGAAGTTTACAAATGCTTCTTTTGGAAAATGTTTTGAGTGATTCCTGTACAGAACGTCATTATAAGTAAGAAACCAAAATTTTAGTTGGTTTGGTGCCATAGGGCAAAAGTTATGACCAAACCTAACTCTGCAAATGAGCCCTTACAACCGTAAACATTTTGTATGTAGAAATTTTAAAATGCTTCTTTTGGAGGATATTTTGAGTGATTCCTGTACAAAACGTCATTTTAAGAAAGAAGCCAAAATTTCAGTTGGTTCGGTGCCATAGGGTCAAAGTTATGACCAAACCCAACTCTGAAAATCAACAAATAAAACGGCACATATTTAGTATGAAGAAATTTAAAATTGCTTCTTTTGGATGATATTTTGAGTGATTCCTGTACAAAACGTCATTTTAAGAAAGAAGCCAAAATTTCAGTTGGTTCGGTGCCATAGGGCCGGTGTCATATAAGTTATGACCGAACCCAACTCTGAAAATGAGCCAATAAAACGGCACAGATTTCGTTTGTAGAAATTTAAAATTGCACCTTTTGGACGGTATTTTGAGTGATTCCTGTACAGAACGTCATTTTAAGTAAGAATCCAAATATTCAGTTGGTTCGGTGCCATAGGGCCAAAGTTATGACCGAACCCAACTCTGAAAATCAACCAATAAAACGGCACATATTTTGTATGTAGAAATTTAAAATTGCTTCTTTTGGATGATATTTTGAGTGATTCCTGTACAAAACGTCATTTTAAGTATGAAGCCAAAATTTCAGTTGGTTAAGTGCCATAGGGCCGGTGTCATATAAGTTATGACCGAACCCAACTCTGAAAATGAGCCAATAAAACGGCACAGATTTCTTTTGTTGAAATTTAAAATTGCACCGTTTGGACGATATTTTGAGTGATTCCTGTACAGAACGTCATTTTAAGTAAGAATCCAAATATTCAGTTGGTTCGGTGCCATAGGGCCACAGTTATGACCGTACCCAACTCTGAAAATCAACCAATAAAACGGCACATATTTTGTATGTAGAAATTTAAAATTGCTTCTTTTGGATGATATTTTGAGTGATTCCTGTACAAAACGTCATTTTAAGTTAGAAGCCAAAATTTCAGTTGGTTTGGTGCCATAGGGCCGGTGTCATATAAGTTATGACCAAACCCAACTCTGAAAATGAGCCCATAAAAGGGCATGTATTTTGAATAGCGATGTTTACAAATGCTTCTTTTGGAGGATATTTTGAGTGATTCATGTACAGAACTTCATTTTAAGTAAGAACTTAAAATTTCAGTTGGTTTGATGCCATAGGGCAATAGTTATGACCAAACCTAACTCTGCAAATGAGCCCTTACAACCGTAAACATTTTGTATTTAGAAATTTTAAAATGCTTCTTTTGGAGGATAATTTGAGTGATTCTTGTACAAGACGTCATTTTAAGTAAGAACCCAAAATTTCAGTTGGTTCGGTGCCATTGGGCCAAAGTTATGACCAAACCCAAATCTGCAAATGAGCCCTTAGAACCGTAAACATTTTGTATGTAGAAATTTTAAAATACTTCTTTTGGAGGATATTTTGAGTGATTCCTGTACAAAACGTCATTTTATGTAAGAAGCCAAAATTTCAGTTGGTTCGGTGCCATAGGGCCGGTGTCATAAAAGTTATGACCGAACCCAACTCTGAAAATGAGCCAATAAAACGGCACAGATTTCGTTTGTAGAAATTAAAAATTGCACCTTTTGGACGATATTTTGAGTGATTCCTCTACAGAACGTCATTTTAAGTAAGAATCCAAATATTTAGTTGGTTCGGTGCCATAGGGCCAAAGTTATGACCGAACCCAACTCTGAAAATCAACCAATAAAACGGCACATATTTTGAATGTAGAAATTTAAAAATGCTTCTTTTGGATGATATTTTGAGTGATTCCTGTACAAAACGTCATTTTAAGTTAGAAGCCAAAATTTCAGTTGGTTTGGTGCCATAGGGCCAAAGTTGCTTCTTTTGGATGATATTTTGAGTGATTCCTGTCCAAAACGTCATTTTAAGTTAGAAGCCAAAATTTCAGTTGGTTTGGTGCCATAGGGCCAAAGTTAAACCCAACTTTGAAAATGAGCCCATAATACGGCACATATTTTGTATAGCGAAATTAAAAAATGCTTTTTTTGGAGAATATTTTGAGTGATTCATGTACAGAACTTCATTTTAAGTAAGAACTTAAAATTTCAGTTGGTTTGATGCCATAGGGCAATAGTTATGACCAAACCTAACTCTGCAAATGAGCCCTTACAACCGTAAACATTTTGTATTTAGAAATTTTAAAATGCTTCTTTTGGAGGATAATTTGAGTGATTCTTGTACAAGACGTCATTTTAAGTAAGAAGCCAAAATTTCAGTTGGTTCGGTGCCATAGGGCCGGTGTCATATAAGTTATGACCAAACCCAACTCTGAAAATGAGCCCATAAAAGGGCATGTATTTTGAATAGCGATGTTTACAAATGCTTCTTTTGGAGGATATTTTGAGTGATTCATGTACAGAACTTCATTTTAAGTAAGAACTTAAAATTTCAGTTGGTTTGATGCCATAGGGCAATAGTTATGACCAAACCTAACTCTGCAAATGAGCCCTTACAACCGTAAACATTTTGTATTTAGAAATTTTAAAATGCTTCTTTTGGAGGATAATTTGAGTGATTCTTGTACAAGACGTCATTTTAAGTAAGAAGCCAAAATTTCAGTTGGTTCGGTGCCATAGGGCCGGTGTCATATAAGTTATGACCGAACCCAACTCCGAAAATGAGCCGATAAAACGGCACAGATTTCGTTTGTAGAAATTTGAAATTGCACCTTTTGGACGATATTTTGAGTGATTCCTGTACAAAACGTCATTTTAAGTAAGAATCCAAATATTCAGTTGGTTCGGTGCCATAAGGCCAAAGTTATGACCGAACGCAACTCTGAAAATCAACCAATAAAACGGCACATATTTTGTAAGTAGAAATTTAAAATTGCTTCTTTTGGAAGATATTTTAAGTGATTTCTGTACAAAACGTCATTTTAAATTAGAAGCCAAAATTTCAGTTGGTTCGGTGCCATAGGGCCAAAGTTATGAACAAACCCAACTCTGAAAATCAACCAATAAAACGGCACATATATAGTATGAAGAAATTTAAAATTGCTTCTTTTGGATGATATTTTGAGTGATTTCTGTTCAGAACGTTATTTTAAGTAAGAACCCAAAATTTCAGTTGGTTCGGTGCCATTGGGCCAAAGTTATGACCAAACCCAAATCTGCAAATGAGCCCTTACAACCGTAAACATTTTGTATGTAGAAATTTAAACATGCTTCTTTTGGAAGATATTTTGAGTGATTCAAGTACAGAACTTCATTTTAAGTAAGAACCTAAAATTTCAGTTGGTTTGGTGCCATAGGGCAAAAGTTATGACCATACCTAACTCTGCAAATGAGCCCTTACAACCGTAAACATTTTGTATGTAGAAATTTTAAAATACTTCTTTTGGAGGATATTTTGAGTGATTCCTGTACAAAACGTCATTTTATGTAAGAAGCCAAAATTTCAGTTGGTTCGGTGCCATAGGGCCAAAGTTATGACCGAACCCAACTCTGAAAATCAACCAATAAAACGGCACATATTTTGTAAGTAGAAATTGAAAATTGCTTCTTTTGGAAGATATTTTAAGTGATTCCTGTACAAAACTTCATTTTAAATTAGAAGCCAAAATTTCAGTTGGTTCGGTGCCATTGGGCCAAAGTTATGACCAAACCGAACTCTGAAAATGAGCCCATAAAAGGGCATGTATTTTGAATAGCGAAGTTTACAAATGCTTCTTTTGGAATATGTTTTGAGTGATTCCTGTTAAGAACGTCATTTTAAGTAAGAACCCAAAATTTCAGTTGGTTTGGTGCCATAGGGCAAAAGTTATGACCAAACCTAACTCTGCAATTGAGCCCTTACAACCGTAAACATTTTGTATGTAGAAATTTAAAAATGCTTCTTTTTGAGGATATTTTGAGTGATTCATGTACAGAACTTCATTTTAAGTAAGAACTTAAAATTTCAGTTGGTTTGATGCCATAGGGCAAAAGTTATGACCAAACCTAACTCTGCAAATGAGCCCTTACAAACGTAAACATTTTGTTTGTAGAAATTTTAAAATGCTTCTTTTGGAGGATATTTTGAGTGATTCCTGTACAAAACGTCATTTTAAGTAAGAAGCCAAAATTTCAGTTGGTTCGGTGCCATAGGGCCGGTGTCATATAAGTTATGACCGAACCCAACTCTGAAAATGAGCCAATAAAACCGCACAGATTTCGTTTGTAGAAATTTAAAATTGCACCTTTTGGACGATATTTTGAGTGATTCTTGTACAGAACGTCATTTTAATTAAGAATCCAAATATTCAGTTGGTTCGGTGCCATAGGGCCAAAGTTATGACCGAACGCAACTCTGAAAATCAACCAATAAAACGGCACATATTTTGTATGTAGAAATTTAAAATTGCTTCTTTTGGATGATATTTTGAGTGATTCCTGTACAAAACGTCATTTTAAGTTAGAAACCAAAATTTCAGTTGGTTTGGTGCCATAGGGTCAAAGTTATGACCAAACACAACTTTGAAAATGAGCCCATAATACGGCACATATTTTGTATCGCGAAATTTACAAATGCTTCTTTTGGAGTATATTTTGAGTGATTCCTGTTCAGAACGTCATTTTAAGTAAAAACCCAAAATTTCAGTTTCTTCGGTGCCATAGGGCCAAAGTTATGAACAAACCCAACTCTGAAAATCAACCAATAAAACGGCACATATTTAGTATGAAGAAATTTAAAATTGCTTCTTTTGGATGATAATTTGAGTGATTTCTGTTCAGAACGTTATTTTAAGTAAGAACCCAAAATTTCAGTTGGTTCGGTGCCATAGGGCCAAAGTAATGACCGAACCCAACTCTGAAAATCAACCAATAAAACGGCACATATTTTGTAAGTAGAAATTTAAAATTGCTTCTTTTGGAAGATATTTTAAGTGATTCCTGTATAAAACGTCATTTTAAATTAGAAGCCAAAATTTCAGTTGGTTCGGTGCCATTGGGCCAAAGTTACGACCAAACCCAACTCTGAAAATGAGCCCATAAAAGCGCATGTATTTTGAATAGCGAAGTTTACAAATGCTTCTTTTGGAGGATATTTTGAGTGATTCATGTACAGAACTTCATTTTAAGTAAGAACTTAAAATTTCAGTTGGTTTGATGCAATAGGGCAATAGTTATGACCAAACCTAACTCTGCAAATGAGCCCTTACAACCGTAAACATTTTGTATTTAGAAATTTTAAAATGCTTCTTTTGGAGGATAATTTGAGTGATTCTTGTACAAAACGTCATTTTAAGTAAGAAGCCAAAATTTCAGTTGGTTCGGTTCCATAGGGCCGGTGTCATATAAGTTATGACCGAACCCAACTCTGAAAATGAGCCAATAAAACGGCAAATATTTCGTATGTAGAAATTTAAAATTGCACCTTTCGGACGATATTTTGAGTGATTCCTGTACAGAACGTCATTTTAAGTAAGAATCCAAATATTCAGTTGGTTCGGTGCCATAGGGCCAAAGTTATGACCGAACCCAACTCTGAAAATCAACCAATAAAACGGCACATATTTTATAAGTAGAAATTGAAAATTGCTTCTTTTGGAAGATATTTTAAGTGATTCCTGTACAAAACGTCATTTTAAATTAGAAGCCAAAATTTCAGTTGGTTCGGTGCCATTGGGCCAAAGTTATGACCAAACCCAACTCTGAAAATGAGCCCATAAAAGGGCATGTATTTTGAATAGCGAAGTTTACAAATGCTTCTTTTGGAATATGTTTTGAGTGATTCCTGTTAAGAACGTCATTTTAAGTAAGAACCCAAAATTTCAGTTGGTTTGGTGCCATAGGGCAAAAGTTATGACCAAACCTAACTCTGCAATTGAGCCCTTACAACCGTAAACATTTTGTATGTAGAAATTTAAAAATGCTTCTTTTGGAGGATATTTTGAGTGATTCATGTACAGAACGTCATTTTAAGTAAGAATCCAAATATTCAGTTAGTTCGGTGCCATAGGGCCGTTGTCATATAAGTTATGACCGAACCCAACTCTGAAAATGAGCCGATAAAACGGCACAGATTTCGTTTGTAGAAATTTAAAATTGCACCTTTTGGACGATATTTTGAGTGATTCCTGTACAGAACGTTAATTTAAGTAAGAATCCAAATATTCAGTTGGTTCGGTGCCATAGGGCCAAAGTTATGACCGAACCCAACTCTGAAAATCAACCAATAAAACGGCACATATTTTGTATGTAGAAATTTAAAATTGCTTCTTTTGGATGATATTTTGAGTGATTCCTGTAGGAAACGTCATTTTAAGTTAGAAACCAAAATTTCAGTTGGTTTGGTGCCAAAGGATCAAAGTTATGACCAAACCCAACTTTGAAAATGAGCCCATAATACGGCACATATTTTGTATAGCGAAATTTACAAATGCTTCTTTTGGAGGATATTTTGAGTGATTTCTGTTCAGAACGTTATTTTAAGTAAGAACCCAAATTTTCAGTTGGTTCGGTGCCATTGGGCCTCAGTTATGACCAAACCCACATCTGCAAATGAGCCCTTACAACCGTAAACATTTTGTATGTAGAAATTTAAAAATGCTTCTTTTGGAAGATATTTTGAGTGATTCAAGTACAGAACTTCATTTTAAGTAAGAACTTAAAATTTCAGATGGTTTGGCGCCATAGGGCAAAAGTTATGACCAAACCTAACTCTGCAAATGAGCCCTTACAACCGTAAACATTTTGTATGTAGAAATTTTAAAATACTTCTTTTGGAGGATATTTTGAGTGATTCCTGTACAAAACGTCATTTTAAGTAAGAAGCCAAAATTTCAGTTGGTTCGGTGCCATAGGGCCGGTGTCATATAAGTTATGACCGAACCCAACTCTGAAAATGAGCCAATAAAACCGCACAGATTTCGTTTGTAGAAATTTAAAATTGCACCTTTTCGACGATATTTTGAGTGATTCCTGTACAGAACGTTATTTTAAGTAAGAATCCAAATATTCAGTTGGTTCGGTGCCATAGGGCCAAAGTTATGACCGAACCCAACTCTGAAAATCAACCAATAAAACGGCACATATTTTGTATGTAGAAATTTAAAATTGCTTCTTTTGGATGATATTTTGAGTGATTCCTGTACAAAACGTCATTTTAAGTTAGAAGAATAAATTTCAGTTGGTTTGGTGCCATAGGGCAAAAGTTATCACCAAACCTAACTCTGCAAATCAGCCCTTACAACCGTAAACATTTTGTATGTAGAAATTTTAAAATGCTTCTTTTGGAGGATATTTTGAGTGATTCCTGTACAGAACGTCATTTTTAGTAAGAATCCAAATATTCAGTTAGTTCGGTGCCATAGGGCCGGTGTCATATAAGTTATGACCGAACCCAACTCTGAAAATAAGCCGATAAAACGGCACAGATTTCGTTTGTAGAAATTTAAAATTGCACCTTTTGGACGATATTTTGAGTGACTCCTGTACAGACTGTCATTTTAAGTAAGAATCCAAATATTCAGTTGGTTCGGTGCCATAGGGCCAAAGTTATGACCGAACCCAACTCTGAAAATCAACCAATAAAACGGCACATATTTTGTAAGTAGAAATTTAAAATAGCTTCTTTTGGAAGATATTTTAAGTGATTCCTGTACAAAACGTCATTTTAAATTAGAAGCCAAAATTTCAGTTGGTTCGGTGCCATTGGGCCAAAGTTATGACCAAACCCAACTCTGAAAATGAGCCCATAAAAGGGCATGTATTTTGAATAGCGAGTTTACAAATGCTTCTTTTGGAATATGTTTTGAGTGATTCCTGTCTAGAACGTCATTTTAAGTAAGAACCCAAAATTTCAGTTGGTTTGGTGCCATAGGGCAAAAGTTATGACCAAACCTAACTCTGCAAATGAGCCCTTACAACCGTAAACATTTTTTATGTAGAAATTTAAAAATGCTTCTTTTGGAGGATATTTTGAGTGATTCCTGTACAAAACGTCATTTTAAGTTAGAAGCCAAAACTTCAGTTGGTTTGGTGCCATAGGGCAAAAGTTATTACCAAACCTAACTCTGCAAATGAGCCCTTACAACCGTAAACATTTTGTATGTAGAAATTTTAAAATGCTTCTTTTGGAAGATATTTTGAGTGATTCCTGTACAAAACGTCATTTTAAGTAAGAAGCCAAAATTTTAGTTGGTTCGGTGCCATAAAGCCGGTGTCATATAAGTTATGACCGAACCCAACTCTGAAAATGAGCCAATAAAACCGCACAGATTTCGTTTGTAGAATTTAAAATTGCACCTTTTGGACGATATTTTGAGTGATTCCTGTACAGAACGTTATTTTAAAGAAGAATCCAAATATTCAGTTGGTTCGGTGCCATAGGGCCAAAGTTATGACCGAACCCAACTCTGAAAACCAACCAATAAAACGGCACATATTTTGTAGGTAGAAATTTAAAATTGCTTCTTTTGGATGATATTTTAAGTGATTCCTGTACAAAACGTCATTTTAAGTTAGAAGCCAAAATTTCAGTTGGTTTGGTGCCATAGGGCCAAAGTTATGACCAAACCCAACTTTGAAAATGAGCCCATAATACGGCACATATTTTGTATAGCGAAATTTACAAATGCTTCTTTTGGAGGATATTTTGAGTGATTCATGTACAGAACGTCATTTTAAGTAAGAATCCAAATATTCAGTTAGTTCGGTGCCATAGGGCCGTTGTCATATAAGTTATGACCGAACCCAACTCTGAAAATGAGCCGATAAAACGGCACAGATTTCGTTTGTAGAAATTTAAAATTGCACCTTTTGGACGATATTTTGAGTGATTCCTGTACAGAACGTTAATTTAAGTAAGAATCCAAATATTCAGTTGGTTCGGTGCCATAGGGCCAAAGTTATGACCGAACCCAACTCTGAAAATCAACCAATAAAACGGCACATATTTTGTATGTAGAAATTTAAAATTGCTTCTTTTGGATGATATTTTGAGTGATTCCTGTAGGAAACGTCATTTTAAGTTAGAAACCAAAATTTCAGTTGGTTTGGTGCCAAAGGATCAAAGTTATGACCAAACCCAACTTTGAAAATTGAGCCCATAATACGGCACATATTTTGTATAGCGAAATTTACAAATGCTTCTTTTGGAGGATATTTTGAGTGATTTCTGTTCAGAACGTTATTTTAAGTAAGAACCCAAATTTTCAGTTGGTTCGGTGCCATTGGGCCTCAGTTATGACCAAACCCACATCTGCAAATGAGCCCTTACAACCGTAAACATTTTGTATGTAGAAATTTAAAAATGCTTCTTTTGGAAGATATTTTGAGTGATTCATCTACAGAACTTCATTTTAAGTAAGAACTTAAAATTTCAGATGGTTTGGCGCCATAGGGCAAAAGTTATGACCAAACCTAACTCTGCAAATGAGCCCTTACAACCGTAAACATTTTGTATGTAGAAATTTTAAAATACTTCTTTTGGAGGATATTTTGAGTGATTCCTGTACAAAACGTCATTTTAAGTAAGAAGCCAAAATTTCAGTTGGTTCGGTGCCATAGGGCCGGTGTCATATAAGTTATGACCGAACCCAACTCTGAAAATGAGCCAATAAAACCGCACAGATTTCGTTTGTAGAAATTTAAAATTGCACCTTTTCGACGATATTTTGAGTGATTCCTGTACAGAACGTTATTTTAAGTAAGAATCCAAATATTCAGAGTTGGTTCGGTGCCATAGGGCCAAAGTTATGACCGAACCCAACTCTGAAAATCAACCAATAAAACGGCACATATTTTGTATGTAGAAATTTAAAATTGCTTCTTTTGGATGATATTTTGAGTGATTCCTGTACAAAACGTCATTTTAAGTTAGAAGCCAAAATTTCAGTTGGTTTGGTGCCATAGGGCAAAAGTTATCACCAAACCTAACTCTGCAAATCAGCCCTTACAACCGTAAACATTTTGTATGTAGAAATTTTAAAATGCTTCTTTTGGAGGATATTTTGAGTGATTCCTGTACAGAACGTCATTTTTAGTAAGAATCCAAATATTCAGTTAGTTCGGTGCCATAGGGCCGGTGTCATATAAGTTATGACCGAACCCAACTCTGAAAATGAGCCGATAAAACGGCACAGATTTCGTTTGTAGAAATTTAAAATTGCACCTTTTGGACGATATTTTGAGTGACTCCTGTACAGACTGTCATTTTAAGTAAGAATCCAAATATTCAGTTGGTTCGGTGCCATAGGGCCAAAGTTATGACCGAACCCAACTCTGAAAATCAACCAATAAAACGGCACATATTTTGTAAGTAGAAATTTAAAATAGCTTCTTTTGGAAGATATTTTAAGTGATTCCTGTACAAAACGTCATTTTAAATTAGAAGCCAAAATTTCAGTTGGTTCGGTGCCATTGGGCCAAAGTTATGACCAAACCCAACTCTGAAAATGAGCCCATAAAAGGGCATGTATTTTGAATAGCGAGTTTACAAATGCTTCTTTTGGAATATGTTTTGAGTGATTCCTGTCTAGAACGTCATTTTAAGTAAGAACCCAAAATTTCAGTTGGTTTGGTGCCATAGGGCAAAAGTTATGACCAAACCTAACTCTGCAAATGAGCCCTTACAACCGTAAACATTTTTTATGTAGAAATTTAAAAATGCTTCTTTTGGAGGATATTTTGAGTGATTCCTGTACAAAACGTCATTTTAAGTTAGAAGCCAAAACTTCAGTTGGTTTGGTGCCATAGGGCAAAAGTTATTACCAAACCTAACTCTGCAAATGAGCCCTTACAACCGTAAACATTTTGTATGTAGAAATTTTAAAATGCTTCTTTTGGAGGATATTTTGAGTGATTCCTGTACAAAACGTCATTTTAAGTAAGAAGCCAAAATTTTAGTTGGTTCGGTGCCATAAAGCCGGTGTCATATAAGTTATGACCGAACCCAACTCTGAAAATGAGCCAATAAAACCGCACAGATTTCGTTTGTAGAAATTTAAAATTGCACCTTTTGGACGATATTTTGAGTGATTCCTGTACAGAACGTTATTTTAAAGAAGAATCCAAATATTCAGTTGGTTCGGTGCCATAGGGCCAAAGTTATGACCGAACCCAACTCTGAAAACCAACCAATAAAACGGCACATATTTTGTAGGTAGAAATTTAAAATTGCTTCTTTTGGATGATATTTTGAGTGATTCCTGTACAAAACGTCATTTTAAGTTAGAAGCCAAAATTTCAGTTGGTTTGGTGCCATAGGGCCAAAGTTATGACCAAACCCAACTTTGAAAATGAGCCCATAATACGGCACATATTTTGTATAGCGAAATTTACAAATGCTTCTTTTGGAGGATATTTTGAGTGATTTCTGTTCAGAACGGTATTTTAAGTAAGAACCCAAAATTTCAGTTGGTTTGGTGCTATAGGGCAAAAGTTATCACCAAACCTAACTCTGCAAATCAGCCCTTACAACCGTAAACATTTTGTATGTAGAAATTTTAAAATGCTTCTTTTGGAGGATATTTTGAGTGATTCCTGTACAGAACGTCATTTTTAGTAAGAATCCAAATATTCAGTTAGTTCGGTGCCATAGGGCCGGTGTCATATAAGTTATGACCGAACCCAACTCTGAAAATGAGCCGATAAAACGGCACAGATTTCGTTTGTAGAAATTTAAAATTGCACCTTTTGGACGATATTTTGAGTGACTCCTGTTCAAAACGTTATTTTAAGTAAGAACCCAAATTTTCAGTTGGTTCGGTGCCATTGGGCCAAAGTTATGACCAAACCCACATCTGCAAATGAGCCCTTTCAACCGTAAACATTTTGTATGTAGAAATTTAAAAATGCTTCTTTTGGAAGATATTTTGAGTGATTCAAGTACAGAACTTCATTTTAAGTAAGAACTTAAAATTTCAGTTGGTTTGGCGCCATAGGGCAAAAGTTATGACCAAACCTAACTCTGCAAATGAGCCCTTACAACCGTAAACATTTTGTATGTAGAAATTTTAAAATACTTCTTTTGGAGGATATTTTGAGTGATTCCTGTACAAAACGTCATTTTATGTAAGAAGCCAAAATTTCAGTTGGTTCGGTGCCATAGGGCCGGTGTCATATAAGTTATGACCGAACCCAACTCTGAAAATGAGCCAATAAAACGGCAAATAGGTATTTCGTTTGTAGAAATTTAAAATTGCACCTTTCGGACGATATTTTGAGTGATTCCTGTAGAGACTGTCATTTTAAGTAAGAATCCAAATATTCAGTTGGTTCGGTGCCATAGGGCCAAAGTTATGACCGAACCCAACTCTGAAAATCAACCAATAAAACGGCACATATTTTGTAAGTAGAAATTTAAAATAGCTTCTTTTGGAAGATATTTTAAGTGATTCCTGTACAAAACGTCATTTTAAGTTAGAAGCCAAAATTTCAGTTGGTTCGGTGCCATTGGGCCAAAGTTATGACCAAACCCAACTCTGAAAATGAGCCCATAAAAGGGCATGTATTTTGAATAGCGAAGTTTACAAATGCTTCTTTTGGAGGATATTTTGAGTGATTCATGTACAGAACTTCATTTTAAGTAAGAACTTAAAATTTCAGTTTGTTCGATGCCATAGGGCAAAAGTTATGACCAAACCTAACTCTGCAAATGAGCCCTTACAACCGTAAACATTTTGTATTTAGAAATTTTAAAATGCTTCTTTTGGAGGATATTTTGAGTGATTCTTGTACAAAACGTCATTTTAAGTAAGAAGCCAAAATTTCAGTTGGTTCGGTGCCATAGGGCCGGTGTCATATAAGTTATGACCGAACCCAACTCTGAAAATGAGCCGATAAAACGGCACAGATTTCGTTTGTAGAAATTTGAAATTGCACCTTTTGGACGATATTTTGAGTGATTTCTGTACAGAACGTCATTTTAAGTAAGAATCCAAATATTCAGTTGGTTCGGTGCCATAGGGCCAAAGTTATGACCGAACGCAACTCTGAAAATCAACCAATAAAACGGCACATATTTTGTATGTAGAAATTTGAAATTGCACCTTTTGGACGATATTTTGAGTGATTCCTGTACAAAACGTCATTTTAAGTTAGAATCCAAAACTTCAGTTGGTTTGGTGCCATAGGGTCAAAGTTATGACCAAACCCAACTTTGAAAATGAGCCCATAATACGGCACATATTTTGTATAGCGAAATTTACAAATGCTTCTTTTGGAGGATATTTGAGTGATTTCTGTTCAGAACGTTATTTTAAGTAAGAACCCAAAATTTCAGTTGGTTTGGTGCCATAGGGCAAAAGTTATGACCAAACCTAACTCTGCAAATGAGCCCTTACAACCGTAAACATTTTGTATGTAGAAATTTTAAAATGCTTCTTTTGGAGGATATTTTGAGTGATTTCTGTACAAAACGTCATTTTAAGTAAGAAGCCAAAATTTCAGTTTGTTCGGTGCCATAGGGCCAAAGTTATGACCAAACCCAACTCTGAAAATCAACCAATAAAACGGCACATATTTTGTATGAAGAAATTTAAAATTGCTTCTTTTGATGATATTTTGAGTGATTCCTGTACAAAACGTCATTTTAAGTTAGAAGCCAAAACTTCAGTTGGTTTGGTGCCATAGAGCCAAAGTTATGACCAAACCCAAATCTGAAAATGAGCCCATAATACGGCACATATTTTGTATAGCGAAATTTAAAAATGCTTCTTTTGGAGGATATTTTGAGTGATTCATGTACAGAACTTCATTTTAAGTAAGAACTTAAAATTTCAGTTGGTTTTATGCCATAGGGCAAAAGTTATGATCAAACCTAACTCTGCAAATGAGCCCTTACAACCGTAAACATTTTGTATTTAGAAATTTTAAAATGCTTCTTTTGGAGGATATTTTGAGTGATTCCTGTACAAAACGTCATTTTAAGTTATAAGCCAAAACTTCAGTTGGTTTGGTTCCATAGGGCAAAAGTTATTACCAAACCTAACTCTGCAAATGAGCCCTTACAACCGTAAACATTTTGTATGTAGAAATTTTAAAATGCTTCTTTTGGAGGATATTTTGGGTGATTCCTGTACAAAACGTCATTTTAAGTAAGAAGCCAAAATTTCAGTTGGTTCGGTGCCATAGGGCCGGTGTCATATAAGTTATGACCGAACCCAACTCTGAAAATGAGCCAATAAAACGGCAAATATTTCGTTTGTAGAAATTTAAAATTGCACCTTTCGGACGATATTTTGAGTGATTCCTGTACAGAACGTCATTTGAAGTAAGAATCCAAATATTCAGTTGGTTCGGTGCCATAGGGCCAAAGTTATGACCGAACCCAACTCTGAAAATCAACCAATAAAACGGTACATATTTTGTAAGTAGAAATTTAAAATTGCTTCTTTTGGAAGATATTTTAAGTGATTCCTGTACAAAACGTCATTTTAAATTAGAAGCCAAAATTTCAGTTGGTTCGGTGCCATTGGGCCAAAGTTATGACCAAACCCAACTCTGAGAATGAGCCCATAAAAGGGCATGTATTTTGAATAGCGAAGTTTACAAATGCTTCTTTTGGAAAATGTTTTGAGTGATTCCTGTACAAAACGTCATTTTAAGTAAGAAGCCAAAACTTCAGTTGGTTTGGTGCCATAGGGCCGAAGTTATGACCAAACCCAACTCTGAAAATGAGCCCATAATACGGCACATATTTTGTATAGCGAAATTTACAAATGCTTCTTTTGGAGGATATTTTGAGTGATTTCTGTTCAGAACGTTATTTTAAGTAAGAACCCAAAATTTCAGTTGGTTCGGTGCCATTGGGCCAAAGTTATGACCAAACCCAAATCTGCAAATGAGCCCTTACAACCGTAAGCATTTTGTATGTAGAAATTTAAAAATGCTTCTTTTGGAAGATATTTTGAGTGATTCAAGTACAGAACTTCATTTTAAGTAAGAACTTAAAATTTCAGTTGGTTTGGTGCCATAGGGCAAAAGTTATGACCAAACCTAACTCTGCAAATCAGCCCTTACAACCGTAAACATTTTGTATGTAGAAATTTTAAAATGCTTCTTTTGGAGGATATTTTGAGTGATTCCTGTACAGAACGTCATTTTAAGTAAGAAGCCAAAATTTCAGTTGGTTCGGTGCCATAGGGCAAAAGTTATTACCAAACCTAACTCTGCAAATGAGCCCTTACAACCGTAAACATTTTGTATGTAGAAATTTTAAAATGCTTCTTTTGGAGGATATTTTGAGTGATTTCTGTACAAAACGTCATTTTAAGTAAGAAGCCAAAATTTCAGTTTGTTCGGTGCCATAGGGCCAAAGTTATGACCAAACCCAACTCTGAAAATCAACCAATAAAACGGCACATATTTTGTATGAAGAAATTTAAAATTGCTTCTTTTGATGATATTTTGAGTGATTCCTGTACAAAACGTCATTTTAAGTTAGAAGCCCAAACTTCAGTTGGTTTGGTGCCATAGAGCCAAAGTTATGACCAAACCCAAATCTGAAAATGAGCCCATAATACGGCACATATTTTGTATAGCGAAATTTACAAATGCTTCTTTTGGAGGATATTTTGAGTGATTTCTGTTCAGAACGTTATTTTAAGTAAGAACCCAAAAGTTCAGTTGGTTCGGTGCCATTGGGCCAAAGTTATGACCAAACCCAAATCTGCAAATGAGCCCTTACAACCGTAAGCATTTTGTATGTAGAAATTTGAAAAATGCTTCTTTTGGAAGATATTTTGAGTGATTCAAGTACAGAACTTCATTTTAAGTAAGAACTTAAAATTTTAGTTGGTTTGGTGCCATAGGGCAAAAGTTATGACCAAACCTAACTCTGCAAATGAGCCCTTACAACCGTAAACATTTTGTATGTAGAAATTTTAAAATACTTCTTTTGGAGGATATTTTGAGTGATTCCTGTACAAAACGTCATTTTATGTAAGAAGCCAAAATTTCAGTTGGTTCGGTGCCATAGGGCCGGTGTCATATAAGCTATGACCGAACCCAACTCTGAAAATGAGCCAATAAAACGGCAAATATTTAGTTTGTAGAAATTTAAAATTGCACCTTTCGGACGATATTTTGAGTGATTCCGGTACAGAACGTCATTTTAAGTAAGAATCCAAATATTCAGTTGGTTCGGTGCCATAGGGCCAAAGTTATGACCGAACCCAACTCTGAAAATCAACCAATAAAACGGCACATATTTTGTAAG